>CM034402.1:20035000-20635000 GCA_019925095.2 Dendrolimus kikuchii | reverse complement strand
AATTAGTTTTATTTCCATTTAAGCTATTTTTTTAATAATTTCGACACTATGCTCGTACAGATAGATCTTAAAATATTTTGACGTTTTTCGTATTAACGAAAAACTGACTGGACTATTAAGTCCAAATTACGTATTTGAAAGCTTAAATATGTTAGACTTTGAAATGTGATTTATGAATAGCCCCATACAAGAAAACATTTTAATATTTTCAGCATGTTAATGTATAAACATAAGCACCCTCAGAAGCGTTTTGCAGCAATAGACCTAGATCCATATGGGTGTCCATCAATATTCTTAGATGCAGCCGTCCAAAGTGTCCAAGATGGCGGTCTTTTGCTAGTAACAGCGACAGATATGGCTGTGTTGGCTGGAAATTCACCAGAAACCTGCTATTCGAAATATGGTGCTATCAGTCTAAAGACTAAGTGCTGCCATGAAATGGTCAGTATGGTTACACCAAAAATTTAATCCTCTCTAATTTTTCTTCTCTATTACCTTCTACACCTATTTAGCTAGTTAATAAATTTCTTTGAGGCTGAGAACGCGCCAGCTTTTAGCAATAAAAAAATATAGGCAAGCAACAAAAAAACAAATTAAAACGTTTTACCTACAATTTGTAATTAGTTTTGAATAAATTTATAATACTGATGTAAACCCCTTTGAAATTGAGTGATCTATTGTTCTAATCTCTTTGTTTACACAGCAAGACATCATAAAACCTTATTCCTTTTATTTGTATTTCATGCAAATTCATGGAAGCCATAAAGCTTATAAGTTGAGAATTCAAAAGGATGGTGGGCATGTTGCTAGGAAACCACGTCTAATTTACCAATGTAGAGGTCGAGGAAGGAGACAGTCCTGTACTGACTGCGAATGAAGCGTTACCTAGTGTACGTTTGCGTGATTTATGCCATTACGATTTTCTGCCTTACGGTTTGGATTTGTTGTATTCGGTTGTACTTGTAACAACTCGTGAATTATTTGTGTGTACTTCTAATAAACTTTGTGGCAATTCCAACAGCATTTTTGAATCCACATCCCACAAATTCATAACAATATGAATTAAATTCAAATCATTAGACTGACATGCCTTATGCATTACTTATTGTACAACCACATTTTAGTTACAATTCTATAGAAAAAAAAACTACTAAGTTAATTCTGAATTCTAGATGTCATTTTAAAATAACAAATTTTATTTCTTTTAGGCTTTAAGAATAATGTTACAATGTATAGAACAACATGCGAATCGATACAGCCGTTATGTAGTGCCTCTTCTAAGTATATCGGCGGATTTTTATATAAGGGTGTTTGTTAAAGTTTATTCTGGTGCAATACATTGCAAACAAACAACCAGGTATGTTTTTTTGCACTTTTTTATTAAATTATATTTGTTTGTGATGGTATATATCCCCATTCCATTCAATTGGATGCCTAATTCATTATTACTTCCTTTTGTTTTATTAATAACTGTATATAGCTATAATAATATAGCTGTGCTCATTTTGTTTTTAAACCTAGTATACATGATCAAGTTTTTTTTAATAACCTTCAAGCTAGTGTTGGGCAGGACATGATTTTAAAATCAATTTGTAAGAATAACATGACATTTTATACTGAATCCGTACAATGAACCACTTCAAATGAGGCTAGGAGATTTGTACCGTTTGTACCGCGGCAGTACATTTGAAGCGATGAGGCCGCTGAGGCGGTAAGCGTCATTACCTCATTTGTCCTGTTCAAAACTTTTAGTTCGGAAATATTCGTTAAGAATCGGGTGAGATCGGCGTCTGTCACCTTGTTTTACTAACAGTCTTACTATGACATTGTTGTCCCTCTTTGTCATGTCAATATCCGTAGAGGCATTATTGTACTGTTGTAGCATAAGCCTCATTCCATCCTTCCTTTAATGCTGGAAGTACACTCTCACCCGACTTCTTTCGCCATGTCTCACCTAGGGCACTCGCGCTAGAGTTAGAGTGACAAATGTGACTTGTAAACTCGTGTATTCAGTATGGGTTGCGAATGTTGAGAAGATGGATCAGTTGCAAAGCTTGTGCTGTACTGAATGACGCGAGAATGTACAGTGATGCACTTGAGTCGCCTCGCGAGGATGAGTGTCGCGGCACGATTAACCAAGGATGATACACACTGATGCAATCGGACATGAATCCAATACGCACGCGCCGGTGTGTACGCGCAATATTAACCTTTTACTATGAAAACGCTCATTATCTACGGCCAACCGCCAATATTCGAAATTCAAGAACGAAACGACAAGGAAAAATTGTACGCGCAAGAAAATTATTGTAAATTCGCAAAATAGAAAAATATACGCCTATTTCAAGACAAAGGGTGCTTCATTGAAGACTTCCTACGCTTCAATGAGGTCGCCTTTGACTCGCTCACAAAAAGCCGGAACGAAGAGCAGACGAGGCGAGGCGAGATCGTCATGCTTCGTAATGCTTCTAGGAGATTGTACAGGCGGCATTACGTTTGAGTAGTAGCGCGACAAAAATTTTGAAGTGATACATTTCAAATTATGAGCCGTGTAAGTACAAATGTATTTTGTGTGGGACAAATGTACTGGCTCACGCGTGTACTGCTCATCGCTGCTTCAAGCAAAAGGCTCTGTGCAAAGTTGCCACTAGGAGTTGGATAAGAACTAGCGTGGGATCCGGATATGTAGCGCCAAACTTTAGGTAATGGATAGGACTGTGTCTAATAGTGGACCACGAATACCTAAAGAAAAACGCTCAGGCTAATTGTAGGTTTTTAACTGGCGCCCAACGAAGAAAATTTTGTGGCAGTTTGAAAAGGAATTAATTAAATAATTCAGATTTTACACAGGTTTACAAACAATCAAATGATGGTCTACAATTATTGTTCTCTTTTAACCTTAGATAAATAAAAGTATAGACTGAGTCTATGTGAACAAAAGCGTGGAATGAAGTGAAGCATTTTTTGTATAAACTTGTGTGTAAACTTATGTAATTGTAGTATGCAGGTGGCTTGCATGTTTGGATGACAAAAATGTATCCAATAGAAACTTATCCACCTTGATCTTTACTAATTTGGTTACTCAATATTAAGTTTTCGTAACGTGGTGTGGTGCGATCGGTTTCCTTTAGCCGGCTTCACTCTGATAGCTCGGGGCTCTGTGTACCTATTTGATTTGTGTGAGTTTTTAATCTATAATGTACATTTGTTGAAAATAAAACTGCACCGCAAACCATTGCCCTTAAACTTGCCAAAAACTCATCTTAATCTTGCTTAATTTTTTTTTATGAAACGGGACAATTATTCTTTTAGCAAATTATCAATGGCGTACCATTGTACAGGCTGCGATAATATAGCGCTTCAGCCGCTTGGTGGGTTCAAGCCGAACCCGATTGAGAAAAATCCTCAGCAAATGAAAGCCTATCTACCTATAGCGCCACCTGTTGGCGAGTTTTGTGTACATTGTAATCAAAGGCATCATGTGAGTATAGATTAATTTTATCTCCCAGCTTTGTTCGTGTCTATGAGGTTCTGAATTATATGAGAACTTGGTTTAAAAGGACATTTCAAATAACCCCATTTTACAAAAAATTGTTAATTTCGAAAATCTTTATAAAAATATCTACATGACGGCGGTCAGGGCTATAGGTCGTAAATATTGTTACGTGCGGGCGGGAGGACGCACTTGGGATTGGAAAAAAACACCAGTTTTTAACTAAACGCTTTTATTGACTTATACAGCCGTATGTAATTCCTCTCCGCAGTGTTGCCCCTACACGCACAACTAACGACGTACTGTCCCGACGATAAGATGTCTCACTTACAATACCGTCGCCGATATTGCGTACACCACTTCCTGCTACTGCAGTGCCGACCTCCGAATTTACCGCGTGTAGCTCGCTTCTGGATCTTCTTTTAAACTATGCTACACTCGTCCTTCACTGAACTGTACACTAAACTTTTCACTAAATTCACCACTAAACTGGTCACTGTCTACTATTAAACTTCTCTTCCAACTCTTTTGTATCGCACTTGTCGCTTCGCTGTCTTGAACTGAACTTAACCGCCCGGTAGGCGCGCCTTACGCTTCTTATGTACCCGGAAGAATCTTCTGGAACCCATAATTTCGAACTTTTCGTTATTCTTTTATTTACTATCTATCCCTTTCTAAACATCTATCTATCTCTGTCGTTTCCTTCCCGAACCTTCTACTCTAGAACTTTCGTTCGTCATTAATCCATTTCTAACATCTTTCTATCTCTTTCTAACATCTATTTATCTCTGTCTTTTCCTTCCCGAGCCTTCTATTCTAGAACTGTCGTTCGTCATCTAACCCTTTCTTAAATGTATCTTTCCTTGTCTTTTCCTTCCGGAATCTTCTACTTTTTTTCTAAAAGTCTTGAGACCGACTTACGCTGCCGGAAAGTTCTACCCTCGGTCGCCACACTGTCGCTGGGGAGATTGTTACGCCGCTTCGTCTCTTATAACAGTAACTAAAATTGCTTTGGAAGCGGTGGTAGACTCATGACTTTAATAAGCAATATGTAAAATTCAATTTTGAAATAAACACAAACAAACTCTTAACTCAATGTGAATTAGGGGTATTATTATTTTTTCTTCAGCTAGGAGGTCCAATCTGGTCTGCTCCAATCCACGATTATCCCTTCGTCACTCGAGTGCTAATGCACGTGGAAGACAACCCTCAGTTGTTTGGAACATCCAAACGGATAGAGGGGGTACTGTCTATGGTTCAGGAGGAACTTGAAGGTGTACCATTGTACTATACCCTGGATAAATTGTTTGGTAGGGTGCACTTGGAAACCATGCCAATGTTACTTATGAGGTATGTCTTTTAAGCAGAGCCTGTTCGTTAAAGAAATAATTAAATAATTCGATTTTTATTGTCTTTTTTTTTTTTATTGCAGGAGTTCAGCAGACAGGCAGACGGCCCACTTGATGGAAAGCGGTTACCATCGCCTATGGACATTTACAACACCAAAGGTGCTACAAATGTGCTGCTGCTCTCTTAAAGGAGACTGGAACCTGGTCACTAATGCCGGAACACAACACAAGGTTGTTATGGCGGCATACTCTAGACCAGGGGTGGTCGCCATCCAGTCGAGCAAATGCTCTACCACCTGGCGAAGGTTGTAGCAAAAGGTTGACCTATATCTCGGATAGCGTATTAGCTTTGCCATCCAATGTTTGGGAATAGTCCATGCTGATAAAGGCTTAATTTTTCTATTTGAAAGAAATAACTTTATTTGAAGAAATATCGACGTAATTACATTCCTTATACATTATTATAGACAGAGCATTATTTTGAGAATTTGTACGCCGCTTCTTCAGCAAGCAAGGTTTGCACACAGCATATTGCTGTGCCGGAATTATATCCGACACAACGCTGATTTTCAGTGCAAACCTTCCTATTTGGCGTAAGACCAAAACGACCCAATTTTGTTAATTAAATAATAATAAAAATTATAAAACTAATTCTACTTATGTAATATTTAATTAGTAAAACGAATAAATAAATTTTAATAAAACCAAAAAATTTAAACATTTTAGTACTAATTTTATTTGTGACTAGGACATGCCCGCGGCTTCGCCCACGCTTTACTTGAATTTCCCGCGGGATTCCCGGGATACAAAGTACCGCAGCATTTAAAAAAGAATGTAAACTATCGTTTTAGTAAAAAGAGTGTCGGAATAAGCAAGTTTTTATGCACCCGAACAACTACAAACCGCTCCCGGGATAAATTCCCGCGGGATTCTTGGGATAAGAATATCACACAATTTATAACATAAAATTTGCTATCGATCAGTGAAAAAATAATATTAAAATTTATTTTTTTAATTTGACCATTTTAAATGAATGTTGATGGAAAAAAGTTGCGCAGATTTTAATTCTACAAATTTTGCTGTCGATCACCGAAGACTACATCGCAATCGGCCTAGTAGTTTTTATGTGAATCCCGAACAAACAGACAAATCGACTAAGAGACAAGAAATCTAAAAAAAATTGCATCGTGTTCTCCGTCGTTTATAAAGTCTATTTCAGTTGTTTTTTTTTAAATAGCTTCAATGTACAGACAGCATTTTTAGAATTTTATTATATTATGTTATGTGTGTGTATGTGTGTGCGTGTGTGTGCGAGCGTGCGTGCATGTGTGCGTGCGTGCCTGTGTGTGTGTTTGTGTATGTATAGATAGATAGAGCCTAGCATCTGTAAATGAACTCTCCGCTATTGGCTTTGATCTGAGATCAGGACTGTAGTGGTCCATTGTATATTGCCCATAACACAAGTGTACCTTACTTAGCTTAGGAATATACAAGTTGTGTGTTTATCTGCCACTTAAAAAAATGAAATAGAATGAAGTTTTAATTTTTCATAAATTATTTCTGGATACATTTTGTGTTAATGCCTAAACTATATTTATTTAGGTCAGCAATCTTAAATTCGGGATACAAAGTGTCGTACTCGCACGCGGCCAAACTGTCTATAAAGACGGATGCGCCCGCGCAGGTGATATGGGATATAATAAGGACATGGGAGAAAAGTCATCCAGCGAAACCGGCGAAGTATGTATTGTCGTTCTTTATTTATTTATTTTATCTATACTAATATTATAAAGAGGAAAGATTTGTATGTTTGTAATGAACAAACTCGAAAACTACGAGACCGATTTCAAAAATTCTTTCACCATTAGAATGTTACATTATTCCAGAATAATATAGGCTATATTTATTACTAGAATAAACTAGGGATCCCTACTAAAATTTCAATAATGTAAGAGTATCCACTTTCCACCAGACTTGAAGCCGATCAAGTTGCAAGATACATACTCTCCCAGGAGATAAAAACTCAGGTGGATCTCAGTGAGAGGTCTGATGCAAACCCTATGAGTCGAAAAGATGGAAGGCTGAGGTTCCAGTTCAATCCGGCGCCATATTGGGGACCTGGGTCCAGGGCTGCTGTCAAGTAAGTAGTTGTCTTGTGTTTTTAGTATGTACTTAGAATTTGATATATTGCTGTAGTTCTATTTAAAAGAATGTGTAATATTGGTTAAATATTGAGAATAGTCGTATTTGTTGTGTTGAGATTGTTTTTAAGCCAAAACTATGTTTTGTATTGAAAATCTGAACTGCTTAGTGAAATGTGAATTTTTTAACTGTTGAGTGTCAAAGACTTACAATTTGGCCAAGCTGATACTATAAGTATTAATACATCTGATACTGATATTAAGTATTAACACATCTGACAAGGCTGTATGGACTCAGTTCCTTTGGTTGCCATTGGACCGAATGAAACAATAACAGCAGTTTTTTTTAATATGGCTCTGCACGACTTGTGCATCTTGTCGGAGTCAGGATTCATGAATATGTACTTAATGCTGATATTAGACGGATCAACCAAATTGAATCAATTTGAGAACTGACAGGACATGAAGCGACGGTATTCAATGACCTTGAATGATTCTAGTTTATGTTAATATGGATCACTGGTTGATTCGTCCAAATGAACCGTCTAATCGGCATCGGCTCAATTAGCGGAACAAAACAAACTTCTATTTACTGGGCTTCGTATTGGCGGGAAACAAGAACAAATCAACAAAAAAATGTCTCTCACTTTTTTATTTTTTCAAATGAGAGTGAAATACGAACAATATATAACCAGACAATATTTTTAAAAATCATTGCCTTGTTATTGAACTTTTGAATTTATGTATTTTTAGAAGTCAAATATCAACTTATCGAGAGTTGAATTTGCACCCCGCGTCAATTACTGCCTGGTTTCTATATTTTTTTTTTATTACTGGAGATCAGCAGACAGGCAGACGGCCCACTTGATGGAAAGCGGTTACCATCGCCTATGGACATTTGCAACACCAAAGTTGCTACAAATGCGCTGCTGCTCTCTTAAGGGAGACTGGAACCTGGTCACTAATGCCGGAACACAACACTAGGTTGTTATGGTGACATACTTTAGACCAGGAGTGGTAGCCATCCAGTCGGGCAAATGCCCTACCACCTGGCATACCATCTTACCGACCGTTCATTTGCCTTAATATCGCTTAAAATATGACAAGCTCCATGTAATGCAAGTATTGTCAAAATTCCTCCGATACTACTGCAAGCGAATGAATAGTAAGATATAGGAATCGGTCATAAGTCATACGATGCATAGTGGTTTGCGAATAGTACTCAGGTGACAGGACCATGAAGCCATTTTTTTATGTTTATGGCTTGGCAACTAGGCCTTTAAGCCAGGCGCAATTGTATTGTAGACTACAATCGACGCCGTATAACGGAGTTCTTGTGAAAATTCGAAAGGCCACATTTAACTATACAGTTCACATTTCTCACAAAAACACATAATTACTACTCAAAAACTATCAATATCCTACAACTATTGTTCATTTTAGAGTAATTTTATACATTTTTAGAGAATAAAACTGCACAGCACAACGTCCCCTTTCAGTTCCCGCCAAAAACTCAATGTGACAGGACGACCACGGAGAGGTGAGGTGCCACATTCCAGCGAAGTGCAAAGTTAGCTCGACCGAGTTATAAAATCACATAATTACTCTTGTAAACACTCGTTCTTCATTTCATTTCTTACTTTTCACTCTCACACCCAGCGCACACGACGTTTTTTGTGAAATTTTGTAATTACATCTCTATGCTTTATTTTAGCGTTGGCGAAGAAAAAATGACTAAAGCAGTAAGAAACCAAAATAAACACTCGAAGAAGAACAAAAGGGAACATTCGCCGGAAAACGATGACGAACCAAGGAAAAAAATGGACATTGAAAATGATTCATAAATAAAATATTTGTTTTTGTTATTATCAAGTTTCTTTTATTTGTTCTTTACATAACATGTTTATTGTAGATTCGATTTGCAATTCGAGTGTGTCATCCTATACAAAATATCCTTTTACAATAGTCACTATAAAAAGTTCATCGGTAAAAAATCGAGCCCACTCAGATAGCAAATCGGATGCTATTCGTATTGTTGCAACTGGCAATTTGAGTCAATTTGGTCAATACTGGCATCCATACGACTTCATACGAGTCTACTCGGATGATCATGTTTAAAAAAAAAACAGTCATAGCACGGCATGTCAGAAGTGAAAACTTTTTATCTGAGCGTGACGATCACATAACTTCAGTGCGTTTTTTTTCCATCCTAAAAGAGGCCAACGCGTCTATAGAAGTTTTTCACTTTAAAAAAGGCGTCCTACTACTACTACCACGTATTTTCTTACATTTTTTTTTTTTTTAATCGGCAGACAAACACATATTGTATATCCCCAAATTAAGCAAATTACGCTTGTGTTATAGGTAATATACAACGGACTACTCTGGGGCCGATCTCAGACACTAGTTTAAAATTTTAGTTAAATTCTGTCTTTAGCTGATTAATATTTTCTACTTTAATATCTAACTTTAGATGTGGCTTAAGTTGTCTAAGACATTTAAACATCAGTAAATAGTGTAATTAATTGCAAACATTCTGTTTGTAATAAAATTAATATCGAAAATTATCTTGTAAGGAATAACCACAGAGTACGAAAAACATAGAACCACCTGTCATCGGCCGGAAGTTCATCTTCACTTCCTTAAGCTATTACTTTCGTGTACACAATTCTCTTGCACATTTCAGATATTAACAATGAACTTTCAAGAGAGGTTTTCTGTGAACCTAAGATATATATGGAATCTTTTTTTAATTGTGTAATTTCTCACTGTGAAGACCGTAGCGCTTTAGTAATACCTCGGTATTGCAAATGTCCATAGGCAACTGTAACCACTTTCTATGAGATGGGTCGTTAGACTCCTGCTGTACTCGAGCTGTACAAAAAAATGACAAAAATAGACTACAAAACTCGTTCAAAATACTTATTACAAATATCTATATCTCCCTAAGACAATATAAAACTATTTATTTTTCTGTTTTAATTTGGATGAATCAACCAAAGTGATCCTTAAAAACATAAACTTTACTAATTCAGTATCATTGAATTTCGTTGTTTCCTTTCAATGAAATTGATTCAATTTAGTTGCTACATTGATTATAATATATGTATTATTCTTCTTCTTTATTCAATTTTGACTAGGCACGGTTTGTACATTCAGCCAAGCATTAATCTAAAATGTATCCAAACGTAACTATCGGATGATCTGTTGTCATTTGCAAAATTTGACAGATTAACGTACCAAATCAAAAGTACACAACTTGCCTGATGCATCATCTATTCGATCTTTTTCAAGCACGTGTATGTTGCTTTATGTGAGAAAGAGATAACTCTATAATATGTTCTTAAATTTGTCGAAATTTAATTATGACTTTATTCAACTTTAATGACGCAAACTGAAAGTGGGTAGATCGTTGAAGACGGAAAATAAATTATTAATTGTGATATGTAGTTGTTATCTTTTAAGGAATATTATTATTTGTCGAAGACCGAGCATAGTACACGTGCTGCTTTTATCTTTTGTTTACTGTATAACTGTCGCGGGAATATTATAACATTGATTTATTGTTGTGAAGTACAAAGTAATTCCTTTATTGATAAAAAATGCATCGACAGACGTTTTTAATTGTTTTTGTGCTATCTTTTGTATATGGACAGGACAGAAAGGTAATATGTTCATATCTGATTACGACAAAATTGTTTAATAAGCCAGTTCAAAGTTTATGTGTATAAATCTTTTGTTTACAAACGTTGTCCTATTGCAGTATTATAAGCTAAATTAAAAGTAGTTTCCGCCCGCAATTTAATCAACGTTGCATGTGTAATGAAGGTCATAATCACAAGTCTGCAGATATTTCCAGAACAAAATAAAAAGTGCTTTTTTAAATCACACAAAATCCTCAGGTTATTCCTTTTTATATACTGCTTTTACAATTACTGACTAAAATCATTATTAAATAACACTTACATTGTTAAGTATTTATTATAATTTTGAATAGAGAAAATACTGATATACACTTGGTAATTATAAATAAATATTAAAAGAAATGACAGGTAGGTAGGTATATTAAATAATCATATTTACCAATTTGACAATATGCCTATCAATATTACATTTTAAATTTACTAGCTTAATCAAAACATATTTAAATAAAAAACACTTTACCCTCTTTATACATATTATAAAGTAACTTCTGATATTTATAATCAAATTCTTGTGTAAGAAAGATTTACCTTTACACAAGCTTAGTCCAAGATATGTGGCATTATCAAGAACTTGTATACAAGGCTGTCTTAGACTGTTAACCAAATTGGGCACTGGGATGCGAAAATCAGCTTGACATCCTAGATCTTTGTGCCTGGGTATCACACATTCCTTGTGCCCTGGGTAAAGACAACCCTGCTTGTATATATAAGAATATATAAATATGACCAGATTGAATATTATAAAAACATTTAGCTTCAGTTTGCTTTAATATGTTATAGTTTGATAATGGCAAATAATGGTGTAAATTTTATATATATTTTTTTTTATGAATAGCTGACTAAACATGCAAGTGCAATAACTTTTTCTAATATAAAAAAGTTTGTAAGATTGACCACACACATTTTATATTACACATATTCAACACCCAAGCAAATTACTTTATGTGGATAATATAGGTCATAACCCTGGGGTTGATACCAGACACCCAGACCATAGTAAATAATGGAAAGTTTATTTATGAAATTTGGCATGGAACTTATTCTGAGACTTGTGTATTGCAGTGGCTTAGTGGCCCAACACTTATATTTAGACAACATATGCTATACCACTTAGATAGCAATATTCTAGTTAACAATTCTTATGAGGAATTTCCTCTCTAAAATTAATTACTCTAAGTGGTGGGGCATTTGCCTGACTGGATGGCTATCACCCCTAGTCTAATGTATGTCGCCATAGCAATCTTGGGTTGTGTTCCGACATTAGTGACCAAGTTCCAGTCACCCTTAAGAGAGCAGCAGCGCATTTGTAGCAACTTTGATTTTGCAAATGTCCATAGGCGATGGTAACTGCTCTTCATCAAGTGGGCTGCCTGCCTGTCTGCTGAACTCCTGCAATAAAAAATTCATAGTTCCTTTACAAATCTGTTTTTGGTGCTCTTGAAAAGTTTTATTATTTACCACTTAGTTTTTTCTTTCATGAATGGAGCAATTTGTGATGTTGTTAATAATGGTTATTAAACATTTTTACAGATAAATTCACAGCTGAACCCAGGATGTGATACATGTACGTCAGATCAAACCCTTGTCTATGTCCAAGCATATGGTTCCAAGGACACCATCCATCAGGTGTGGGATTTTACAAGGGGTCCTCCAACAATCATTTATGCCATCACGAGTCTTAACTCGTCTTTAAGTATCAAATGGGATGAGGCAACACCTGTCAAATTCACATTTACTGAACCACCGAAGTATAGTTTTGCAGCAGCTATTGATCAGGTATGCTTAAAGCTTTACATTTTTTGTAACTTTAATAATGTAATGTAAACATATACATACACAAAACATAACCAAAACTAGCAGTCCTTACAGACCTGTTGAAATATTAATAATTTTGTTGTGATGATGTTGAATATATTATGAAACTTTTTTGTTGTACTGCGATAACAGGACAGCAGAACATTTTAAAATTGTGTAATAATTTTACTTTAGACTTGTATACTATTTTTATCGATATCTTGTCGAATTTTTTAATTGAAAACATTTAATTAGATTATTTCTATCCCAGGATTAAGAAAAAAAACAATTACATACTCCCAGCTTTGTGCTTAAGTTTATATAAAAATTTCATACAAAAAAACAATTGAATGATGACAGGTTTCTTATATCTTGCTACTACTATTAAAATTCAACCAGGGCCGTAGCTACCGGTGTATCAGCCGTATCAATGATACGGCACTCTTAGGCTACAGGGGCCCCGAAAGCATGTACACCTAAAATGTTATCCACAATTTTTTATACATAAATAACATATTTTAGAATAATTGCTGGGCCAACAGGAACGGCTATCAGACTTGTCTTTATTGTCTATAGAGGTAGAAAATCTAGAAAAATTCAAATTGTCTTCAGATATAGATGATTTGTTAAATAAGCTTACTGAAAAAAGGCGATAAACGTTTATCTTTAATTTGAATTGTTCGTCTAACTTAGCTCCTAGGAGCATTAAATATAACTAATATTCAATATATAATTATTTTAATTCAATTCGAGCACTTTTTGTTTCTTTTATAAAAAAACTACCCTTTCTTTGAACTCCTCAACACATTTTGATAAAGGGCCCGTCTAAGGCAAGCTACGGCACTGAATTCAACATAGACTTCATACAAGTAGTATCAAATTCTTAGCGATTATAAAGTAAAACAATGAACAGTACATGTAGAAACTGTTAGTTGAATCGGTCCAGCTTTTCTCAACTGATATATTTACTGACCTCTTCACAGAGTGACTCAATTGTCAAGAGGTAATGTTATATGTAGCTTTATATGTATTTGTTTAAAAACACAATGTGGGTTTTGTGATTGTTCAGTAGCAGTAAAAATCAGCAAGGGATTTCCCACAGAGTTTTTAATCATAACAGTTTTTAAACACCAGTAATGCATTGTTGGTTATGTTACAAATATAAAGACCATTTTCCATTAGGTAGGCCATTTGCCTGTTTGCTTGGTTCAGGTAATAAAAAATATAACCGTGAATGCAAAAGTGCCAGACAATAACATTACTCTTTGTTAGAAGAACTCAATTTTTTGCACACCAGTTAGTATCTGTGTCAATGATACCAACACTTTTACTTTATACTGCATTAAAACTAAGATTCATAAAAATGTTTTCTGTCTGATAATACTCAAATTTAGTACATTTATACATAGGTCTAATTTAGCTAAAGTCCTTAAATTGACAACAATGTTGCTAGATGGGTTATCCCTTCATTTACCTCCATTTATACTGTAATCAGTCATAGTCTCCCACCCTTGTCAAAAGCAGATTGGTGGGTTTCATCTCAATATTTTCCTTTCTTGTGCACATGTTAATTGTAACAATAATATGCAAATAAATTTAGAAAAAATACTTAAGTGGTGCATGCTACTCGGTAAGATATCAACCTGCGTCACTATCAAATCAGCTGCGGCTAATTTAGCCGCTGAGCTATCACGACATTGAAACAGGAGGGCTGAGATGAACTTACCATCATATAAATCTAGAATATTTTATGTATAATTACTGTTGCGAATTGATAGTAATATTTTACATGTTTAACACAATTTAAGTGATCTATTGTTCTCGTTAATCCTTTTGTATTGCGCCGCAGTAAGACGTCATAAATCCTTTCGTCTTTTGTTTGAATTTCGTTGCACATTCATAGAAGCCATTAAACTTACGATTTCGAGGATTCTAAAGAATAGTGGGCATGATACTAGGGAGCCATGTTTATTCTGCCAAACATATAAAGCCAGTCAGCCGGGACGGAGTTAGTTTTTCAACTGCAATCGAGGCGTTACCTAGTGCACTTTCGGAACGAGTATCTTGTAACGACGGACTTTACGCGATTTATTTCTATATGGTTTGGACTTGTTGTATTCGGTTGTACTTGTAAAAACTGCAAATTATATATACACTCTAATAAACTTCGTGATAATTCCAACAGCATTATACTTCGTATCCCAGATATATGTAACATTACTATGGAATTCCTCTTGTTATCAAAGTTAGATATACCTAAGTTAAGAAGAGCAAATAAACATTCTGGACATACATAATTTTACATTTATGTTAGCTGCCTCGGCAGACGTTGTCCTGCCCTGAAGAAATAAAATTTAGAACCCGATTGCAGCGCCACCTACCGGGTCCAATTGTGAATCTAAACCATTCTCGAATCCACCTTAACACACAAAAAATTTAATTGAAAACGATCCAGCGGTTTACGAAGAGTTCAGTCACATATACACGAACAGAAGAATTTTATATTTATAGTAGCTTCTGCCCGCGACTTCGTCCGCGTGGAATAGTTTATAAAAAAATAACTTTAAAAAATCCCCCGATTTTGAAACACTCTTCATTGGTGCTCCGCTCCTATTGGTCTTAGCTTAATGATATCTTATAGCCTATAGTCTTCCTCGATAAATGGGCTATCTAACACTAAAAGAATTTTTTAAATCAAACCAGTAGTTCCTGAGATTCGTGCTTTCAAACAAACAAACTCTTCAGCTTTATATATTAGTATAAGATATAACATTCTTCTGTGCGTAAGTATGTGACTGAAGAAAGATGGATTAAGTAGAAATGACTAACACTAAGAATTGGGAAACTGCTGATAAAATATATGACTCATTATTTGAACACTAAATTGAGTATAGTATTACAAAAGAATGAACAATGCGACTGTAATATAACACGGCAGTTGTTCAAACTGTTTTGCATATCTGACACATGTTCTATATGACGCATATTTTGTATCTATTTATTGACCCAATTTTGTCATCACATACAATATTGCATTTGAGATCATAGTCTTATCTGACAGTTTGCAAGTCTTGTTGGCTGTTAAGCTGGGTACTCATGTGCGAGATAAAAGTAGTCTTAGGGCCAGCGGGGAGGTTAGGCCATGCACCCGTAGCGCTGACATGATAGAACGGAACCCCCAGAGGTTTTAGTGGGTATCCCTAACTGGGGAGTGGCAATGGCATCTTTAGTTCTGTCTAGAAATGCTAGTGCCACCCCGACCTGGTGAATCCCACATACGGGCCCCGACTTTTCCCCCAAGCCTCTACGCTTGTCCTTGGTCTATGGTCCTCAATTGGATTTTCTCTGGATTAAAAAAAATCTACCCCAGGCTACAGGGGCGCCGAAAATGTGTAATCAAAAATTCCTAAAATGTTATCCACAATCTTTTACAGGTTAATAACATTTTTGAGAATAACTGCTGGGCCAAAAGGTACGGCTATCAGGCTTGTCATTATGGTTTATAGAAGCAGAAAATCTAGATAAACTTAAATCGCTTTCAGCTATGAATGATTTGATAAATAAGTTTGCCGAAAGAAGGCGAAAGTGAATTTTGGATTTTAATTGTTTGTCTAACTTAGCTCCTAGGAGTATTAAGTTTAAGTAATAACTTTAATTAATAACTAGCATTTTTTGTTTCTTTTATAAACAAAAAGCACTTCCTTTGGGCTCCTCAATACATTTTGATACAGGGCCCGTCTAAGGCAAGATACGCCACTGCTTATCAGTGAGCTGTTACTGTAACCGTATAGAGTGGGTGCGCGCAACCCCGGATCTTGAACGAGAGGGGGGGCAAAAACTGAAAAATGCCGCCCCCGCTCGCCTGCATTTTACCTTAATTATTATCATCATTTCAGCCATCAGATGCTCACTGACGGACACGCGCACCTCTGTGGTTTTTAAAGTAAAGCGAAAAGTAATTTATGTGCATAAAGTACTGGACGTGACGGTAGTCAATTTTGCGTCAATGATGAGTTGTGTATTTGTCTGCGAAGTTTGACTTTACCGCCCTCTGAATTGGCCGCCCGAGGCATGGGACCCGGTTTGCCCGGAATCCCCAGCTTCGGTGCCCTCAATTTAAAGCCCAGAGTCGTAATACGTACATGGATTCCCCCAACGTTATCAAAAATGTTGTGTTGTTATAAGTACACATTACATTATTAACTATCTATAGTTGCAATTATCATATGAGGACAGTGAGGAAAACACCGATGATGTGTACCTATATAACGAGATTAGCATTCTGTGACTCCTTTATAATCACGACCGGAATATCCACCATTACTAATGTGTGTGGGCTGAGTCACGTTTAGTAACGAAGTCATTCTCCAGAGTTTATCTATAGCGAAGAGTGATTATTTTTAAAAAGAAAATTGGACAAGTGTTGCTAGGGTTGCCATACATTCGACATTTTCCGGTCATGTCCGGTAATATATCGAGGGCTTCATAACAAATGAGCGTACAGACAAAAGTGCAGTTTTACACAAGGGACAAAATTGTGAATAAAACAAAACTACATACATACATACATACATAACTTCACGCCAGTTCCCTTGCGGGGTAGGCACGAACAACAGAGTGCCATTTAGGCTTATTCTTACACACCTCACTTGCCTCTTTGACATTCATAACTCTTGTCATGCACACTCGTCTGTTCTTAAGGCTCCTGACATCACCTTCTGCTAGTACACGATCAATTTGATCATGGAAGGTGTGTCGTGGCCTTCCACGACTTCTGCATCCATCCACTTTTGCATTGTATATCTGTTTAGTCATTCTTTCATCATGCATTCTTTCCACATGCCCGAACCACCGGAGCATTCCTTTCCTTACCTTCACCCCGACACTCTCTTTCAGACCAACTCTCTTTCTTACTTCGGTATTATGAACGCGGTCCGCGAGCGTCACTCCGCAGATTTTGCGCAGTGCTCGCATCTCGACCGCGTTTACTCTACTTTCATGCTCTCTCTTCCATACCCAACTCTCGCATCCATACGTGAGCGTAGGTACCAGCACCGCGTTGTGTACGGCGAGCTGGGCCTTCTGGCTGAGGTTCTTAGCGCCTAGAAGTTTACCTAACGCTCCATTCACACTAAACAAAACTAGTTGATTGTATAAGGCTGATATTTTGAATTTTTGCTGATATTGTCTATCTAGGTACATTTGCATACTGGTAAGACTTTCTAAACATGCATAGATTTTAGTAAACAACAAAAAAATGGCATTTTTACGTATACGCCCATTTTTTATGAAGTCCTCGATATGTATCTAGGTCTTTTTCCGGAATTTCCGTAATTTCGATACAGAAAGAAATTAAAAATCTAAATTTATTATCTTCGGTGGAGAATTGAAACACCCCTATCTCTGCGTTCTTTTAAACCAACAGCCACGTGTTGTAGAGTGTACGCCCACTAGAACATTCTAGAATTAGCTTCGTTTTCGCACAAAGCTGTAATTTAAAAGTAAGTCCAGCATTTATCTAAAAAAATCCGGAATTTTGATTTATTGTTCTGGTAACCCTAAAATGCGGGTCGGTCCGCGCATGATAACGCGTTCCATAGAAGTAACTAACATCCAATGTATTTGTCATTTACTACAGAATAATAAAATATTAATATATCATTATATTAATACGTGATGCAAAAACTTTGTACCCCTTTTTACGAAAATTGCGCGGACTCAGGAGTATAAAATTTCGCATACTTGTAGTTCATATAGAGGAGTGCAGAATGCTAATATTTAATAAAAAATATGCATAAATAATACATTAAATCAATAAAAAAACATTACACACACTACCAGGAATATACCACACTATCCGTGCAGGAACGGAGAAAGAATACAATTTCCTGCGGCCGGGCGGCCTGTCGTAAGAGGCGACTTAACAACCCACAGCCAGGTGGTAGGGCATTTGCCCGACTGGATGGCTACCACCCCTGGTCTAGAGTATGTCGCCATAACAACCTTGAGTTGTGTTCCGGCATTAGTGACCAGGTTCCAGTCTCCCTTAAGAGAGTAACAGCACATTTGTAGCACCTTTGGTGTTGCAAATGTCCATAGGCGATGGTAACCGCTTTCCATCAAGTGGGCCGTCTGCCTGTCTGCTGATCGCCTGCAATAAAAAAAAAAAAAAAAAAACATGTATTTGACACACACACACATATGTATATACTCTTTTGTTTATTGTTAAAGTCAAATTAACAGTGTAGCCTTGGCTTAAACTGTCATTATAGAAGTAGGTATAGTCTTTGACAACAGAACCTTTAATTAATAATGCTCAAACTTATAATTTAAATTAATTATGGTCGAATTTCGACCAATGGGCGACCACTAGTTATTATAAATACCACATATCTCAAAGTCAAAGTCAAAGTCAAAGTAATTTATTTTAAAAAAAAGTGGGTAGGTGTCAAAAAAGTAAGACGTTTTTGAAAGAGCTCTTATAAGATTAAATTCAATTATATTGTTTAATTATCATATTAATATAAAATAGTACATGCATAAATTCAGTGTTTAGTTAACTCACCTGCCTTAGTGTTTTTCCCACAACAACACAAGCATTCATAAAGATCAAGCTCACATTACAATGGATTCTATACAAGAGACTATTTCTCAACTTGCTACATCATTTAAGGAGCGCATGGACAATTTTGAAGGTGAATTACAGAAAGGGAATCCTTCATCATCCAATATATCCTCTCTGTCAGCAGAATTTGCAACTTTCAAAGTGTTTACTATTAATACTTTGAAAGTACTGCAACATCAAATAGAGCTGCTTCAGCAATCCACTGATAACATAGAAATGCATAGCAGGAGGAAAATTCTGCTACTACATGGAATTATTGAAAATAAACAGGAGGATATTGCAGCTGTTATTACAAAATTGGTTGTGTCTAAGTTGAAAGTAGATGACTTTAGTCCTGAGAATATTCGCCGTTGTCATAGAATGGGTAAGCCCCCAACTTCATCAAAGAAACCTAGACCTATTCTTGTTAAGTTATGTGATATGACAGTCCGCAACAAAATCTGGTCAGCTAAAGCCAAACTGAAAGGCTCTGGCGTCACTGTGTCTGAATTCCTTACAAAGATGAGGCACAATACTTTCATGCAGGCTCGAAAGCGTTTCGGAATATCAAAATGCTGGACACAAAATGGTACAATTTTTGTGGTGGGCTCTGATGACATCCGACATCGTGTTAATCTCCTATCCGACTTGAATAATATTCCACTTCAGCCAAGAGATGAACCACATTCAAATAAAGATGCTTCTGTTGCCACAAAACCACGCAAAGCTGCGACGTCGTCTAGGAAATAGTATCAAATCGTTTCTACAGGTTGTTTTAACGTACAATTAAGCTTGATTGTTAAACTGTCTTCTTTTTCTTTTCTTTTTGTAATTCTGATAAGCATTATAAGGCACTAAAAGTTTTGAAATTAGTTGTCAACAATATATTAACCTAAAAGATTTTGTTATAAATAAACACCTTGATAGTTTCATCATTCATAATTTGTTCCATTTAATTCATATTTCTTACTTTTAGCTTCAAAAGGTTATGTTTATGTTATGTTATTATTTTGGTTAATTTTCCGTTCAGAAATACGATTACTCTTACTGTTGATGCGTTCAGAAACCTAACAAAACTATAGTGCTATTCTATTATTAATGCGTTTCACTGTTACATTATTATTATATTAATTATATTTGTTCATTTTATTCCTTTTCCTTTAAGATAAAATGTTTGTGTTGTTTTAAAATTGTTAATTTAGTTGTTTCTCTTTTTGTAACTGGCAGGTGAAATGAGATTTTTATTTTTACTGTTATTTTATATTTATTCTATTATATATATATATATTTCCTTTAATAAATATATAGTATATATTAGTTTATTACATATATAGATATATATTTAAATATATTTGTTAAGATGGCAAGTTTTATATGTGATTCTGAAAGGTCTGAAACTGAATCTGAGTATGTGTCTTGCTCCTCTGACAGTTTTTGTAGTGACAGTAAACCTTTGGTTGAGCTGCTAGAGGCGCGTTTTTCCAACTGTACTTCTCATTTTAATGTTGTTCATATAAATGCGCAGAGTATTCCAGCTCACTTTACAGATATGTTGGCGTCGTTTAATCAAAATAACATCCACGCAATACTAGTCTCAGAGTCCTGGCTGAAACCTTGTCTCCCATCGACATCTTACACCTTGCCTGGATATCAACTTATAAGAAATGACCGTATAGGCAGTGGTGGTGGAGGCATTGCCATTTACCTTCGGTCACATATCCCCTTTTCCATTATCAGCTTGTCTCCACAACCACCCGCATCGGATGCTGGTGAACACTTATTTATCGAGGTGGAACTTTCTTTGAATAAAATATTGCTAGGAGTATTTTACAGCCCGTCTCTTAGAGTTAATTACTTCTCATCGTTAGAAAAACTTTTAGAAAATGTTATCCCTGCTTATAATCATTCCATAATCATGGGTGATTTTAATACCTGTCTTCTTAAACGAGATTATCGTAGTACACTCCTTGAGTCCTTAGTTGTTGCTTCTGGTTTGTCCACTCTTCCATTGAAGGCTACTCACTGTTTTCCCAATTCTACTCCGTCTCTTCTAGATTTAATTCTTGTATCTTCACTTTCTCATGTTGTTACACATGGTCAGTTCCCAGCGGATGCTTTCTCTTATCATGACCTGATCTTTCTCTCGTATAACATTCGTCCCCCAAAAGCTAAGCCCAAAATTATCATGCAGCGTAATTTTGGAGGTATAGATTCGCATGCTCTACTCAAGGATTGCCGCGAGTTGGATTGGTCGGGGGTGTACAATGCAGTTACTATCGATGATAAAGTGCATGTATTTAATGCAATGTTGTTAAAGTTATATGATTTACATGCACCCATGCGTCGTATTAAAATTAAGCACCTACCTGCACCGTGGCTTACCGATGACGTCAAGACGCTTATACACAAAAAATCTCTTGCCAAGACCAAATGCAAGCTTAATCCGTGTAGCGAGACCAAACAGGCTTACATAACTATCCGTAATCGCTGTAATAGAGTGTGTAGGGACGCTCAACGCCGGTATATTCATCAATCAGTTGACAAAGATAATCCTTCTAAAATTTGGAAATTTCTGAGATCCTTGGGAGTTGGTAAATTAGAGCAAAATTCTGTTCCAAAAAACTTCAATATTGATAACCTCAATCAACATTTCACGACTGTTATGAATTTTGACAATATTATAAAGTCTAACACATTAAGAAATCTTTCAACAGCTCCAACTCCTTCTCATTCTCCTTTTTTTCTCAGGCCATTATCTGATTGTGATGTTACGAGTGCCATAAAATCCATTACTTCAAACTCTGTCGGCAGTGATGGTATTAGTCGCAATATGATTATCCCTATTCTAGATGTCATCAACCCGATTATCACTCATATCCTAAACTCATCCATGGCTAGTGGTACTTTTCCAGCAGCCTGGAAAGAGGCACAAGTTATTCCTCTCCCTAAAAAGTCTAATCCTACGTCCTTTTCTGAATTCCGACCGATATCCATTCTTCCCTTCCTATCCAAAGTCCTAGAACGTCTAGTCCACAAACAATTAAGTATTTTCCTAAATTATAACTCATTAATGAATCCATTTCAATCTGGTTTCCGCCCAGGCCATAGTACAACAACAGCTTTAGTGAAAATTACAGATGATATCCGCCAGGGGATGGAGAGTGGTCTACTGACGATACTATCACTGCTAGACTTTAGTAGTGCATTTAATAATGTTGACCATGACATATTACTTAGCATTCTCCGCACTCTTAACATATCTCCAACAGTAATTGGTTGGTTTCACAGTTACCTGCATGGACGCCGACAGCGAATACGTGTTGATGACAATTACTCATCATGGTCTGGCCTTACTGCTGGTGTTCCACAGGGCGGCGTTTTATCTCCTCTCTTATTTGCGATTTTCATTAATTCAATCTCCGATAAATTAACTTCATCCTATCACCTCTATGCGGACGATTTACAGATATACACCCAAGCTGCTCCAGATGATTTAAGTAGTGCCGTGAGACAAATCAATTTAGACTTAAACCACATACTTCAATGGAGTACAATGTTTGGTCTTGCAGTGAATCCTCGTAAGACCCAAGTGATAGTCATCGGTAGCTCCAGAATACGTGCAAAAGTAGATTTCGCAACTGTACCGAACATTGTTTTTGACGGCACTTGTATCCCACTGAGTGACACTGTAAAAAATTTAGGTGTTGTCATCGATAGTGATCTGTCTTGGAAGTCTCACCTCTCCGAATTAAGTCGGAGAGTTTTTCTGTCTTCTAGATCCCTGAGAAGGCTGAGAAATTTTCTGCCTACTGCCACCAAAATTACGCTTGCACAGTCTCTTTTGCTACCCATTTTAGATTACGCTGACGCCTGCTATCTTGACTTAACCGTAGAACAGCTAAATAAACTTGAGCGACTTCAGAATTTTTGCATTAGGTTCATATTTGGATTGCGAAAATATGACCATGTTTCTGAATTTCGTGAAAAACTCAAGTGGCTCCCTATCCGCTTTCGCCGGAATACTCACATTCTCACATTACTTTATAACATATTATTTATTCCTAGTAGTCCTCCTTACCTTAAGGAACGTTTTCAATTCCTTCGCCTTTCTACTTCCCACAATTTGCGCACTCATACGTATCGTAAACTCACTACACCTGCACACACTTCATCTTTTTATGATAACTCTTTTACAGTGCAGGCTGTCAAACTTTGGAATGCGCTGCCTATTACTGTCAGAGAGGCCAAAACATCACCTACATTTAAGAACGCACTCAGAAAACACTACTTTTCCTTAAATAATTATTCCTAACTCTTATATTATAGACTATTTAGCATATACATATGTATATATAAATATGTATGTATTTAATTTATAAAGTAATTTAAGTATGTGTATTTAATATGTAAATTATGTAGTTTAAGTATGTTTATTTATGATATACCTACTTAATGATCTGCACCACCTACATCGCCAGATTAGGTTAAATTATTCCTTAAGTTAGGTTGCCTGGAAGAGATTGCTTTAAGCGATAAGGCCGCCTATTGTTTCTACCATGACAATATTGTAATTGTGTATTTTTGATATTGTATATTTGGTGAGCAATTTATTGTGTAATATGCTTTTTTTTATTAGTAGTTGTCTTAATTTTAATTTAAAGCTTTTGGTGTCGAGTTCCTTAATCAAAAACCTAACTTTGTAATTCGTGTGAACAGTTGACAGCAATAAAGCCGGTTCCACTTTCATTGCATGTTGCAGTTGCCTCGTTTACTTTCACTATATGAATCATCATCATTCTAGCGTTAAATACTCGTTACATTCTAAGCGTCCGCTTAGGAGCTCGGAGGATTTTGCACGATCATCGGTATCCCTTACTGTAAGACCATTGGCACTCATTATATTTGTATGTCTTTTAAGACCACGGGCCATAAAAATGGCCCGGACATTTGGAGGGCTTGCGTGGGGCCATGGAAAGGCCAACACGTAGAGGCCTCTTGACAAATTTAATGTGGCGTGACACTGACCGGCGATTATCTCTGTCTACACCATATAATAATGCACCCAAGGACAATCCCCGGCCAGTGCAGGACTATTGTGGGAAATGAAGACAAAAATCACCGGGCTATTGGGGTGAACTGCTAGTAGACCTGTAGACCATTGGCACTCATATTATTATTATTCCTCACGATGACAAACCACTATTTCTTAAGCCCCACGTAACTAGCCGATTTCCGTTAAGCTTTTGCTAATTTTTACTTTCACTATGATTATATAATCGGCTGCCTTTGTAGTTGATCGGGCATTTGCTGGCTTGGCTCACTGGACCGCAGAAGTCCAGAGTTCGATTTTCGGCATAGTAAATTTTGTCAACACTCTCTTCGTTATTTATTATGGTCTGCGTGTTCGGCATAGACCCCAGATTGGTCCGTTGTTTATTACTAGAACTACAAGACAGTTACTTGTATAGGTTAGGAATATAGAACGTGTATTTTTGTCTGCCAATTATTAAAAACGATATAAATAAAGTATAACTAGAAGAAAGTTATGTGTCATTGTATAAGTCAGACCGCAATGCAACATCGTTTAGTTGTCCACTCATTTGAAGAGAATGCTTATTGTTTAAACATAATAAACGATGAATTATTTTTATTGTGTTATTAATTAAAAACAAAAATAGTATTTTTTTTAATTTTAAAGGACATAGTCTGTTGTCCTTTAAAATTAACTAGGAAGTAAATAGGTACAGCATGTTTTAATTTCAGTTCGTTTCTCCAAAAGCGACTACAATAGGCCCTCTGATAGGAAGTAGTTACCAGCGCCTTACGGTCACTTGTAATATGTGCTACTAATGTGTTGCCAGCGTTGAAGTGAGAACTGGAATCTGACCACTAATGCCGGAACACAACTCAAGGTTGTTATGCCGTATCCTAGACCAGGAGTGGAAGACAATCAGATATGCAGATACTATTGTTACAATTACCACATGCTAACAACGGTGGAGGAAACATCGTGGTGAACCTGCACATCGAGATAACCGATGTGTCAAACCTGGCGAGCCGCCTTGGACAAGCGTGGCGGGTTACTGTCCGTTCCCCCTGTAATGGGCGGCCCGAGCCCAGCAGTGAGACATTTATGAGCTGATATTATAATTATATTAAAAATTATTCCACGTACGTGATGTAACATTACGTAAAAAATATATGGATCAGCTCCGAAATACGACTGAAGTTTACTCCTTAAGTACGATTTTCTGTAAATATACACTAATGGATATTATTTTCGATCATATTTCATTACATTAGAGATAACAATTGTATAATAAAAAAACGTAACGCTTTTGTGTTAGCATTTGTATTACTTAACTCCTCATAAAATTTCGATCGAGGGCCTTATGTGAAAATAGATTCTTAAGTAAACTCCTAAATTGCCATATCCATTCAACCTCGCAGTTTCTTTTTAATAATATTAATAGGATATTTGAATTTCAGATCTACGAATATGATGATATCAAGGATATAGGTCACTTTGACACGAGCAGTCCGCAGCGGGCGCATACGTTAAAGCACATGTCATGGCGCCTCAACGACAGCGTGTTAACCGATAAAGAAGCGAAGGTCGTGCTGCAGGGACGATATCGCAACGACTGGAGCTCTGGAATTGTCAATATCAAGGTATCGTCCCGTCAAATATATATAATTCACAAGAAAAAGAATTCAAAATATTGAAAAAAAAATGAAATATAATGAAAATCTTTATTTTTATGAAACATGCATATAAGGTCGTATTCTATGGTGTGAACGAGTTTCGCCATTTTCTGACATACAAATTTCTCTTGAAACTAATATAGTTCAGTATCATTTTTGTAATAACAGACGAGGAATGTTGCCATAGACTGTACAGTTTGTACACTTGCTCTTGCTTGTAGTGGTGGATGCTGGCAGTAGTTGGTGGAGTGCTGGTGCTTTCTTATAGTGAAGCGAAGAAAATACACCTCGTTGCTTTGAGGGATTTATACTCGTCCTAGTTGAGCTTGGATGCTGATCCGTGGGTTCAACTTAGTGGTAGTTGAAGTCCTATGTTACGACTGATAGCAAGTCGGTAGCGACTCAATCACAAAGTGAATGAATGAAAACACTTTATTGGTCACCATAAATTAAAACTACGTTCTTAAAACTAAATACAGCAAAAATGTTGAACAAAGAAAGAAAGAAAGAAAAACTTTATTTGAAGAAAGGGCGGCTTTATCGCTTAAAGCGACCTCTTCCAGGCAACCCCCTAAACTAAAGAAAATATTAAGACAACAGTGGCGGTGAAGACAATAAATAATAAGAAACATTTCAAGAATAAGTAAAAATAATAATAATATACTTCATACACTATACATACTATACAACCCGCAAGAGTAAACTTGAGACTTCGCTCGGGTGACATAAGCGCGAGGTACTGACTCGATCGTACGCGTCGGTGGCGAGAGCGGTAAGAAGGCGGGGCTCGGAGGGGAGCGCGCATTCCGCTCAGGTCTTAAGTTAACTCTTGCGGATAATATATAGGATCAGCATCATGCTTTAGACTTGCGAGAACATAGTATATGTGAGCTTTATTTATACTAATATTAAAGTAGGCTGCAGCGTCAGCAAAACGCTGTAGGTTGATCCGTGAGAGTTAATAGCAGGAAACTCTCGACGATTAAAATAAAATAATCGCTGTTTAGCCAATTAGCCATATAGTTTCAGCGATAAATTTTATTTTAACCATCGGATAAATGTCTATGCCAGTGCTTTTCAATCTTTTTGAATACGCGACCCCTTTACAGGTTGAAAAATTTTGGCGACCCCTTTGCGTCATAGACAGACAAAAAGCTAGTTCTCTATTTTGTTACTCATATTTATTATTAGGGTCTTATATTCAGCAAAAAGCTGCTGAGCTTAGAAAGTACCTAAGTACGAGGTAGAAATTTAAATTGCCTTTTCCCTTTTGCCGGCGACCCCCCGAGCAAGGCTCTGCGACCCCTCTACAGATCGTGACCCATAGATTGAGAAACACTGGGTCTATGCACACCAGCCTAAGTAGCCGAGTAATTATGCAATAACTGTATATCTCTGTTTATTTACAAGTTATTAAGCGGTTACATGCCTTGACCCGGTACATTAATATATATTTATGTGCAGAATGCAAATGATAGCGATAAAAGTACTGTGTTTATAAACATTCGGTCATGTAATTACCAAGAAAAATTACTTCATTCAAATTTATGTTTTCCAGTAATATTTATTGAATAAACACGATATAGTATAATTGGAGATGAATGAATGGAGCGTTAGGTAAACTTCTAGGCGCTAAGAACCTCAGCCAGAAGGCCCAGCTCGCCATACACAACGCGGTGCTGGTACCTACGCTCACGTATGGAAGCGAGAGTTGGGTGTGGAAGAGAGAGCATGAAAGTAGAGTAAACGCGGTTGAGATGCGAGCACTGCGCAAAATCTGCGGAGTGACGCTCGCGGACCGCGTTCGTAATACCGAAGTAAGAAAGAGAGTTGAGAAAGAGAGTGTCGGGGTGAAGGTAAAGAAAGGAATGCTCCGGTGGTTCGGGCATGTGGAAAGAATGCATGATGAAAGAATGACTAAACAGATATACAATGCAAAAGTGGATGGATGCAGAAGTCGTGGAAGGCCACGACACACCTTCCATGATCAAATTGATCGTGTCCTAGCGGAGGGTGATGTCAGGAGCCTTAAGAACAGACGAGTGTGCATGACAAGAGTTATGAATGTCAAAGAAGCAAGTGAGGTGTGTAAGAATGGGCCTAAATGGCGCTCTGTTGTTCGTGCCTACCCCGCAAGGGAACTGGCGTGAAGTTATGTATGTATGTATGTATGGAGATGAATCGGGTAAGTGCGTTATCAGACCACGAACTGGTGACAAATGTTCACTATAGTCTCTTTTAGGATTATAAAAAATATTTAGAGGAAACTATGCCGTTGTTGGTAACACAGTATGACGTGTGGAGCTATGCTCGTTTATACCCGTGCAGGAACGGAGAATTACTAATTCCTGCGGCCAGGTGGTAGGATATTTACCCGACTGGTTGGCTACCACCTGGTCTAAAGCATGCCACCATAAAAATCTTGAGTTGTGTTCAGGCATTAGCCTCGTTCACATGACACGAGCGCAAAACGGCACGGCGAGCAAGTGGAATGCATTGTATGGATGGTCCCAATATAATATTATCTCACGTATGTAATGAAGTCAACGCTGACTACATCGATACAATAGTAAGACTATTTTTTGCTTTCTTCGGTACATTAATAACCAACGACGTCTTCAGTCTAGTACCTCGACAATACTGCGACGAACAATGTACTCTTTGACTGCAATAAACCCGTCTCGCCGCCGCCGGAAACCGTGTACATATCGAAGAGCTAGCACGTACTATATTTTAGCCAATTGTACTATATATTATAAAAAACAGAATATAGTACGAATGTACTGTAATTTTATCGATTATTTTTGAAATAATATATTTTTGCTGGCCAAAGTAAAAAGAAGTAATAAATACACTTGGAAAATGTAATAATGAAATAAATAATTAAAAATGTGTACTCTTCTTTTACCGTTAAATCTCCCAAAATATCTTCTTCAAAAAAGGTGGCAACCCTAAGCACGGCACGGCGCCGAGCCCTTTAGGCGGCAACCGTATGCATGTGAAAATCGGTAAATGCCAACAGAACGCTCAAAATTTACTGGGTCGTCTAATTGCAGCTAGACATCCTGCCATTCAAAGACTACGCGACAGATCTGCCCCATCTCATCCACACGGCGAACTCGACCCTAGTCGACTTGAGTCTGGTGAATCTGACCACCTCCCACGACTTCAACTCTTCGCGATTCGCCCTTCACTTCATCCTGGTTAGCACAGACAGCGAGACAGACACGATGCGATACACGATGAGGAAGAGCCTGGACGACGAGCATACGCCCGGGGTGTTTGAGGTAAGGCGCTGTCTTCACATGCAGTGTTTTTTTTTTTTTTGTAGACCCGGGCTTCTCCATCATAGTTCAAGACTGAGATTATCTTTTCTTTATTTATTTATTGCTATTCATAGGTTTCCATTTTTTCCTATCTCTATAGCCACTTAACTAGTACTATGTACTAGTACTGTGTACTAGTACTATGTACTATATACTAGTACTATGTACTATGTACATAGTACTAGTACACAAAGTTATTCAAAACTTTACTACCAGGTTATGTGGATCCACATGCAGTGTTAGCTTAGCAGCGTAGACAAATTAAAGAGCTAGCGTACGGCTCATGCTGCGGCTTCATCTGCATTAGGGTTAAAGATTTAGACTGTGGCCAAATGCCTCTTCGTTAAAAAATAACGGCTTTAACACATAGGCACATTAGTGTATATACATTATACATACGTTATCGCTGAATATTTAACGTCATTAAGAATATCGTATCTCAAATAACACTAAACGGGGCTTCATCTGGGATAATGTTAAATGCGATGAGCGAATGCGAGCTAAACTTCAGTATATCAACAACAATGGTAGACAGATCTCTTTAGTTACTGTACTCACTATTCTATCTGTGTGCAAAGGGCGGTCTTATCGCTAAAAAGCGATCTCTTCCAGACAACCCGTTCCAGGAGTAAATTAGAAAAGGCCGGATATCATGCTCAGTAATCAATAAAAATGGATAACTAATAAGAAAATGATTACCGAAATAAACGAAAAATCGCGCATAATTGCAATGTGCATGTACACGTTTAACCATGATTAAAGCGAGCTCCTCTTCGTGTATTGCAAGGACCAAGGCTTGGAACCGGTTTTAATCTATTATAACCGGTTTTAGTCAGCTATTTCGTTCCGAATAGTATTCTTTTTCAATGGTTCGAAGTGTAAACCTAAAGGAGACTGTTATGTAAACCTGAATTACCTGGTTTAATCGCGAGAACAGAAACTATCATTCTATCCCTCTCAACGTTTGTTTGTGTGTGACTGAAAACTTGCTGAACCACATGGCTGCGTTTGAAGATGTGCGCCAAAAACGGGTTTATTTTACTTTTTTTTTATAAAAACCGCTTTATTTAACGAACTTTTTTAACAAAAACCGGTTTATTTTACGAACTTTTTTTTACAAAAATAGGTTTATTTAACGAACTTTTTTAACAAAAACCGATTTATTTAACGAACTTTTTTTAACAGAAACCGCTTTATTTAACGATTTTTTTTTAACAAAAACCGGTTTGTTTAACGAACTCTACGAAAAACTGGTTTTTGACGAACTTTTTTTAATAAAAACCGGTTGATTGAGCTTAAAGTGAGAACAAAATCGAAAAGAAAAGTTTTTATGTACTTAGGCTGTAACCGGTTCGACTTTTTTAACCGGTTTCCAAGCATTTGCAAGAACTATAGACGAAGTAGAACCAACAAATGCTGGCTTGACGTCGTGACAGATGACATGCGTACCATTGGTCTTGCAGTAAAACGTAAGAAATCGGACTCTGGGGTTTTTAGAGAACTCCCCGAATGCAACCAGAATATAACACTAGGATGACAATGATTATTTGTTTTATGTTTGTTGTCAATAGATTGTGGAGATCAAGACGCCCGAATCGTACAGGAACGGCGATGGCGGCTTCATCCAGTACAGGCCGGTGGCGTACACGGCGCCCAAGCGCGACGTCTCCTCCTCCACCAATACGCATATCTCCACTTTCAATAAGTGAGTTTTTTATTTATTTATTAGATAGGGTGGACTACACCACTGTTGACACCGTGTCCTAATTTATTTATGACTAGCTGTCCAGGCAGACGTTGTCGTGCTCTGACCAAATAAAAATCTTAAACCTTATTCCAGCGCCACCTGGTCTATATTACTCAGGGATAAAGTAGCATCCAATGGTGAAAGAATTTTTGAAATTAGTCCAGTAATTTTTTAGTTTATTTCTTACAAAGATACAAATCTTACCTCTTTATAATCTTATACTAATATATAAAGCTGAAGAGTTTGTTCGTTTGTTTGTTTGCTTGAAGGCGCTAATCTCAGGAACTACTGGTCTGATTTGAAAAATTCTTTCAGTGTTAGATAGCCCATTTATCGAGGAAGGCTATAGGCTATATATCATCACGCTAAGAGAAATAGGAACGGAGCACCAATGAATAATGTTTCAAAATCGGGGGGTTTTTTGTAACTTACTTTTTTTAAACTATCCATATTCCATGCGGACGAAGTCGCTGGCTGAAGCTAGTATTATTATATTCATTATATTAAGAAGTTTTCATATTTATTATTTCAAAGCCAAATAATAATAATAATATGATGTATATATTATATTCCTTTAATATATATATATATATATATATAATATATATATATATATATATATATATATATATATATATATATATATATATATATATATATATATATATATATAAATACTTTTTTAAATGACATAAATAAGACAACTGTCATGTTAACTTGCCTATTTGGGATAATAAAAAATATATATCCCTTCAAATTAGGCTTGCCATCCGTACTATAATATATAGTATCATACTATATTTTAGCCAATTGTACTATATACTATAGAAAAATAATAAAGTATGAATGTACTGTATTTTGATCGCTAATTCAATTCATGGAAAATGCAATAATGAAATAAATAAAGTATAATTAATAAATAATAAAAAATAAATTTGTACTCTTTTCTTCACTTAAATTTTCAAAACGTACTATACTTACTTCAAAAAGAGGTTGCAACCCTATTTCAGATCCCAGTTATACAGGTTTCACTGTACTGATAAAGACCGGTATTGATAAAGTTAAAAACTAAAACTACGTTTTAACGGTTTTAAGCGCGGTAATTTTATTTGATTTTGGTTTTTCCGACGTTTCGGCCACTTTTCAGTGGCCGTGATCACGCAAGAAACGTCGGAAAAACCAAAATCAAATAAAATTACCGCGCTTAAAACCGTTAAAACGTAGTTTTATTATGTACACAAGTCGCGAAAACTTAAGAAAATATTAAGTTAAAAACTATTTATTTCCAGTACTAACCTCCCGATTCGGAGTACATTGAACGTGTTCTACCGCGGCTACTTGCAGAACAACTTGTTGTCCCAAGAGATGTTTATGTCCTTCGGTTTGTCCGGAGACGGGTTCTACAAGAAACACAACTTCACTGCGTGGTGAGTTTACATTTTTCCATGGTACCGTAGCAAATTTGACAAAAACAAAACTGATACACCATCGTCATGTTTTTTTTTGCAGGAGTTCAGCAGACAGGCAGACGGCCCACTTGATGGAAAGCGGTTACCATCGCCTATGGACATTTGCAACAGCAAAGGTGCTACAAATGCGCTGCTGCTCTCTTAAAGGAGACTGGAATCATGTCTGTCTTTTCTGATGTCTGTAGCAGTCATTTTTGTCAAAAAGCATTGCTTATGTACAGATGAAATAAGACAGGCAGGTGTAGTCTATATGCCGCTAGAAAATAACATAGTTAACCGAAGCAAATTAAAAATAATGGTGGTTTTAATGCATATAACTCCGTTCAAGCGTTTATGTTATTCTTGACGTTTGCACGTCTATCAAGTTACGCATTTTTTTAATGTAAGTTTCATATGCGACAAATATCACAATTGTCATACTTTATTGTTCTAAGCGACCTGATAGTGACGTTCTGTCATTTGTCTAATCTAATGTAAAGCAACAACTATCGTATATATATATATTTGATATATGTATAATTGTTTTCATATTGTTGCGAATTTGTGGGATGTGAATTTAAAATGTCGTTGGAATTATCACAAAGTTTAACGTAACTTGTCCGAATATATCGGTACACGAACAACGTCAAGACAAGAAGGCTGATTCGAACCACATATTAGACGATCTTGGTTGTATTGATATTCATGATCTCATGATGTGAACTCATTGCCGGAGTCTGTCTTTCCGGATACGTATAACCTGGGTGTCTCCGAGACCCGTGTGAATAGGTACCTTCTAGGTAAGGGTGCTTGCATCGTAGACCATATCTTCGCCCCACATAGGGCAAGATTGTGGTCAAACGTGAACATATACTACAATAGAAAAAAATGATCACTTTCGATGTCCTTATCTATTTGACCATCTTTTTTTTTTATTGCAGGAGATCAGCAGACAGGCAGACGGCCCACTTGATGGAAAGCGGTTACCATCGCCTGTGGACATTTGCAACAGCAAAGTTGCTACAAATGCGCTGCTGCTCTCTTAAGGGAGACTGGAACCTGGTCACTAATGCCGGAACACAACTCAAGGTTGTTATGGCGGCATACTTTAGACCAGGGGCGGTAGCCATTCAGTCGGGCGAATGCCCTACCACCTGGCTGTGGGTTGTCAAGTCGCCTCTTACGACAGGCCGCCCCAACGCAGGAAATTGTATTCTTTCTCCGTTGCTGCACGGATAAAATCTTGGCGGCTTCCTTTCTGTAAGACGCCACTGTACAATAAAGTATATTCTGTTGTTTTCCTCTTTGCAGGTCGTTTACGTCGTTTTTCAACACACTTGTGAATAAAATAACAACAAAAACTCATTTTATTTAGTAGATAAAAAAAAGTTATATATGAGTGAAAGTTTTATTTATTAAACACGTACGAGTTAAAATTATCTATTTAAATAAGAAGTTGCATGAAATGAGCAAGCAATAGGAACATTAATTTATTTGTTCTATAGAACACGATCTTTTTTTTTGAATAAAAACTTTTTTAAGAACAAAGCAACTCAACCAATAAAATAAAAAAAAGAATCTGGTTTTTTACATAGGTTACGGGGCGCCCCCAGTCGAGGGCTTCTCGCTCTTTGTGATCATTATAATATCGGTAGGCTTAGGAGTACCAGTCCTTTTGGCCCTCTCGGGGGTCGTGTACGTCGTAGCCAGGAGGCTTAAACAGACGAACGCGCGAACAAGGCTCGCCAATGAGGAGTGAAACAAATATTTCCAAATCAAAAGTATTAAAACCTAAATAATTATGTATCCATATAGTAAAGGAGATAACGAGATGCGACATATTTTTTATCAAATTATATTGATTTATACTACCCGTGCGCAGGTTTGCTGATAGCCTTATGACGTCACGCGTCGATGGTTAGTAGGGTTGACAAAAAAAGTTACATAAATAGATGTTGCGATAAATTTATTATTTTATATACTTTACCAGGAGCGTAGCTACCGCCGTATCAGCCGTATCAATGATATGGGGTCCCAAGTCTACAGGGGCCCCGAAGATTAATAATGGACGACCTCTATGGTTGAGTGGGCTAAGCCTTTGCCGGCCTACCTCACTAGAACGCAGAGGCTCCGGGTTCGATTCCTGGTATAGTAAATTTCGGAAACGTATTTTATCCGTTATTTACTATGGTCTGGGTGACTGGGATCGGCCCCAGAGTAGTACGTTGTATATTACCCATAACACAAGCGTAACTTGCTTAATTTGGGGATATACAATATGTGTGTTTGTCTGCCGATTATTTATTTATTATTTAATAACATTTTTAAGAATAACTGCTGGGTCAACAGGAACGGCTTTCAGACTTGTAGTTATTGTCTATAGAGGCAGAAAATGTCGAAAAACTAAAATCGTCTTCAGCTATGGATGATTTGATAATTAAACTTGCCGAAAAAATGCGAGAAAAATGTATCTTTGATTTGAATTGTCTATCTTAGCTCCTAGGAGCATTAAGTGTAAGTATTAACTTACAATCAATATTTAATGATTTTAATTCAATTCGAGCACTTTTTGCTTCTTTTATAAAACACTACCCTTGCTTTGGGCCCCCTAACACATTCTGATACAGGGCCCATCCAAGGCAAGCTACGCCACTGTACTTTAAAAAAAAAAAAAAAAACTACATAAGTTTATACAATAATAGTAAGTAGTACAATACAATAATAGTAAGCGGCTTATAAATACGCCTATGACAGCTTGCCAATCGAAAAGTTTTCATGGCTATTTTTAATCAAAATTAATTTTAATTAATTTTACTGTTAATAACGCAACAAATTTAGTTTCAACTGACAGATTTTAACATGGAGAATATGCCTTGATAGGCTTGTATACTAAATACTTAAAAATAAACTAAATAATAAATAAATTACACTACAAAAAAAAAATTTGAAATTAAATACTATTATAAACATATTTACAAGTAAAAGATGTAGTCCAGATCGCTGTCGGTGGGGAGCGTTTCCCAAATGCTGGCCGCATTCCCACGTTGTAAGGCAACGCTTATCCGTTGCCCTAAATATAGGCCAGCCCTTTGGTCGCGAGACTTCTTTCAATCGCTTTGAAAGGTCTCGATAAAGTTGATAAGCCTCACCCCCCTCCCCCCCCCCCCCTGTATAATTTCTATTCGTGGCTACAAGCCGGTATGAACAAGTAAGTCAATATAGCTAACTACACCATTCTGTTAACCAATAAAAACCAGTATCATAAGAAAAAAAAAAATACAAAAAATAACTATATAGGCTTGCCAGCAAAAAACCATTCTTGAAATATTATTGACATGCTTTGAAGACTTTAAAAATAGCCATGAACACTTTTCAATTGGGAATCTACAAATCAATATAATTTGATAAAAAAAAATATGTCTCATCTGCTTATCGGATGGCTCTTAAACTAATTATAATATGTACGGTGTACCGGAAACATTAATTTATCGGTTCCTAAAATATCAATGTTAGCTTCTGACAACCCTATATAGTTGTTATTCAAAGCTTATGAAAAAAATTGCTTGTACAAATATTTTGCTGTGGACTTTAATTTTCATAAAATGTTTTTAATTTTGAATAAAAGTGAACAATAGTTGTAGAGTATTGAATGTTTTCAACGAGCATTTGTGTATTGTGTTGATAATCTCGGCTGTTTTGTGTAACGTGTCAGAATTCGTTGGTTTTCTGTCAGACAAAGACCTACAATGTGACCTAATAATTCCTCCGGACTTAACCTTTTAAGACGGGACCACCACAAATTTGTTGCCGAACTGTCACACATGGCTAATTGGGAAGCACCACAAATTTGTGGTCAAGTACAGATAATTGAAACGAACGCTGAACTGATGCTTTCTCCCTCTAACTACATAGAATTTGTATGAGAGTAAAAGAGACCTTATTCCTTAATTGAATAATAATGTTATTTAAAAATATATCTTAATTAAGATGCATTATACATTAAATTAACATATGAAATTGTCTTTTAAAAACGTAAATAAACTAATTTATAAAGTACAAGCGATTATAGACTGTGTAACAAATCGCTGCCAGATGGGCGCGTGCCCAGAAGGCTGGCTGCATTGCCGCGCTGTATGGCGATGATTATTTGTTGGGCGAAATACGAGCCAGCCTTATTATTATTTTAATATCGTTTAATATTATTAGTTTCATATTAAGTACTTGCCTATAAAATATATAAAAAGTATTAGTTCATTAATTTACGTGCTGACAGTACACTACTACAAACGCAAAAACATCTCGAAGCTAATTTATCTGTAGTGTTATTTAAAAAAGAAGAAAAAAAAATGAATTTATAAAACTTTGTTTATTTATTAAGCTGTGTATGTATATAGGGTTGTCGTTAGCTCATTTTTGTTGTTTTTGGAATTGATTAATTAATGTTTTCGGGACCAATAACCAACTTGTTTGGATTTGCATGCCTAGATGTTCTTAAGGCTTGAGGGCTTTGTAAATACACTTATTTAAATGAATTTTGGTATATATAAAATTTCAATAATAGGGATATTATACGATACTTTTTTTCAAGATAATCATATAATTTATTGATCTCAAGTTTAACGCCAATTACATTAACTAATTATCTTGAAATTTGGTATATTTGTATATACTTTTAATAACATCAATATATGAACATATAATATAGGATAATTTTTATCTGGGAAAATGGGATCATTTCTACGGTAATACCAAGCTTGAATTATTTATAATATAAAGTTCTAAACATGCCCTGTTTGTACATTGAGGCTATTTAAAAAAAAAACAACTGGAATAGACTATATAAACGATACGACACGATGTAATTTCTTTTCGATTTCTTGTCTGTTAGTTCGAGATTCACGTAAAATCTATTGGGCCGATTTTGATGCGGTTTTCGTTGATAGACAGCAAATTCTTCAAATCCCGCGGAATTGTTTCGGAGAATGATTTAAAATTGCCAGTTTAAAAAAAGTCGAATTCCAATGTGTTTTTTTTTACATGATCGATAGCAAATTTTATGTAATAAAATGTGTGATATTTTTAATCCCGGGAATCCCGCGGGAATTTTCCCGGGAGTATTGCTTCGGATGCATATAAATTAGCTTATTCCGACACAGTTTTCTACTAAAACGATATAGCTATATCCTTTTTTAAATGCTGTGATGTGGAATTTCAAGTCAAGCGTGGACGAAGTCGTGGACATATCTTAGTAATATAATAAAACAATTATTGGATTCAATTTATCCATTAAATAATAATAATCTAGATCAGACTAATTTATAAAAAAAAAAATACGCACAGAATTTTTTTAGTGTCATTTATACGAAAACATAACCTAGAGCTTTTTTAATATGTCTGTTTGTTCGGGCTTCACGCGACATGAGAATGATTTTATGTAATTTGATGTACAGACAGCTTTGAAACCAGTTCTGGTTTACATCCAGAAATATGATAGTGTTGCTACAAGTATAAAATAAAATTAAAAAACATAATTAACCGTTAAGCTCGTCATTTTATTTCGACCTTTTGGCTACTTTTCCGTAGCCGTGATCACGGATGACAAAGATGTCAAGTTTCAGTGACTAATGTTAAAAAAATTGTTTTAAATAATAAAATGTCCAAAAATGTGAGAGAACTACCAGTGGTGCCATCTATCATGGTTTTAGAGCTTTTCAGCGTTACATTTTTTTTTAATATTTTTTTTTAGTTTGGTTCGCAAACTGGCCAACTCAGCTTACATTTATTTAAACAAAACTAGAGTACAGATAATATGGTTGCTGACTGGCCTTCTTGGTGCGAACACAGCATGCATTATTGGAGTATTGTTTGAAAAAATAAAAAACTGACCCGATTTTAGTGCCTCCTATCGGTTTCAATGGTGAATCTAAACCATTCGTTGACCCATTCAAACATACAACACAAATCATCAAAATCAATCCAGGAGATTGAGAGGATCCTAGAATCCGATCGCAGCGCCACCTACCGGTTCTGTTTGTGAACCTAAACCATCCGGTGACCGACTCAAATACGTACAAAAAATTTCATCGAATTCGGTCAAGTTATGCACGTATATAAATTTCTACGATTCATTTTCATTCATATAGAAGATATGGATTTAAGACCAAACTAACAAATGGGCAGTTGAAGTTCTCCTTATTGGCGAGCGATTGTCCGACGCGCATCATTGGTCGCAACCAAGTCCTTTTTTTACAAGCTTTTATTTAACTTGCAATGGATGTACCTATGTATATATGTAAGTTCGGGTGGAATCTTGCAAGTTAAATTTGACCAACTTCCCGGTTTCCGATTGAGCTGAAATTTTGCACGCATATGTATATCGGGTGACAATGCAATAATATGGTACCATGGAGCTGATCTGATGATGGAGTCGGGAGGTGGCCATAGGAACTCCCGTACTAAACAAGACAGACCCGTCGTGTTTGGGCTCGTTTTACTTGTCTCTCAAAAGCTTTATTTAAAATTAAAAACCTTTTTAAAAAAAGCTTATTTTAACTAGTGCTAGACTATGTTTGACTACAATTAACTTATTAGCGCTTATTATTGTTATTAATAAAGCACTTGAAACGGAAAGATGTTTAAAAAGCTATGTTTTTAAAGAAAACCTGGTTGCTGCAAATGACCCGCGCGGTTAGTTGCGGAAGAATCGCCCAAATACCTGGTAGTCTATTAGATATGATTAACAGCCTCATGGGACCCTAAACAAACTATGTTCCTAATTAGATTTTTTTGTCTCGGCTGTAATTTATGAAATTGTTTTGTATTTTAATATACTTTTTTTAAATTTCTAGCTTAATTTTTAACGATTTATAAATATTACTTTAAACTTTTTTCGCGTTTTATTTATGACGAATTTGTTTATTTCCGTAAGTTATTTGTAAGTTACTCTTAAACTTTGTATTTTCGATGTGATATTATTATCTTTAAAGTGTATAAATAAATTTAATTCTATTATATTATATATTGTTTTATTATTGATTCTTTTTTAAATGTAAATAAAGAGCTGAATTATTAATTACAGTTTCCCTTAAGAGAGCAGCAGCGCATTTGTAGCACCTTTGGTGTTGCAAATGTCCATAGGCGATGGTAACCGCTTTCCATCGAGTGGGCCGTCTGCCTGTCTGCTGAACTGCAGCAATAAAAAAAAAAAAATTACAGCAGCTTGGGTTCATGGACCAAAAGACCGAATGTCGGGTTAGTTTGGTCCATACACTCAAAATGACCCCAGATCCGGTCTTTTGGTCTATGGTTCTGGGCTCAGTGTGGTCCATACACCCTCAAAATTTTGAGCGTGTGTGGACCAAACTGACCCCAGATTTGGATTCAGCGCATCGAAATATATAAGAGTAGATGGGTCTGGTCAAAAGTACAGACTGCTTTTTTTATTTTTTGTTGGATGGTGTTATTCTTAAGTTTGGTACTACGGGATATTATTTTTAGCATTCTCATGTCCCTGCTCCATCTGGTAAGATTTTATAGTTAGCGACTAGACAACTACATCTCGTTTACAGCGTTAAAATAACGCCGCTAATGATTAGCTACATGCGTGGATATATATACGTTATCTATCAAAATTCAAGTTTTTATTCAAAATAAGTGCCACTGGACAACACTGAAGGTCATACATGTAAGTCAAAATTTAAATCTACTTCTTATTCTATGTACACCGCTTCGCAACGTGTTATATCATAATTATTTCTATATTATCTCAAGCTCTTAAAAAAAAATGGAATTTGTATTACAATAATTACTTGTCAAAGAATGAATGGAGTTGTAAATATAATATGAATGTTTAAAGTCATTAACAATATGGCATCACAAATAACGCATTAAACCCATTGCTACATCTGCGTGCAGTGGTTACTAACATTATCTCAGATGTAGCAGTAACGTCAGACTAATAATTTAAATTTAACATGTTGTAAACCTGAATTAGTTACATACATATTGTCACGCCTGTTTCCCATTGGGGTAGGAAGAGAGGATAGATCTCCACCTGCTACGATCCTGACAAACACTTCGCTTCATCAACTTTCATTAATGTCTTCATATATTTAATGTGCTTAATTATACTTTGACGGCCTCTGTGGTTGAGCGGCCTCACTGCAACACAGAAGCACCGGGTTCGATTCCTGGTATGGTAAATTGCGGAAATGAATTTTTTCCATTATTAACTATGGTCTGGGTGTTTGGGATCGGCCCCAGAGTGGTCCGTTTTATATTACCCATAACAAGCGTGACTTGCTTAATTTGTGGATATAGTGTGTTTGTCTGCCGATTACTATTAAAAAAATAAAAATATTCTATTATATATATTATAATGTAAAAAACATAACAGAAATTAATATAACTTCATTTTCTTTCGTTGGATGCGTTATCTTAATAACAACTAATTAGTACAATTAAATGCTTATAACGCAGTAAAATGTTATCATTGAATGTATTAATCAATTGTAACAGTAATACTTCTGAGGGCACGAGTCCACTACGTAGTCATTTCTCGGATTTATTAGTTTTCTTACACGAGACTGCAGATAGCCTATTTACATCATTTTATTAACCAACACAATTATACATAGAGTGAGGCAAGTACATAAGTAATCGATTCGAGATTCAGTCATTTTTACATTACGCAGTAAACAGAGTCACCTTTTCCCTAAGTTAGGTTGACGTAATAAGAAAAGCTACAATCTATACTAATATAATAAAGCTGAAGAGTTTGTTTGTTTGTTTAAACGCGCTAATCTCAGGAACCGCTGGTCCGATTTGAAAAATTCTTTCAGTATTGAATAGTACATTTATCGAGGAAAGCTATAGGATATATTATATTTTTTTTAAAAATTAGGGATCCTTACTAAAAGTCCAATATGTAACCCAAGGTGTAAAAAAATATCCGAAAAAATCCTTACACGGCGTGCGCTGCGAAAACTATTGATTATAGAACAAAACAATGTACTACCATTTTGCAGAACATATAATTGTCTACAAAAAATATCGCGTAACCATGTCTAACTATTGTAGTTATCTCACAAGTGTTTTCTTTTATTTTTTTAAATAATTAAACTGCCGTCGCTTCAAAAACTTTATTTTGTACCTTGGTATTAATCCTTATCAAAATAAATTACTCCATATTCAAGACGAATTCAATACCTTTCTAGAACTTGTTGAATTATTCAATTCGGACGTTTCATCCAAAAGATATCGCGAGATATAAAATGTAAGTATTAGTGTTGTAGCCAAATATACTAATATTGTTTGATTGAACGCGCTAATCTCAGGAACTACTGGTCTGATTTGAAAAATTATTTCAGTGTTGGATAGCACATTAAACGAGGAAGGCTATAGGCTATATATCATTACGCTAAGACTAATAGGAGCGGAGCACCAATGAAGAATGTTTCAAAATCGGAGGGTTTTGAAAGCAAATTCCACGCGGACGACGTCGCGGGCACAGCTAGTATATTATACCTAGCTAGGCAACACCTGCAGTATAGAACAATACTGTATACAATGTAGTGTATTGTCTGTATGTATGATACAAACGCCGACTACACCGCTGTTGAAATAGCGTGTGTACAATTTTTATTTTTCATTTTGGAATCTTACCGTATTATCTATAACACAAGCATGACTTGCTTAACTTATATATATATATATTTATATACAATGTGTGTGTTTCTCTGTCGATTATAGCTCTACAGCACATAATTACATACATAAATACACAATCTATTATTAGGCCAATGGAGTTTTAGAAATAAAACACTTTTGAAGTAACGTACGTCCTTCGTAACTTGCGTTAAAATATATTTAATAATATCTGAAAAACTTCGTTTTTAGTCGCTGATTTTGATTCAAGTCAAACATTCCAAAATGGCGCGCCTGTCAAATTTGAAATTAGCCCAAGATGGCGCCACGAACGTAAAGAACGAAATGTCATCCGCTTGCTCGCTTGGACTACTGTCTTTCTGAGTTAAACAATCATTGCTTTGAGTATTTTGTGGAGTGAATAATTGCCTTTTTGCCACTTTTCTCTCTTTCCTATTGCTTCCATTTCCATTCTTTACACCATTTTGATTTTTAAATTTGTGGCCTGAGCTTTGCTGATATTCTTGTATCTCGTTCTGTAATCCTTGGGATATAGTTTTCCCTTTGGTCTTAGATGTCGATGATTCTATATCACCCATGGATTTATGCCTCGTTCGTCTGCCATTATTCGTGTAGACTTTTGGATTTCGTTCAGAAACCCATCGTCTCATTCTTTTCACAAATGGCAACACCATGAAGAATGCGTTTGGGCTGACACCCATTTTGAGCTTTGGTGTCATGTCCTTTTTATTGGCTGGGAGATCAGCTAACGGGAACCACTCACAAGCTTTTATCTCATTCCTTGTTCGCGGTTGGAATTTTGTGTCTCGCGGAATATAACCTATTATATAGAGGCGGACTATTTGTTCATGTATTATTGCTTCTATGAACTCGTTTTTGTTTATTAATTTACTGATGTCAAAGCCAGTTTCTTCTAGTACCTGTGAAAATATATTTTGCTAATTATTATTGTGCGCCGTCTTGGGGAGACCTACGTCCAGCAGTGGACTGCGAATGGCTGACGACGAACGAATTATTATTTATATTCTGTTATTTCATATCTTTACATTGTTTTTACATTGTGCCATAACTTTATTGAGGGAACACTTTTGTTTAAATTTTGAAGTATCGCATGTTTAAAATTAAAGTAACTAGTTTAAAATAAATAAAAAATAAAAATTAGTTTAATAAATACTTTTTTACAAGTATTTATTAAACTAATTTTTATGTGACTTTTTTTTAATTAGCCGTAAATTAGTCCATTAGCATGTGAATATTTAAAACATAAGTGTTGCCAGACATTTATCCATTTTTATTTACTTGGGGCAGCTAATGAATTAAAGACTCCAGGAACATAAACTGTGTATAAGTCAGGTATTTTAAAACTGGCAGTGTTTCAACTATAATAAACACTACTTATTTATGCAACAATTATGAGGAAACTACTGAACAAATATAAATGAAATTTGGTGTATAGCTTAAACTATATATACAATAATAATTTTAGTTGGTGTTTAAAGGAAACCATTATAATCCCCGGCAGAATTCTTGAGCAGTGACCTTGGTCTGTGAACAAGTGAAATTTAGGATCTTTTCGAAGTAAATCGCATCTAATTGGCTACGCTCAATGCACGAGGCGATCTCCAGTATTCCGCCGACCGCTCAACATCCGTGCCGCGAACTATGCGTGATAAACTCCATGGACCGAATTTCTATACTTACACAATTTTATTTGTTCAATATTCTACCTGATTATTAACTAAAATATGTAAATATGACAGCAGTTTATATACTCACCTCTCTAACAGCGCACTTCCAAGGCTCTTCATCCTCGTTGACCTTCCCCTTCGGGAAGCCCCATGAGGCCTTGGTCCAATATGACTGAACCAGCAGCACATGGCTGAGATCTGAGTCTAACAAGATCGCGCCATATGTTGGCACTGTCTGTTTGTACTCACGCCAATTGTCCAGCACCGCGTCTAAGCTGCTCACATGCTCGCGGAGCTGCGGGACGTGCTGTCACAAAGCATAAGCCAAATAACTCATTTTATAAATAGTAGAAGAGAAACTTCAACGGACAAGTGGAAAAACGAATCGCAATAAATTTTAACTTGAAGTTTTACAGGCAGGTTTTCTAATTGAACAAGTACATACATTAACAATCTGTCCGTAAAACTTCAAGTATTTTTTTTTCTGTCTATATAGAAGATTCACTTAAAAAAAGCGTTTGTTTAAATGCTTTTTTATGCATGTATATTTATGCATCAGCATAAATGTTACACTATTTATCAAAATTTTTATTTACTGCAAGTCTGTAAAAAATAATATAGACACATAAAAAAATACTTTGAAATTGATAGGTATACATAAATATTATGCGATTGATTATTTGATTACTTGCACTATATCTTAACGGTCTTATTCATAGAGAGTTACAGTAAATTTGAACAATTATATATATATATATATATATATATATATATATATATATATATATATATATATATATATATAAAACAGCCCATAAATGTCCCACTGCTGGGCTCGGGCCTCCCATTATAGGGGGGAACGGACAGTACACCCGCCATGCTTATCCAAGGCGGCTTGGCAGGTTTGACACATCGGTTATCTCGATGTGCAGGTTGCATCACGATGTTTTCCTTCACCGTTGTTAGCATGTGATAATTATAACAATATGCATATTAGGTCAGAAAACTGACTAAGTGGTGCATGCGTTCCGGGCAGAATCAATCCCACGCCCTCTGAGTTAGGGACGCGTGCGCAAGCCATTACGCTACCACGACTATATATAACTTCAATAATGTGTTATTTAAAGGGGTATTTTTACCTTTGAAAAATATAAAAAATAATTGTTTCAAAATGAATAACTTTTTTCCTCAATCTACAATGTATTTTAAAACATACCACAGTTATTCCTTTTGATACAGTTATTTTTTGTAAATTAAAATAAAAACTAAAATTTCAATTATGAAGATAACACATTATTGAAGCAAAAAGGCGGTATAATTGTAAGGTCCATATACTTAATAAACACATTCAGAGGTGAAAGGATATTTGTTTCAAGTGACATTATGAAAATTTGCCAGGAGAAGAGTTTAAAGTTTCAAATGAACCCTGAAAACGTATAATTAACAAACTATGTACAATACCTTACCTTACAGTCGTGTTATACGGGTCCGAATATTGGGCCACTAAATTGATAGACCGCAAACGACTCCACTCAGCTGAGATAAGAATGTTGCAATGGATTTGTGGTGTTACAAGAGTGGATAAGGTGAGAAATGAGTACATAAGGGGATCTTTGAAAGTTGCACCCGTGACTGAAAAATTGAGAGGAAGAAGACTGAGGTGGTACGCGTATGTAATGAGGAGTGATGAAAGTTGACAAAAAGAATGTTAAACTGCAGGATTGACGAATATAAATCTAAAGGTAGACCAAAAAAGAGATGGATAGATTGTGAGCAGGATGATATGATGATTTGTGGTGTGACAGAGGACGTATGTCAGAATAGAGGAGTATAGAAGAAAAGACACAGTATGCCAACCCCAAATAATCGAGAGAAGGTGAAAAAAACGAGAGAACAAGACCTTACTCGGAAAATAAAAATATTTTAAGATTTCAATTGGAAACCAAGATCACTGTATGTATTTCCTTAAGTTGAGATATTATAATGAAAAAACCCATATGTTAAGTCCCTCACAAAATTTCACTTGAAACAGATAACCTTTCACCGTTTAATGTAACAAAGTTATTAATATTACAAACATAGTAGTATATTTAAATATAAAACTATATGACTAGAAATACTTTAACACTACATAGTTTTTTATCCAAGACTAGCTGATGCCCGCGACTTCGTCCGCGTGGTATTTATTATTCCTTCAATTAAAATTTTATAGATCGCAATACCTTATAATGCTTCTTTATAGACGGCATTCAACGTAAACTGATTCCGAATATGGACAAATAGGTTGGTTGGCTGACATACACGGGAGAATTAAGTAAAGTTTTTTTAACTATCCCACGGGAATTCTATCATTTTTCAGGAACAAAGTATCTTATATGTTGACCAGGGATATAAGCTACCACCATACAAAATTTCATTTAAATTGGTCCAATCGTTTCGGAGATTAGCCGGTACAAACAAACAAAGAAACATAAAATTTGAAAAAAGTCTAAATTAGTTCTATTTCACTTCTTACATCCCCCTGATTCGGTTTTTCGCATTATTTTTTCATTGTACAGAAATTCGACTTCTACAGTTTTATTATATGTATAGATTATGCATGTCAATGTTCCTAGAAACTTTCCGAATCTAAGAGCAAGCATAGTTTGCATGTTTGCAGGAAAAATCATGAAATTTCACTGTAAGCATATTGCGATTGTAACATATAGACTAGGGCTTGAGAACTTTATCAATTACCTTTAAAAATATAGGTAATTACTGGTAATTTCGAAATAGAGACTGCCATACTGGTATATTTTTTACCATTACTTGATAACCTTTATAATTTTAATGTAATAATATAACATTAAAAATCGTATGTATAACGTTATACTTTTTTTTATTTTTTATTGCAGGAGTTCAGCAGACAGGCAGACGGCCCACTCGATGGAAAGCGGTTACCATCGCCTATGGACATTTGCAACACCAAAGGTGCTACAAATGCGCTGCTGCTCTCTTAAGAGAGACTGGAACCTGGTCACTAATGTCGGAACACAACTCAAGGTTGTTATGGCGACATACTTTAGACCAGGGGTGGTAGCCATCCAGTCGGGCAAATGCCCTAACACCTGGCTGTGGGTTGTTAAGTCGCCTCTTACGACAGGCCGCCCGGCCGCAGGAAATTGTATTCTTTCTCCGTTCCTGCACGGATAAAAATCACGCATCGGTAATTTTTACGTTAATTCAAGCGACGTTGCCATTTTTAAGAATTGACTTTATTACGACTACATACAAATCTAAATATTACGCGCGCTCTTAGCACAGTACTGTTTGATAATCTTTGCGAGTTAAGGAGAGCGACAATGGTAACAAAACATAGTTATAACGGTAAAATTACTGATAAAAATAGTATTAACGTTTTATTTATTACCGGTAAAATGGCTTGAAATAACGGTAAGTTTTACAATGATATTTATTTTTTACTGTTATCTGAAATTAGCATAAATAACGACACCACATTTTTGCCGGTATTTCAAGCCCTGATATAGACATTAGGCCAGAAAATCTGCCCAAGTGGTATATAATCTGTAAGATATACTCTCTGCCAGATTTTGAACTCATATGCAGCATAACATTTTAGCATGTCATGTCATTATTATAATTATAACATTATTTTTCTTTCTTTTTATTGTCTTGGTCTTATTGAATATGCATTGTTTGCTACAACTCCATTAATTCTTCAAAAAGTAATTCTGTAACATACTTCTGTACAAAACTTATAAAAAAAAGAATTTGAGATATAAATAGAATATGAAATATAAAGAAAAACAATATTTAGCTAGACATGTTGCTGGGGAGTTTCTTGCCGCTTCTTCTTCTTTACAGCATCAACACGTTGCGAAGCGGTGTACATAGAATAGGAAGTTAACTTGCATGTATGACCTTCAAAAAGTGTTCTCCAGTGGAACTTATTTTGAATAAAAACTTTTGAATTTGAATTTGAATATGAACAAAATAAAGTACAAGCACTTTAGCAAAGCTGTCATGACTTGGTGAACAAACTTACTTGAAATATATGTGCCGCAAACTCTCTAATGCCACAGGGGTTCAGCCTGGTGGTCTCATCAGTGCAGTAATAGTCTAAATAAAACCAGTGTGCCAATTCAATCTGGAAGCATATCCTGACCAAGTTCCCCCTGTCTTCTGGTGGCAAGTTGATTATGAAGCGACTGAAATTAAGATAGAAAATACAATTTTAAAGATACATGAAAAATATGGATATACAAGTAGAAGATGTATCTTGCAGGAACAGAGAAAGAATACAATTTCCTGCGGCCGAGCGGCATGTCGTAAGAGACGACAAAACAACCCACAGCCAGGTGGTAGGGCTTTTGCCCGACTGGATGGCTACCACCCCTGGTCTACAGTCTGTCGCCATAACGACCTTGAGTTGTGTTCCGGCATTAGTGACCACGTTCCAGTCTTTCTTAAAAAAGCAGCAGCGCATTTGTAGCACCTTTGGTGTTGCAAATGTCTATAGGCGATGGTAACCGCTTTACATCAAGTGGGCCGTCTGCCTGTCTGCTGAACTCATGCAATAAAAAATAAAAAAATCAAAATGTACATATGGAATTTATGTAATTTGAACACTTTATCTTCCGTTTTTGTGTTTGATCCATATATAATTATGTATACAAAATTTGTTTTTTGGTAAACAAATTGGTTGGTTTAAATACTAATTTCCTTTTGTAACAAATATGTAGAGCAACTACAAACAAATCTAAAATGAAAAGGGCATTCATTTCACATGAGGGTAGCGCTTCATATGGGATAATATTATAAGCCATTTCACACAGATGCATCGGAAGGTGCAATGCATTATTTGTGATGTGATATTGTTTATAATTGTGGATAATGTTCAATATCGACAGATAACATATGTATATATATCCACTAAAGTGGCAGTTCGTTAACAGCATTATTTCTCCATAATTGAGATGTATTTCACCACAGGCAATAACTTTAACATTATTGCAGGTGCAGCCCCAGCATAACAACTATTCACAAATTTTGAAAGCAGTATGTGTTGAAAGGCATTTTGTAGGTATGTAGGGTATGCTTATTTCCAATTGCCTGTCTTAAGTAATTTTTGAATAGAATGAACATTTTTTGAAAATAGTTATTAGTCATCAATACACAAAGATGCAAAGGTAAATCTATAGATGTTTGATACACGAATTTTAAGTAGCGGGATGGTGGAATGGGAAGGGGAATCATGCTTACCCCTTTTTTTTTTTTACCAGGTGAAATCCGATTGAGGACTAAGCCGCGACAAGGGCAGAGCCTTGGGGGGATAATTCGCGACCTAGTGTGGGATTCGCCAGATCGGGGCTGGCACTAGTATGCCCAGTCAGAACTGGTGCCATGCTATTGCCACTCCCGGTTAGGGATACCCACTAAACCTGAAGGATGGAACACCCCTGGGTGTTCCATCCTTCGCCTTATGCCAGGGCTACGGGTATATGACCTGGCCTCTCCGCAGCTCTGGCAGGCGTGGGCCTCGCGAGGCCTCTTCCACTACCAGGGGACTACTTTATACATCTTCACTCTCTCTAGGCGTGGGGCGGTCTGTAACTCGCCCCACAGGAGGAGAGGTGAGCGCGCGCGGAACACGCCACGCCCCCATCTCGACGGCATGTGTAGGTGAGTGAGAACCTCTATACGCCAAGAGGCCCCACCCGCTCCGCCCGCTTACGGTGGCCGAAGGTCCTGGCTGGCCCTCCGGCGCCGACGCGTCCTCCTTTGGCGGGAGCGGAGCAATGATGTGCGCTCACGCTCCCGTTATCATGCTTACCCCTACTACAACCCCTATGATCCAGAGAACTTGCAATATTTTTTTTTTTTAATATACACAACCTCACTTATTTTTTCACTAATATTGCACATATATCATAGGTCCAAAGTTGAACAATCCCTTCAAAGTGCAAAAGAATGACAGTAATCTACAAAAAATAACCAAAAAGTAATTTGTCCAAAAATGTAGAAAAAACACAACAGAGCACATTCATATACACTACAAGAATAACCATAAAAATATTCCAGAATGGCAACCAGTAAGGACGAAATTACAAATTGTGTATATAAAATTAATAGTAAATGGTTACAGTCAGTTCTGGCAATCGCCGGCCGCCACCACGGCATGCTCGCTTCGCTCACTCGGCCCGTGCACTTTGCTCTAAAGCTAAACCTAACCTAATCTAAATAACTGTTATAGTCACTGGTCGCGACCTCTCACCACCCATCACAATAAAATTAGTAAAAAAATTGATGGGGTTATGTTTACCACATATTAAAATTTCAAGAACTTCGGACCATAGGGGTTGCGGAAAGGGTAAGTATACGGTCCCTCCTTATCCACTGCGCCCAACCACTACATATAATTCCTGTACTAGATATCTCAGTCGCAGCTGATGCAAACAAAGTACGGTAAATGGTAAAATAAACCAAGTAACTCGGAAAATGGTAATTAAAGTGTAATAGTATACAACCATTTGACCTACCTGCATAAGTCATCCAAAATGTCTATAGGTATAGAGTGTCTGTGACCGTGATTGCCAGAGTTTGATGCCATATGAAGACCGTTAACAGTTACAAGAATTTGCCACAATTAATAATGAAAAAGCTTAGTTTCCGAAATCCTTCGTATTTTTCTATCTTTGTGTTTACAGGTTGTATTTTGTAAATAGTTTTCTTTTTTCTTATAAGTTGACTGTAGGACAGTTGACACCAATTATATGACAGTAACAATCATAACAAAGTTTTTTTATTTTCTTGTACATAATTACGGTCAGGGGAACTAATATTTGACATAAAAATGCTTGATTTTATTAGCTCGCTAGAGATGTGGGAAATTTGCATAAGCTTTTAGCTCTACTTTCAATGAAAATACAAAAGTGTTCTTCTTTAGGTACTGTCTTTTAAAGGAGTTTCAGGAAATGAAAATGCAGATTATATTAAAATTTGACACGAACACAGGCTACTGTGGATACTATACTACGTAGGCAATAGCGGTGTGTAACTCCTGAATGATTAACTCAAAAGATATATATCCGACGCGAAGAGTGATTAGATCTGTATATCACTTGCGTTCAAAATATGTGTTTATATCTTTAACTCTTTAGTACATTCCTGTTCTACGCGATGACTATATATAGATACGACCGAGAAGAAACTAGAAAGAAAAGAGAAAGAATGATTAGCCCACGCACTGCACATGCGTAGTAAGTAAACGAGGAAATCGAATATAATAGCAAGCCAAAATAAATCGTAACACTATAGTTTTATAATGTAATTTTGTTTTAATGTAATTATTTTATTATATTTTTTCACTCTATTTGTTTATATTTTTTTCATATCAGTTTATCAGTATTCAGAATATCACTCACAGATAATAATTCATCTTGTCTGCAATTGCCACTGACACTATTCGCTGTAAAGAGTTAAAGATATAAAAGAGTGATATGTATCTTTGTATCAAAAAGATATATATCACTCTTTTCTTCTTGGTGAGTGATTTTTCCCATGACTAATAGGCAAGACTTATGAATAACACTGACGTTTCACACATGCTTTGTTGTGACACTGACAGCAATTTTGATCTTGCCCTACCATATATAGATTTTAGAACTAATTATTATACGTAGTATCCATGGTAGTCAGTATAAATAATTATTGATAGGAAGCCTTGGATGCCTAGGAATCGATACTTTAAAGGCAGAAAATTTTACTCCATCTTATGCCGTCTTCGTCTTGGTCATTGCAGAATCAATTCACATTTGCAAAGAACGAAAATGATAAATTCTTCATCTAGCAATAAAGGTTCTGCTGGTGTCCAAATTTTAAATCAAATCTTTTTCGACTGTCCATCTTTCGGCATTCAACGCCGTTTGTTAATGAATGAGCTTTTAGACGTGTATCAGAAGATTGAGAATGTGCCACGCCCATTCATCGAATTTTTGAAAAATCCAGCCCTTTATTGCAGCATTTATAAATTTAGTGCGGAAACTCTACAAGAAATCTAGGGACAAAATTAAATTTAACATTTGAAACTTTTTATACTGGGTATGACTATTGGAAAATACAACATACTACTGGAAATGAGAATGAAAATATATTTAATACATTGAATAAAACATATGATCAGGCTTTGCCTTATGAAATTATCTTTCATGTGAAAACATGATATTAATGAGAGAAATACACAAATGACGTGAAATCACTAAAATCGTTTTTTTTGCCTGAAAAAACGCTTCTTCGCTTAATTGATTTCAGATTTACATCCCTACTCAGTATTTTTCTAGAAATTCGATATTGGGAGTTTTTGGTGGGAACTGAAAGCAGATGTCGTGCTGTGCAGTTTTATTTTCTAAAAATGTGTAAAATTACTCTAAAATGAACAATAGTTGTAGGATATTGTTAATTTTTAAGTAGTAATCATGTGTTTTGTGAGAAATGTGAACTGTAAAGTCAAATGTGGCCTTTTGAGTTATCACAAGAACTGTTGAAAGTGTAATCATGTGTTTTGTGAGAAATGTGAACTGTAAAGTCAAATGTGGCCTTTTGAGTTATCACAAGAACTGTTGAATGGCACCAGCTGATAACCTACACTTCAGCTGTGCTACACATAGGTTTAAGAAAATGAAGAAACTACATTGATTCTAAGATCTGGCTTGAAGGCCTAGCTGCCAAGCCATAAAAAAAAATCGATATCCCTTGCTTAAAGGCCTAGTTGCCAAGCCATAAACTGTCATAAACCTAAAAAATCTATATTCGATTTTGCTTGAGTCTTAATTATTGTGAATAATTTTAATATTTTAGACTCTAAAAATGGATATAACACCACTCTTTAACGCTTGCATAAAAACAGTAAAAACGCGAAATAAAACTTTCGGTATACCAAGTCCTGTGAGCGAAGATAAACAGCGTATTTTCCGGACTAAACCACAAAATGGATTTATGTGCACTGCACGAGACATAACTTCCCAAATAACAAGATTAAGAGACTTTTTACTGCAACATAGGGAAAAGTATTTGAGTTTCTATAACAATTCGACAGGAGATGAGATGTCGGATGCTGAGAGGGATCAAATAGACACTGGTGCCCAACGTATCATAAATACTTGTTCTCACTTGCTAAAAGAGTTTCGGAACGACAATAGGAAAGTACCTGTGTCTTCTCAGACCAGGGAATACATGGACGCGGTTACAGATCTTATAGATATGTACCTAAAAGCTGTGTGTAAGATTCATAGTGAATTGAAAGCTTTAAGGGTAAAAAGGGCAATAGATATCAGGAAATTATCAAGGCTGGAGCTTCCAAAAACGAAATCTAGCATTCCAAACCCATTTGTGATAGATAAAAAAGAAAAGACAAAAGAAAATCCTGCAGAAGATATTGATAATGTTGACAGCAAGAAGAGTCTTAATTTGTCTGAGAATGATGTGGCAGTGTTGTCAGATGAGGGTGAACTGAGTGCAGAGGAGCTCCAAATGTTTGAGTCAGAGAATCTACAGCTTCTAAATGAGTTAAACAGTATGACAGAGGAAGTAAGGCAGATTGAAAGTAAAGTTCTTCATATTGCTGAATTGCAGGAGATTTTTACTGAGAAGGTAATTTTTATTTTGCATTTTAGTAAGCAAAATTTTTGCATATTTAAAGTCAAATGAATTTTTTTATTCAAATTAAACTGCCGAAGATAATTTTTTGAAGGTCATACAAAGAGTGAAAAACAGACAACTTTCTGCTCTATGTACACTGCCTTGCAGTATCTTTCTACCATATGACTAAATTAGTTTAAGTAATACTATAACTAAGTGCTCATTTATGTTTAGAAATATTTATCATTCAATCACAGTTACATTACTGCATTGACATGTTTTGATGAAATTCTGATAATTATTATTTGATAAGATAAATTATTTAATTTATTTAATCTTTGGAGACATGGTTTTTTAATAAAACTTCTAAATTGAAAAAGGTTGCCATTGATAATGGATGCTACTCAGATATCCGGTACACGGATTTTAAGTATTGGGTGGGCAGAATGGGTAGGGGGAATTTAACTTACCCTTTCTGCAACCCCTGTGGTCCGGAGTTCTTGAAATACTCATTTTTGGTAAACATAACCTCAACTATTTTTTCACTAATATTATTGTGATGGGTAGTGAAAGGTTGCAACCAGTGTTTTAGGTTAGGCTAGGTTGGCTGCAGATTGAAGCGCACAAACTAAGCAAGGGTGCCGTGGCAGAGGGCTGTGAGCGCTAGAACCACTTATTTTATATACACAATTTATAATTTCATCTTTATTGGTCGCCATTTTGAATATTTTCATGGTTACTCTTGTAGTTTATGTGCTCTGTTATTTTTCTTATGTTTTCATAAAACACTCTTTTTTGGTCTTTTTCTGTTGCTTAATGGCTTTCTTTTGGACTTTGAAAGGGTTGTTTGACTTTGGAACTATGATATAAGTGCAAAAGTAAGGTTATGTTATTAACAAAATATTTCAACATATCCAGACCATAGGGTTTGCAGTAGGGGTGAGTATGCCTCCCCCCTCCCCACTCTACTATCCCGCTACTTAAAATTTGTGTATCAAACTTAGATAGACAAGTATAGATTCACCTTGATAATAAGTTGAAATTAAATCTACTTTCTATGTACCTTTATTTGTAGTAAGTTTCTTCTTATTTCAAAACTAGGCCAATGTTGCATTTATTTAAGTTTCTTTGTATAAAATATTTAAAAAAAATCTATATTTTGGGTCATAAAAGTTAATAATTATCAATAATAAATACCTTATAGACTTACATACAAACTTGTTAATGATAGACTTTGATAAATGTAAATACATAAAAATTATTAATAGGAAATCAGATATATTATTTCTAATTTATTAAAATGGTTATATTTTTCCAGGTTCTACAACAAGAACAAGACATAGACAGAATATCAAACACAGTTGTGGGTGCAACGGAAAATGTAAAAGATGCAAATGAACAAATAAAACAAGCAATTCAAAGGAATGCAGGCTTGAGGGTGTACATTCTATTCTTTTTGCTAGTCATGTCATTCAGCTTGTTATTTTTAGATTGGTATAATGATTAAAATATGTGTTGTATAGATCTATTTTTGAGTTTCATTTAACTTAACTGAATTTTGTTGGAAAGTAAAATATAGCTAGCTTTACTATTTAATAAACTAAGGATCAATCCAGAAATTGTATAATAATTGTATTAATATGTATAATCAGTTTACTAAATTAAAAGTAAAAACTGTCAAAAAGTAATCTGATTCACTGCAACAGTTTCAATATATTAAGATCAATTACAGTGTTTATTTTAATGTGGAGAATTTTACTTGTTAGTCGATTATTATATGAATTCACAGAGTACATGGGCTATGTACCACATAAGACAACGACCACGTTCACGACCGCTATTATTCTCGTTCCACCTGCTTATGGACGTTATAATCATAAACTCTAGTGGAACGGATTATGGGACGTTGATGTCATAAACGACGAAATACAGAAATCTTATTGGTTGATTTGAAAGACGCGCCTTTTTCAATGTCAAGGGGTAGAGAGAATTAATGCTCTGTGGTCAATGCCCACTTTGACTCAGCTCTCGACATGGGCCGTTGTGAGCGCTATGTGATCGAAAATGATGACGTCATTGCTGAGGTTTTCGCCACGACTGTAACGACATTGGTCGCCATGTGGAACGGCTGACAGAGCATTTTAGGCGTTGTGTTATGAGGAGTTTTTGGCGGGAACTGAAAGGAGGTGTATTGCTGTGCAGTTTTATTTTTTAAAATGTGTAAAATTACTCTAAAATGAAGAATAGTTGTAGGATATTGATAGTTTTTGAGTAGAAATCATGTGTTTTTGTGAAAAATCAGAACTGTATAGTCAAATGTGGCCTTTCAAGTCGTCACAAGCAATTCGTGGAATGGTTTCAGTTGATAACATATCCTCCTAGCTCCCTGGGTCCTTCAAAAGTACTTTAATGAAATAGTGTTTACAGCCCAGCACCAAATCCAATTTCACTAAATAAATGCCCAAGGTACTAAATTGTAAAGGTAAAAATACTATAAGTATCCAAACTTCAGGCATTGCTGCTAGTTTCAATTTATCGCTTTTCTATAAAGTAATGTATCCAAACAGATGTTCGAAGTTTTTATTTATGTGTGACCAAATAATAGTACCAACAAAAACATAAGAAATTTGCCTTTCTTGACTTAACGTGGAACAAAATCGTCGAGTGCGAAAATTAATCTTAATTTATTCATGAAATCTTTACGATTTGTGTTCATATGCTTATAAAAAGTAGGTGCTTATATACTATGTTTGCGTTTACATCAAAACTTTATATGGATCTGAGATATAGTAAAAATTTTGAAAAATTTAAGACCTTGTAATAGACCTTTGGGTTAATAAAGACTATCGTGATATTTTCGAATGTTTTAAATAAATAATAATAAAATAAATGTTTCTCTTTATTTTAAAGGATTTTTCTTATTAAATTGATGGTTAAGTTTAATTTCATTATTAATATTTTTGAAGGTAGTTGAAAAAAAATAAGTTGTAAAAGTTTTGTCTTGCAGTGTAGTGCTTTTGAATCAAAGTCCTACCAAAAGCTTATTTATTCTTGTCCTTTTTTGGCTTCTCCTCGTTAACTTGATACCAGAAAAAAAAATCATATTTGTGCGATTATTGTAAAGCAAAATTTTTAAAGCTCAGTCTTGGGTCTTTGCCATTGTAACTTTTTTAAGGACTTTGGGCGTTTATTTCTAAAAAGCGTTGCATAACCTGGGCATCAAGAGACTATAGTTCAGCTGAGCTCCACATAAAGAAACTATATTGTAATCTAAGATCTGGATTAAAGGCCTAGCTGCCAAGTCATAAACCTAAATAAATAAATGGGCGTTTTGTTGTTGCTGGCTCCAACGCCTTTGGCATTGATTGTATACAAGAAGCTTGTAAGCTTCTTGGTTGTACATTACATTATTTTGTCTGTGGTGCAGGAACTGGTAGTGTCAGCTGTCAATCGTTAATATTTCCGTAAAAAATAATGAAAAGGACTTCTATTTTAGGTATTTCGCAAAATTGACGCGAATAAAGGTAATTAAATTGTGTTTTATGATCAATATATAACGAACCAAAAAATTAGTACCGTTTTAATTACGTTTTGTTTTATAAAAATCAGCCCGCTAGTGTCTTACTCATCCAAAATGTTTTACATCCCTTTTAAATTGTAAGTAATGTTTTGAAATGTCCCCCAGAAACTGTATTTTTTACAATTGTTTTTTTTTCATTTCATAGGGCACTTCATTACTACATCCTTGAAATGTATTCTACATTTTTTGTTGACTATAACCATTAATTTTCAAGTTACTTTTAAAAACAAGTTTCGGAAGCCGGTAAAAAAGTCGAATAAGTATATTTCTTTTCATTTCGGTTTTGTTTTCATTTTAACCTCAAAAAACAATTTCTGAGGACAACATTTCGTTAAATTGATTTTGTTCAATAAACCGGTTTCGAAGGGTTCTTGCCACAAACCGCCAAGCGCAGTTGCCTATGTGATACAGGAAGTTTTCAGAAATTGTTGACTAAAACCGATCAATTTTATATTGGTACAGTGGTTCCAAGTCTTGGTTAAAAACATAAATTATTAATCTTTTAAAATTACTTAAAAAGGTTTTAGTGTCCATGTTCCGAAGATTTCAGCTCATTAAGAAGATTTTTGGGAGTGGAAAGAACTCGGAGCACAGATCTGTTTGTGTTAGCAAATTGAAAATTATGGATGGAGTTAAAGCTATGAGGGATTTGGGTTACATGTTCAATGAAGGTATATTTTAATCATTTATATAGATAGATAAGTTTTGCCTAGGGTTTATTTTGTGAACTTGAGTTATAACCTAGGTACAAAGTATCTACACAAGGTACAAGGTTGCCAATTTTCATGAAAATTATATACATACAAACATACAAAACTTCATGCCAGTTCCCTTGCGGAGTAGGCATGAAAAACAGAGAAAATTAAATGAAAATTATCATGTATAATAAGTAAGTTTGAAAGTGGCTAAGTCACTGATTTCAAAGATTCTTACAAGAGTAACTAATTCATACAGCCTGCATCAATTTTTTGAGACTAGTTACAGAAGGCTGCTAAATACTTCATTTATATAAAAAATAAATAATATTGCACCTTGCCATAAAGTTTTGTTTGCAACTGTTATACACTGATGTGCAAAAATAGTGGGCATCCATTTATAATTTCTGTAATTGCTTTTGAATCTACAGTTTTACACAACTTATATTTCCTATCTGCAGTTTCCGTTTGTGCAGAAAAGGCAGACCAATTTAAGACATGTAAATAATCTAAATTGAACTTTATTCGCACCAGAAATGGCAGTGTTACTTGCATTATATTGCTTACATAATTCATATACTGTTCGGAGCTATTAAATTTGGTCTAATGTACCCAACATTGGGAGGTTACATTAGTTGTGTTAAACTGTACTAGTGTCTTGCAACATGTTATTAATTATAAAACCATCTTGTAGAAGGCCAGTTACGTAAACTTGATAAAGATGGCAACATAACAGATAAACCATTCCAATTCAATATAAGTGACAAGCATCAAGAATGTCAAACACACTACGAGGAACTGGGTACTGCTGTGACATATTATATATATCATTTGCTAGAGAATGAATTAAATTTGAAGAAGTTGCCAGTGCCAAAACAAGATAAAGATGGTGGTACATTTATATTTGTCTCAGAGGACTATGATAAGAAAGATGTGCTGTTGATATTGATTCATGGTTCCGGTGTAGTGAGGGCTGGACAATGGGCTAGATCGTAAGTATTATTAATCTATATGCCTTACTCATGAAGAATCTCGTTAACTCATATAAATATGTTCTTCAGTATATTGTACAGTTTATTTGCTTATTACATGAAAGTCATGTGACAAAAAGTATGTTGAAGTGGGTGCAAATACCTAGTCTTGCCATAAATAATGTAACAAAAAAAAATATTTTTTCTATTGCAAATAACATTTATGAGTTTTACTGTTTTAGTGTGTTAGTTTAATACATAAATATAAAACAATTTAAAATATAAAAGGCTTATTCGAAGTGGTCTCCATTGGCTGCAATACAGTCCTTTAAACATTGAGGCCAGTTCAATAGAAGCACATACTCTTTCGATTTCTTCGAATTCTTTCCCTTACTGCTTTGACCACCTTTTTCGTACGAACACTACGTGGACGGCCAGATCTTTTTCTGTCACAAGCAGAGGAGGTCTCATTGTACCTATTAACAGCCTGGTACACAAACATTTGACTAATACCAAGCATATGGAGTTTTAAAAATTGCATTTGGCTCCATACCTACTTTGTGTAATGCAATCTCAGCGATTCGCTTCTCTTTATCGCCCCACTCCATTTTAATGTCGCAAATTGTTGTACAATGTATTGGCGCCAAAATGAGAAAACACAATGTACTATCATATAAAAATGACAGATTCCAAATTCAAATGCAATATTTTGTTTCTTTTTAATTGTAACAGTATTTATGGCCAGACTAAGTATTTATCCAGTTATTCACTGTGACATTGGCATAATCAATTTCAAAGGCGTTGGAGCTAACTTCAACAAAAATAGAATATTTTATCCTATATTTTATATAAATGCCATGCATTGGTATCTGTAAATAAGAAGTCTAAGGGTTGAATTCTTGTTTTCAGACTAATAATCAATGAAAATCTAGATGTTGGTACCCAAATACCTTATATAAAGAAAGCATTATCTAAAGACTATGGTGTTATAGTGCTAAACACAAATGACTCATGCACAGAAGATGGTAAAGCAATAACCCATAGCAACACAGCTGAAAAACATGCAAAATATGTATGGGAGAATTATATAGCTCAGACCAGTGCATCGTCTATAGCCATCATAGGTCATAGTTATGGTGGTGTTGTAACTGTATCTTTAGCAGATGAAGTCAAAAAAGATTTCGAGAAGAGGGTGAAAGCAGTAGCATTGACGGATTCGGTGCATGGTTACTCGAATAAAAAGATTTCAAAATTCTTAAAAGAGGTGAGTGTGATAAACAGTTAAATCTTATTTACCGCACTGACTTGGGAAGGCCTGTCTAGTAGTTGATTGAGATTGGCTGACAATAAAAGTCCTAGTACATTCTTCGATATCTCACTAAAGTATAAATTCAGTGTCCTGAATTTGTTTACCTATAATTATAGTTGGATAATCCCCTAATTTGGAAATTAACCCATAATTATGAGAAAAATATTTTTGTTACGAAATTATCCTATAGAATTCAAAATGAACAGATGTGTTCAAACGAGATTGGTAAGTGCCACATAACTGGAATGTCTATGTGCTTGTCCCTTATGATATTTTCTTTCACCATCAGCATGAGTATTGTAAAAATGTGCTTACAAGGGCAAAATACTGGTGTGGTATTCTTAATAGCAAAATTAAACCATTACAGGTTTCTAAAAATTGGATATCGAGTAAATCTGCATTGGACTCCCCAATGAAGACACCAGACTTTGAAATCGCTAGAGTTTCAGCAGGTCAGTAACCTATTGGTTTAATTTAGACTATATCTCACTGAATTAGACTAAATTAGATTAGGCTCCCATAGAGTAAATAATAACCATAAACAAAATTAAAACTAAACAATTAAAATGAACAAGTTGGCGGTAGGCTAAATAAAACTTTAACAATACTCATTGACACTTGACATCTATCGTCAGTGATGACGGCCACTGAAAAGTGACCGAAACGCCGGAATAATAAAAAATCAAATAAATTACCCCTAAAACTTTTATTTTATTTTATCTTTCTTAAATATTAATATTTAAGAAACATAAAATAAAAAAAATTGGGCTAAGACATCAAGAGAGTTTTATAGAGGTATAAACATCCACTGTTTTCGTAATTTGGCTATGGAAATATAAACAATCATTTAGTCCAACTATCACTAATCCCAAAAATGACAGATACTATGGCAGAATTGTGCAAACTGATTTTTAGTTAATTTTTTTCTAAAGGTCTTGCTTCCAAAGTTAGAAGGAGGAGCATATTTTGTAACTTTAAAAGCTAATATCCTGCCACCTATTGTCATAAATAAGAAAGTCATTCAGGAACATTATGATTTTTAAGATCAGAGATACCCCATACAACTACTATGTACACCAAAAAATCCTCACTAACATATATGGCTGTTATCCTTAATCTTTAGTTGTATCGCAATTTCATTTCAGCATTGTATAAGTATATAAATAGCATATTCTTCCCATGGAAGATTTTCCATGATACCTACCAAATTTCATTAATATTGTGGATTAGAAACACATAGTCCCGACCCCAAATAATTGATACAAGGTGCAAGAAAAAAGATTGTCGAATGGAGGGATATGGTCGAAAATATAAGGCTTCCGTTTTTTGTTGAATTGGGCATGGATACCTAAAAAAGTTAACTTCCGAATCGGGTCTTAAATGTATTTTATTTATTTACAGGTCACGAAAGGCATGAAATGACATCCCACTCCTGTATAGAATCAGTGTTCAAATTCATTGATCAAAAGTTGTCAAAAAAGTGACCATACAATAAGAAGTACACAAGCACTGATGTTTCGGAGTCTTTCATCTGTATTCTCTTGATCCTATATTCCGAATCCATTGTTTTCGGAATCCGATTCGCAATTAGGTTTTTTTTTTATTAAAAAGTAAGCATCGCGCGATACATGCAAAACTAGCGGCCTCAAAGGCCAAAGGCGTTTTAAAGTAAATTTAAATTCTCTCCTCTATCTTGGAATAAATTTGATGAGTGCTGGATGTTTGGTAGTTTTGGTGTAACGAAACATCAAATATTAATATTTTAGTTTACGTCGCCCGTCGCGTCGCACTTCAGCAGCTTGACCATTTTTCGCTGTGAGCGACAGCTAATTCCAACGCGATGACTGCTTAAGATGTATAACGTGTACGACGCCAACCACTTCGTGTCGCTCGTCGTTTAGCACGAACCCACGAACAGGCCGTTAGCTTTTATGGCCAGGCCGTAAATTGTTACTTGTTTAAAAGGCTTTATGGATGATTCTAATGAGTGGAGAAGCGGGATGGAATGCTCCTGCGTCGCAAAGGAAGATCTTCCAGCGAGGCTATTGTTATGCTTGGCTGGCCTAGGCCCATCGATTATTTTTGGAACTCTGTATATATTCTTTGTACATTTCGGGAATCGTTTGCGGAATCAATTATTGCACAGCGCCATCTATTCGCGTGTAAAAGTGCCATTACAAGGCTTCATTATCATTACATATTTTGCTCCATTCGTAACATAAATTTGAATGAAATGAAAAAATATTTTTATATTTTCAGTTTTTTTTTTGTTACAAATAATCGTCTATTACACTCTGAATACATCTACAATTAGTGAAGGTTGTGGTTCTTGTTTAATTTTTTATGTGTAGTTCAAATATACCTGATTCATCTTCTTATATATAAAAATGAATCGTAGAAATGTATATACGCACATCATTTGAGAACGATTTTACCAATTTTGCTTAACTTTTTGTGTGTGTTTGGGTGGGTTCCCGGATGGTTTAGTTTTACAACTGAAACGGGTAGGTGGCGCTGGAATCGGGTCCTGGGATCCTCCTAATCTCCTGAGCCAGTTTTGATGATTTTTTTTGTGTGCTTAAGCGAGTCCCCAGACGGTTTAGATTCACAATTGGAACCGGCAGGTGGCACTAGAATCAGGGCCTAGATTTTAATTTTTTCAGGGCAGGACAATGTCTGCCAGGATAGCCAGTTTAATATAAACAAAAAGCATATAGCTCTAGCTTAAAAAAGTATGATCCGCCTAAAGAAGGTCTCTCAATATACCAGTCAGTTTAAAAGCTGTAGTAGATTCAGAGTTATATCACATATTTTCTATGAAACTACTACTACTACTTGATGCCATTGTGGTATTTAAAGATAAAGGAGTAAGGCTTAAATCCCTAGTTCGGTTCTGTAAGGTACGCTGTACTGTTATTAGTGTGAAAAATAATACTATATAATTTAAAGATGCTCTTCCTTGACGTAGGTGCCCATGCCCGGACTGGGCACTACGTTCTAAGTCTCAGCCTTTCCTACATAAAAAGCGCGGGGTACATGAGAGGAGGGTGCTTTTAGTGGGTAGTGGTTGTTGCCCGTGCAACTTCTCTGAGTCTCCACACAAGCTGGTTGATTACTGTTTGGATTGCCCCTTATTAAAGGGTAAAGCCTCCATGATCAACTATGGTCTAATCCCTTGCAAAGGACCCAGTATTGTGCGTAAATACCATTTCCCGCGCCTTAAAAAAAAAAGGAGCCCATGCTATTATGTTTACTTACCAGTTAGCTAGGCCTTGGGAAATATACCCATACTACGTAATCCATTTTTACCTCCTCCCCCTCGGTGACCAGCCGCAGTATATGCCAAGACCGCCCCTACCACTCTAGTTTTCACGTAGTAATTCATAAATATAGTTTTAAATCATTTTTGCAAACAGACAGTCAAAAAGAAAGTATTTGGCTCGTATTTGTCTTTATTAATACGGCGCTTGCCGCATGACGGCAAGAGTGCGTGCATACCTATAATTACAATTTATAAAAAATCTATTATCTGGTGATCAGTTAAGTAATGAAAACCTAATTCTGAAGACTACCCCCCTGAAGGCAGATAGTACGGGTACATTTCTATACAAACTGTCAGTGAACAAAAAACCTTTGGAGATTGTTTTATTCACTTTTAAATACAAATGCCTATTTAAATTAATCAATCAATAACTCTATTATACACCAATACAAAAAAGAACTTGCAGACTAAAACTATGTCTAATTATGCACAAAGGGCAGTCTTATCACTAAAAAGCGATCTCTTTCAGACAACCCATGAATGAATTGAGATTATAATGACAATGGTGGTATACATAATACATAGTACAATTACTTATTCTATAGTACATACATAACTTCACGCCAGTTCTCTTGCGGGGTAGGCACGAACAACAGAGCGCCATTCAGGCTTATTCTTACACACCTCACTCGCTTCTTTGACATTCACAACTCTTGTCATGCACGCTCGTCTGTTCTTAAGGCTTATTCTATAGTAATAAATATATACGGGTTTTCTGGAAGAGATCACTTCTTAGCGATAAGACCGACCATTGTGCACATTTAGAATATTTTTTAGTCTATAAGTTTTTCTGTGTTTTCTGTAATGTTGTACAATAGTGTTATCTACCTATCTATATAAATGCAGTATATACAGATATTTTGTATATTAAAGACATATAATTAATATACATAACATACACGTATCTATAAAAAAATATAAACGTTTATCGATAAATATATTTGGGTCAAACACAAGAATGGGAGATAGTGTTCAAGTTACACAAATTCCATATGTACATTATTTGTTCATGTATTATTTTTTATCATATAAGATTATGTTGTGGGTATGTTAGATTCGACACTGTTTTGTATTTTAACAAATAAATATATTTTTTTATTGCTCTCGTTTAAACCAAAATGCCTCCTACTGTAAACTGTTCGGATACTGAATACCTCAGTTTGGTAGATGTTGAAAAATAATACAATAACAAAAATTTTTTTTTTATAAATATAAAAATGTAACAATTAATCAACTTTTCATATAGCAATCCAACATTTGTAACAAATATTGCTCCAACATTTGTAGTCTTCTCCTGTAGACATGTAAAACTTTTTTGTGTTTGACCCATATGTTACATACATTTAAATATCATCACATTCCAAGGACAGGTATTTTCTGATCACTGTTTAAAATATTAGTAGCGATTTTGCTTGTCTGATAGCAACTACGGGTTCCAGAACTGTATAGCCTTGACGGTACAAGAATTGTTGTAGAAAGCTGAACTATGCACAGTGGTGTTTAGTGGAAGGCCGTAAACTATGGGAGCACGAAATAAAGTCAAAGCGCTTTTTAAGATAATGAGAAGTATTCATGAAAAATAAAATACTGTACAGAAGACAAAGAATACAAGTATTCCTGCGATCACGAATTGGGAACCACTTGAGGTTTTTTTATGGAGTTCAGAGATGTGGTTATATTGCTGTAGGACAAAAATGAACCTTATACAGAAATTTTGAAGACACTCAAGTTTATTAAGTTGTTCTTGGGTTCAATCTAGAGAGCTCGCCGTCGCGTCAGCATAATCAAGGATAGCGTTCTTAATTAAGAATTAAGATCTAATAAAACATATTTACATGCACAACTATGGTTTTTAGATGATATTTGATCATTTGCAAACTGAAACAAACATTTTAAATGTTATAAAGCTTGCAAACTAATACATAGAATAGTAGACATAATTATGACTTCAGATCAGTAACAAAAATTTGTAGTGACTGATTGTACATAAAAAACAGTATAATTGCATAGCCATATCTTGCAAGCTAAAAGCAGCTTAAAAACATGAAAGCTTTGAATAACAATTATTTTAAGTAATTAAATAAAAAAATGTACAAATCTTTTTACTTGTATCAATGAAATTTCAATAAGTAGTACTTGGTTAATGTATATTGTAGTATAAAATAGTAATACACTATAAACAGTAAATCTATTTTAAATATTATTTCTTTTTTCCTTTCGAATAATTCTTCATCCAGTATTTTAAGTCTTGTTTATTAGCTCTGATCCCCAATACTGCTGACTTTGAATTTACATCCTTCATTACAAAGGGGGAGAAGCCAGCTGTGTAATCAGGATCTAATGCATTGGTTTTATTTCTCGCCATTTTTGTTGCAAAACGTTTATGAATATGTTGATCTTCTGTCAATATTGGATATTGAAAGTGCTGACCACCTCTGGGTGTAGGTAAACTGAACTTTTTTCCTCTCCCTGTAAGTGGTTTTCTACCGTTTATATGTATGTGCTGATTGCCATCGTCATCTATACTAACTCCTACCTGAAAACAATATTGTAATCAATAAACATTGGCTAAAAAGAATGAGTATTAAATTGAGGGAGGAATCTATGTATTTTACCCATATCATGTACATGTGCTCTGGGTAAACTATATAATAGACTAGCTGTGCCCGTTATTTTGTCCTGTGTGGATTTTTTTTGTGGAACCCAGAAGAAAAACCCAAGTTACTCCTTATAACATCAGCTATCTGCCAGTGAAAGTCCCGTCAAAATTGGTCCAGCTGTTTCAGTGATTAGCTGGAATATCCCGACAAACAGACAAATCGCACCTTTAAAATTATAGGGACCTAAATAAACATTTTAGGTCATAGGATTTAAATATCTATTACATAAAAAATAAGGTACAAAATTGAAGAACTTGATATTTTTAATTAGGTCTCTATAATTTTAAGGGTGCGAAATGTTTTTAAAATTCGGAATTTTCATCTCATTTTTTATTTTGACATCAGAAACAGACACTTCAATTTTATTTATCTGTATAGATCAATCAAGAGAGGTGCCTGTAAAAGGTATATTAAAACAATGGCGAGCAAATTTAGAAAAAATTTGGATGTTTACTGAGAATGGGAGAAAGGGACCAGATAAGTCTTGAGCACCATGTTGGTGAACAGACAATAGTTCTAAAGTGGAAAAGATGTAAGCAATTCAATACTTGAATAAACAGGTGTGTGCCAATAAAAGCAAATAATAATAAAAAATAAATAATCTAATGCAAATGCAACTTAGTTTCCAACATATTAATCATTTCTGACCATCAGTCTGATGTTCCACATTACCTAAGCCATGGTCACAAGATATTACTTAAGATGACATTGTGGACTTGTCATGCTTCAGCCCAACTCTAACTATATTTAATAACTAGGATATACTTGTGACTTCGTCCACACTTGAAATTACAGCGGGATTCCCGGGACCCAAAGTACCGCAGGTATCATTTTAGTGAAAACTGTCAGAACAAGCTAATTTTTATGCACCCGAACAACTTCAAACCACTCCCGGTAAAATTCTTGCAGGATTCCCGGGACAAAAAAGGTCAAACATTTTATATGAAATTTGCTATTGATCAGTAAAAATTGCATCAAAATCAGCCCACTAGTTTTTATGTGAATCCCGAACAAACGGACAAGAAATAATAAAAAAATTGCATTGTGTCCTCCATTGTTTATGTAGTCTATTCAAGTTGTTTTTTTAAATAGCTTCAATGTACAGATATGCCATGTATATTATATTACAGATTTTATAATATTATATATAATAACTGGCAGAGAAACACATTGTATATCCCCAAATTAGACAACTTACACTTGTGTTAAGGGTAATATACGACAGGACTACTTGATAATTGGACAATTCTTTTATGCTTATAGGTTTCCAGGCACAGATATCTAGTATTTAAGAGCTGTGCTACTGTTGGTGGAGCCTCCTCCAATTCTTATTATTATAATCCATGTTTTGAGGCGAGGGATAATGCTTAACTGATTTACGCACAAACTGGGTTGTTGCTAGGGGAATGACACGCGTCGGTCGGGGGCGATAACACTGCAGCAATAGTTTGCTCTTGGCAGTGCTCCGTCCGCCATCGACGTCACAGAATAGTGTGGAAGACTCCGAGCGTTGCTACACGAGCGAGCAACCCCAATACCCACTAAAAACCCCCTCCTCCCTGACGACCCTGCTCTTTGTTTGTGTTGGAAAGGCTGAGATTTAGAACATAGTTACGCCCAGCCGAAGTTTCAACACTGTATGACACAACACCCACTCTTTCCTTGAATTGATCTATGAATGCTCGCCTTGACCTTCCCTTCTCTCTCTCCTCTCAGATATATCTTATTAAAATGAACTTTTTATCATTTTATAGCTATTTGTTTAATAAACAGCCAAATTGTCATCATAATATTTTTCTAGTGGTTTTTTTTTATTGCATGAGTTCAGCAGACAGGCAGACGACCCACCTAATGGAAAGCAGTTACCATCGCCTATAGATATTTGCAACACCAAAGGGGTTATAAATATGCTCCTGCTCTCTTAAGGGAGTCTGGAACCTGGCCACTAATGCTGGAACACAACTCAAGGTTTTGTTATGGTGGCATACTCCAGACCAGGCTAGAAAATAAGCTAGTGGTACAAGAAAATAATAAAAATTATGAAATTATATATAATAATACCTTATATATATAATTATATATTACCTTTTTTAATGTTGAATGACCACACTTGGGGCAAAATAATTTTGTCATAACACTAGTGGTTTTAAAGCATGTTGTGCAACGGAATATAAATGTGCGCAGTTGTCTGATTATCCTTCCATCAATAGCTGTCACATTCAATCCAATTTGTTTAAGAACATTCTGCATTGCGAAATCTGAAGTTATACATGCTACTTCTACAGACTTGTCTTCAAAATCTCCTAATTCAACTTGCTTTCTCTTCTCTGCCAAGTTTCCAGGAGTGATCCAGTCACCGCCATCACTGTCTGTATCTTCATCACTTTCAGTGTTTACAGATTCATTATCGTCCTCATCATTGGACACCCTTACCATAAGATTATCAACATCCTCATCATGAAGATCCATATTCTTAATTTGTTCAGCTATTTCTTCAGCAAAATTTTCATCATCATTGTCATTAACTTTATTTTCTGTTATGTTAGTCCTTGGTATTTCCTGGTCAGGCTCCCCAGTCTCTTGGTCGACTTCGTCGATCTTATGACCTTCACCAGTCTCCTGATCTACATTACTGCCATCAACAATTTCTCCAGTTTCTCTATTAGCATTCACTGAATTTTCTGAATTTGATTCATTGCTGGGATGTGGATTAAAATTAGACAAGCCTGTGACTTTCAAGGTTTTCTGCATAGTTGGTTCCATCTTCAAATGCTCAACAGTTCCGAGTTTTTCTTTTTCCATTTGATATGTAAGGGCCATTACTTTTATGTCGGTTGCAGATAGACTAGTGTAGTCACCAGTTTTCTTCGAGAATTCCGTAATAAACTTGATGTTCTCTGTAAACACATCTTTTATTTTTAAATCGTATGGAAGTACGACAAGTTTCCTCCGTTGTCGATCGTTGGTAATCTCATCTATAACCTCTTGTATCGTGTATACGTTTTCGGCTATGTGCTGAAGATTATCAGCTTTAATAAAAGCAGTCGTATCTACCACCAAATGCTTTATGTTCTTCGCCATAGTTTTCATAAAATTTTCGCAGTTTTGAGGATAAAAATATTTGTATAAATCGTAGTTTATTTCTCACGTGTCGAACATTATTTCCGCTCACGAATTTTTTTTTTTGACAATTGCCAAACCAAACATGAATGACATTTCACTGACAACTCTAATGTCGTTCATAATTCGTTAAAGGTATATCCAAATATAAAAATCTTAATTTTTATGACTTTATGATCGACTAAAATAACACGTCCTCCCGAATCGTTCCAATGGAATCGCACAATTTTAGATGACAAAGACTGTCAAGATCTTCAAGAGTGACGACCTCACTCAAGAATGTGTGTAAGCTTCTTAACCTCACTCGTGTTGAAGAATGGTGTTCTGCTAACCGGATGTATTTCAATATAGAAAAGTGCTGTGATTTCTTTCTCGACTAAAACATATAAAATATATTATCCATACACACTCAGTGGTTTAACTTTAGAAAGACAAGCTGTTATTAGTGATATAGGTGTATCTTTTGACAAAAAGTTAATTTTTCACTCGCACTATGATTACATTATATGTAACCAGCTCGTCGGATTCATTTCGCGCTCAACTAAGGATTTCAAAAACCAATATACAATCATTTACCTCTTCTGTTCTCGCGTTCGAACAATACTTAAATATGCCTCAATAATCTGGTCTCCCTTCTACGCCGTGCATAGCGAGAGAATAGAAAGAGTGCAGAAAAAAATGTTAAATATTCTTTCTTAACGATTCCATTTTGGCCGCGAATACATATCCTACATAAAAAGATTAGTGTAATTTAAAATTGACTCACTCAAATCACGTCGTGAATGTAATGAACTATTCTGTTTATTTAAGCTCCTAAATGGTTCAATTGACTATCCAGACCAAGAAGCTTATACTTTCCTTTATTAATTTTAACACTAGATACAAAATTCGTAATCCTTCACCTAGACTCTTTTCCCTTCAAGGTTTTAAAAATAACACATCGTTTTATAAGCCCGTCACAAGAATGTGCAGGCTATGTAATGAGATTGGATGTACAAATAGATCCACTGATATTTTGAATTCCTCCTTATTTAAATTTAAACGTGAAATTCGGGCTATTATTTGCACCAATAATACTGACATAACTGCATAATAATTTTGTTACCTAACCACCGTAAAACTAATATTATAGTAAGTCATACTAATAATATTAACCCCTAAATATCTTGTCAATGTATGGTACTGCTCACATGTTTAGAGTTACGGCTTAAACCTAATAATTGATACCTAATATAAAATATGTAATTTTTAGCTGTTTCTTGTTTTGTGTGCCAAATAAATAAATAAATGGGGTGAGATCGGGCCAATCCTGGTTGACATGCAGACAGTTTTGCTGCATATTGAAGATAAATGCAAAAATTAACTTCATTCATGAAAAGCACTTATTGAGTTTCACACATCAGGTTTTAGAAAGGATGGGGGCGGGGGGCGTATCCCGTCTGTGGAACTCACAGAACATTAGAACTCCCTAACGAGGTGGAACTAGACTAACCCCTTCAAAATCGATTCTATATTATTTATTACATTTCAAAAGAATATACAGCCATCATTATTAACATCTTTAAAAAAAAAAGGTTTTATTTCAGGGTGTCCACATTGGGAATTAACCCATTTTGGGTTCATTTTGCGGATGGGGTGCTTTTGGGAACCTGAAATTTCAGCGCTGGGAAAATATTTTATAGTTTCTGAAATAATATCCATTTGGGGACATTTTTGGGAGATATGTGGTATTCATAAATTTAATCTGGAGAGTCGGAGTCGGAGACCCTGTTTTGAGTTTTTGGCGGGAACTGAAAGGGGACGTTGTGCTGTTGCAGTTTTATTTTCTAAAAATGTGTAAAACTACTCTAAACTGAACAATAGTTGTAGAATATTGATAGTTTTTGAGTAGTAATTATGTGTTTTTGTGAGAAATGTGAACTGTGTAGTCAAATGTGGCCTTTCGAGTTTTCACAAGAACTCCGTTGAATGGTGTGTGTGGATTGTAGCCGACAATACAACTGCGCCTGGCTTAAAGGCCTAGTTGCCAAGCCTTAAACATTAAAAAGACCCTGTTTTGAGTTTTTGGCGGGAACTGAAAGGGGACGTTGTGCTGTGCAGTTTTATTTTCTAAAAATGTGTAAAATCATTCTAAAATGAACAATAGTTGTAGAATATTGATAGTTTTTGAGTACTAATTAGGTGTTTTGTGGAAATGTGAACTGTATAATCAAATGTGGCCTTTCGTTTTTTCAAAAGAACTCCGTTATACGGCGTCGATTGTAGCCTACAATACAATTGCGCCTGGCTTAAAGGTCTAGTTGCCAAGCCATAAATATAAAAAATATGTTTTATTTTCTGTAGTTCAATTCATTTTAGTTTTTACATAAAAATTGAGGTAGATAAGTAAATATTACAATTATATTATGTTATTTGGTATTTCGTAATTGACTAATATTAACTATAATAATAGCAAAATGAGTTCTAAAAAGGGTAAACGTAATTTGGGAAACAAACACTTTCCCATCGCGGAGTCCGTGAGTATTGCCTTGAAGATCCAGCTTGATAAGTTTATTAGCGATGAAAACGAGACCGAATTGAAATTCCCTACGTTTCTTTCTGCTCAAGAACGAGGATTTATTCATGAGACTGTTGCTAAGTTGGGCTTAAAGTCCAAATCGCGCGGGAAAGGTAAGACAACCATAACAATACCTACAAACAAATTTAGATAAAAAACTATTTCCTAATTGGAGAAATTGAATTAAACCCTATTAACAATAAATAACTCGTTTATAATAGTCACTTGCATATATGAATTATATCAGTCACAGTATTTTCATTCCGAAAACCTGAACATGAAATAGTTGCTCAATTTTTAATAATGTCTATTACTAGTGATGAATATCATATGTGTGAGCCAGTACATTTGAACTGAAATGGGTCAAAATTTGAAAATTTATGACTTCAAAATTTTTGTCAGGAGTGATTGTCACTAATAATCACTGCTTAAACATAAGACGAAAGACGGAACAAGGCTTATGCTACAATACAACAATAACGCCTCTATGAATACTTACCTGACAACTAGTAAAATGCTAGTAAAGTTAAGTGACTTGAGGCCGCTCACATTTGATTCTTAACTAACATCTCTGAACTAGAAATTTTGAATGGGACAAATGAGGAAATGACACTCACTACCTCACCAGTCCCATCTCTCCAAATGTACTGCTGTAGTATAATCCTTACAAACTGTACAAATCTCTTTGCCTCATTTGATTAGTACTTTATATTGGTTCAGTACAAAATATCATATTACTTTTATAAACTCATTTTAAAATCATGTCCTAAACTATATTACTCATTTGGATCTCTTTAATACTTATGTTATTTCTAAACAGTATTCTTCTTACCTTTAGCAAATATGTATTCTCAGTTATTTTTCCTTTGCCAATAAACTTCTTGTCTTATGCTTTTATTAGAATCTATGTGTCAGGTGAGTTATATAGCAAAGAATATGTTACCAACATACCAATATAATTGACATCTCTAAGATCATCATTTAATATCACAGAGTGTAGTATTAATAGTATCAATCATAGGGCTACAATATTTTAGTTCCATTTACTTGGTCTTTAAAAAAAGGTGGTTTTTCAGAAGGGCAAAGAATGTTATTATTATTCATATTATACATATTTCAGATGTTGATTTAAATGTAACATTTAGAAAAATAAGTTTAACTTATGTGTGTGCATAAATTAATATATATTATATAGTCATGCAAGTTTATTGTGGATACATAGTAAAGTCATAATTATGTGTACTTGTAGTCTCATGACTTTAAATAATATATAGCTTAACTGACTTGAAAATTGATAAATACTTAACAAAGGTTAAATAAAAAACCACTATGATGTTTTATACATATCTTGATATGTACTAGTAGTAATAGTAATAATAATACTATTACTACAAGTACATAGTATAATGATAGTACTAATTATCTATAATTTCAGGTGTAAATCGCTATATAACAATATATAAACGCATTGGTTCGACTATAATACAAAATGATGCAAAGCTTATTTTGGATTCAAACATGCGTTGTAGTATTGCAGAACTTTTCAATGCATTTCCTATTACTAGTAAAGAGAAGGATGATCTCAGTAGCTGCCCCGAAAAGGAGAGGAGTCCCCAATTGGCTCATAAGGCCATGGGACAATTGAGCAATGGTGTGGCACAGGTATATTTTATGTCAAGTTATCCTTATATAAAATACTAGCTGTCATCCTTGACTATATCAACAACCATCAACAATTCTGGCCTTCATACATCTGTCCACATTTGATATGTGCACCGTGGCTGACTTATGTTATACTCTTTGGCTTGTACACTGAGCTCAATACATGCCACCAAACTCCATGACCTGACTCATATTGAGGGTATTTTTAATTTTTTTTTTAACAAAATACTTCAAAGGTAACTAAAAAAAATTAATATTTTCTACAACATTGTGAAGTCCATGTAAAATAAAATATAAAAGTATTTTGTAAATTTGTTCTTAATTTATATCGACAGTCTCATTGGTTGAGTGGGTCTAAGCTGGCCAAACTCGCTAGAACTCAGAGGCTCCGGGTTTGATTCCTGGTATGGTAATTTTCGGAAACCAACTTTCTGTTATTTACTATGATCTGGGTGTCTGGGAGCGGCCTCAGAGTGGTCCGCTGTATGTTACCCATAACACAAGCGTAACTTACTTAGCTTGGGGATATACAATGTGTGTGTATGTCTGCCGTATAATATTTATATTTTACCTAGCACTGATTTCAAGATGTTGTAAAAACATTTTATTTTTCTTTTTAGTTACCTTTGAAGACAGTTTTCATTTTTGTTAAAAAACTTTACTTTCTGCTTTTTAGTTACACAAATACTTGAATAACTTTAGAAAATAAAAATATATTAAACACATCGTATGTGCCTATAATATTCCTGACTTGGGCAAAAGGACCACCTCCGAACTATACTGTTGATTATTTTTGAAAATTGATCCACAATTGACAGAAAATTGTGTGACTTCCTCCTTTTTGAAGTCTGTTAAAAATAAATAAATAAAAATAATCTGTGTAATGTAATGTAGTTAACATTATCTATTGAGGATTTCAACATTACATAAGACAAAAGCATTTGCACGGACGCCAGAGTCGGGATGTGCGAACTCCTTTTATTGCATTGTAAGCACGACTGTCCTGCGGCTTGCCAATCACATCTTTTTGGGGACCGCAGGCCCCTGCGCTCCAGGTGGGAGCGGCAAGAGACGCGGCGAGGATGACGCAAGCGACAACTCTTGCACACGTCAGAGCCTGTCGTAATTCTTTTTACAAATTGATAGCAGTCAAGATGCCTGCTTGGCATAAGGCTCCTTCAAACAAATTGTGTACAATATGTCGCCAACCTTCTCCATTATTTTAGCAAGTCATTTGGAATGAGCTTTGGCACTCACTATTATATTATGGTTATTTAAAAAAAATAGAAATTACAGCTTATGTGTTATTCTGATGTATAAGCTACATAACGTAAATTTTCATCAAAAACCATCCAGTAGTTTTTATATAAAAGAGTAATAAACATCCTCACTTATAAACTTGCTATTTTGTTATATTAATAAGGTTACATTTCAGTACAAAATTTTAATATTATTTCAGGTGCCGAATACAACATACAATCCTGATTTACTGAAGTTCAGGGAAAAGTTGCCCGTTTATGAGCAACGGCAAGACCTCTTGAATGCCATTACCCATAACCAGGTGCGTCCTTCTCAAATATGTTTATAATATTTCTTCTCTCTTGTTGCTATCTATCATATTGTTACGAGTTGCAGGACTCGAATTAAAATGCAGTTGGAATTATTATAGAGTTTATTAGAACTATACAATCACGTAGAACACAGGTACAAATGTAACTGAACGCAACAAGTTCAAACGTAATGCAGGAGATCGTAATTCAATAACACGCGCAAAGTCCGTCACTAAATAGATTACCGAATGTACACAAGTCTTGCTTCGCTCGTGGTTATCGCTCGACTGACTCCTCCCTGCATCGAGGCATTGCTTTATACTGCACAGATGCAATATGCCTGCCCGGCCGTGTGGACCGAATTTCCTAGAATCAGTTTGTACTTTAAATCCGACACACCTGGCTAATGACTGCCATAAAAGATTACAATACACAGTGGGCTGTTTTCTAATCACAAATTTTAAACACAAAGCAAACAAAAGAAGTCCAAATGCCGAAAGGTAATAAAATGTGTTTCTACAGGTATGCAGGTGTGAATTTGTCTTTGTCGGCGTCTAGGTCTTAACAATATTTTAAATAAATGGTTTACCAACTTGAGTCCATGCTCTACAGAAATCTACCATTCTTTGCATTTCTGGTTTTACAGTCTATTATAGTATATTTTTTTGGTCTATTGTTTTATTTCACATTAGTAAAGGGGAAAATAAACTACTACTGTAAAACATATAAAACCTGATTACAGTAACAAAGCAATAGCTTGGTCAGAGTGTATATATATGTAATAACAGCCTATAAATATCCGCCTTCTGGGCTCAGGCCTCCCATTATAGGGGAAACGGACAGTATACCCGCCACTCTTGTCCAAGCCAGTTTGGCAGGTTTCACACGTCTTGTAACTACTAAGTGCTGTATGCACTCCGGCCAGGGTTGAACTTGCGCCCTTTGAGTCCGGGACGCGTGCGCTAGCCATTATGCTACTACGACTTTGGCCAGAGTATAAAGAATACAATTTCCTCTGGTCTAGAGCCTGTCGTAAGAGGCGACAAAACAACCCACAGCCAGGTGGTTGGGTATTCACCCGTCTAGATGACTACCACCCTCAAGTATGCTGCCATAATAATGTTGAGTTGTGTTTTGGTATTAGTGGCCAGGTTCCAGTCTCCTTTAAGAGAGCAGCAGCACATTGGTAGCACCTTTGATGTTACAAATGTCCATAGAAGATGGTAACCACTTTCTGTCAGGTGCCTTTCTCCTGAACTCTTGCAATAAAAAACGAGGCTGTATAATTAATAATGATAAGAGACGAACACTTAAACATTATTGTTCTTAAAGAAGCTCTTTATGAATAAGACCGACGTTGTATACCCCAAGTTTAGCAAGTTATAATTGTACTATGGGTAGTATACAAAGGACTCTGGGGCCAATCCCAGATCATAGTAAATACTTAGTGGTTTTTTTTTATGAAATTTACTATGTCAAGAATCAAACCCAGAGCTTGTGTGTTCTAGTGAATTTGACTGGTAAAGGTTAAACTGATCAACCACAGAGGCCATCAATTTTTATGTTAAATCTAGACCAAAGGCTTTAATCAGCCTGTGTAGATTACAGCCCAATAAAGCACCACATTGACCTTTGACTATGGATTTTCAGTTGTTTGCAGATAAGAGGAAATAAAAAATATAAAAATTATGTGACTTCAAATAATCCGAAGACTGAATTTCAGGTGATAATAGTAGCTGGTGCGACTGGATGTGGGAAGACAACCCAGCTGCCTCAACTGGTGCTGGATCACTGCCAGGAACAAAAGCAGCTGGCGAGGATATACTGCACCCAGCCCAGGCGGATATCCGCTGTTTCAGTTGCTGAAAGGGTATGTATTCATACTATCAAGCCTGATTCCCACAGGTGTAAGTAGGAAAGGAATTTCTACTTACCATGATCTTGGCACACACCTCTAATCCATCTATTTTAATTTATTTCTTCATAAATGCCTGTTTATATGCATGAAGCATTTCTATCGTCGGCGTCAGTAGAGTTGTAACTACATTTTTGTTTAATAATTTTATTTCATCAAAATTGTTACATACATACATAACTTCACGCCAGTTCCCTTGTGGGGTTGACACGAACAACAGAGCGCCATTCAGGTTTATTCTTACACATTCACATTCATAACTCTTGTCGTGCACGCTCGTCTGTTCTTAAGGCTCCTGACATCACCTTCTGCTAGTACACGATCAATTTGATCATGGAAAGTGTGTCGTGGCCTTCCACGACTTCTGCATCCATCCACTTTCGCATTGTATATCTGTTTAGTCATTCTTTCATCATGCATTCTTTCCACATGCCCGAACCACCGGAGCATTCCTTTCCTTACCTTCACCCCGACACTCTCTTTCAGACCAACTCTAATTTAAATATAAAAGAAGAAATATTACAATCCAGTATTTACAACAATAACAAACTTATGTTTTTATTTTGTGTAATAATGCAGGTGGCCTATGAGCGAATGGAGAAAATAGGTCAATCGATTGGCTACCAGATACGCCTGGAGTCTAGAGTGAGTCCGCGGACTGTTCTCACTTATTGCACCAATGGAGTTCTCCTCAGGACGCTCATGGGAGGAGAATCAACGCTCACAGGTAAGGTTCTAGTGGTTTTTAGTTTAATTTCAATATTGAATGGTCAAACTTGAGAAACATTCAACAACATTTTATCCGTACAGGAACAGAGAAAGAATACAATTTCCTGCTCTGGGGCAGCCTATCGTAAGAGGCGACAAAACAACCCACAGCCAGGTGGTAGGGCATTTGCCCGACTGGATGGCTACCACCCCTGGTCTAAAGTATGTCGCCGTAACAACCCTGAGTTGTGTTCCGGCATTAGTGACCAGGTTCCAGTCTCCCTTAAGAGAGCAGCAGCGCATTTGTAGCAACTTTGGTGTTGCAAATGTCCATAGGCGATGGTAACCGCTTTGCATCAAGTGGGCCGTCTGCCTGTCTGTTGATCTCCTGCAATAAAAAAAAAATCAAAATCAAAACTTATTGCTAGGTATATAAAGCTTCTGTATTTACTTATACTAGTCGTCGCCTAGAGGTCGAAATTCGATGATAATTAATTTAAATTATAAGTTTGAACATTATTAAGCTTCTGTTGTCAAAGACTATACTTCTATATCACAGACTAGCTGTGCCCGCGAACCCGTCCGCGTGGAATTTCTTTTCAAAGCCCCTCCGATTTTGAAACATTCTTCATTGGTGCTCCGCTCCTAATGGTTTTAGCGTGATGATATATAGCCTATAGCCTTCCTCGATAAATGGGCTATCCAACACTGAAAGAATTTTTCAAATCAGACCAGTAGTTCCTGAGATTAGCGCGTTCAAACAAATAAAGAAACTGTTCAGCTTTATATATTAGTATAAAATTTCGCCAAGGCTACACTGTTCATTTGACTTTAATATAAAAATAAACAAAAGAGTATATATGCGTGTGTGTGTCAAATACATGGTAGTTTGTGTAATGTTTTTTTTTATGCACAATTAATAAAATAATATTAGCATTCTGCACTCCTTCTCTATATAAACTATAAGTGTGCGAAATTTCATACTCCTCCGTCCGCGCAATTTTCGTAAAAAGGGGTACAAAGTTTTTGCTTCACGTATTATTATAATGATATGGCAAATGGAGGCATGCTGGGAGCAGAACGCGTACGCGGCACTGTCTGCAGATTCGCATTTCCTCCCTTGAATCATAAGACTCAAGCTCCAGGGGTGGAAGTGATAAATGGCCTAACGTCGGAAGTAGCTTCGGTGAACCTGCAGCCCACCTCTCGACACCCATGTTGCCCCTGTCTTCTATGACATTTTTTCGGGCCCATGCAGGGAGTGGCGAGTCACCATCTGTCCATTTTTCCATGTTCCCTGAACATTGCGACGGTCAGACGCCATAGTTCCCATATTCCCAGACCCCTAGTACCATTAGCAGTTCACCACGATAGCCCGGTACTTTTTGTCCTCATTTCCCACAATAGTCCTACACTGGCCGGGGCTTGTCCTTGGGTGCATTACTATATGGTGTAGACCGGGATAATCGCCGGTCAGTGTCACGCCACATTTACATTAAATTTGTCAAGGGGCCTCAACGTGTTGGCCTTCCCATGGCCCCACGCAAGCCCCCCCAAAAGTCCGGACCATTTTTATGGCCCGTGGTCTTGAAAGACATACAGTATAATAATAATAGGGGCCATGGAGGTCAGAGGACTTCTGCGGGTGTGATGTAGGAACCTTGTGTAGACGGCGCCACGTTGCAATGCCGATGGCTAACGGCTCTAGTTTCTGTGGCGCCCTGTGAAAATATAAATTAGGGATCTCGGTTTAGTGGTTAGCAGAGTCTCCAGATTGAATTTACGAAAATACCCTCAAAACAATACTATTTCAAAAACTTTTCCCCTTTTCCGTTATTGGATGAAAAAATTGGACACGTGTATATTGGATCACGCGAATTGATGGCTTCCGTAGAGGCGACAAACTTTCGTTATTTTTTTTTTAACCGGCTTCAAAATACGGACGAGATTCACAATATATATTTTTAAAATATGATTACAAAACCAATTACTATGATTGTATACAGAAATCTTTAGATTTACTTTTATGCTATGTCGAATATTTTAGGGCACTTTTAGTAAGACAAAGGGGTTAAAATACTACTCTAATTCCCCTAGCGCTGAAATTTTTGTCCCGAAAATGTCCCAACAGCAAACAGTACCCAAAATGGGGAGCGAAACTTTAATCTGGAGACCCTAGTGGATTGTTTGATGGTTGGTTCTTCGTGACTTCTTCCCTTTGGAAAACGGAATGCGACACCAGTTGTTGGGAACCCCACACTTGCTCTGGTTACCTCCCTTAGGGTCCTAAGGGAGGTTAACCCAAGCTTCCAGCGTTATGCCAAAAGGTGGATGACGGTTTCTTGTTTTTTTTAATACTTTGTGCATTTCTAAAAAGTTCCTGTATTTTTTGTGTTATTTAAAAAAAAATTGCATTAGTTCAGCAGACAGGCAGATGGCCCACCTGATGGAAAGCAGTTACCATTGTCTATGGATATTTGCAAAGGTGCTACAAATTTGCTGCTCTCTAAAGGGAGACTGGAACCAAGCCACTAATGCCAGAACACAACTCAAGGATGTTATGGCGGTATACACTAGATCAGAGGTGGTAGCCATCCCGATGGGCAAATACCCTACCACCTGGCTGTGGGTTGTTTTGTCGCCTCTTAAGGCAGGCCACCCCAACGCAGGAAATTGTATTCTTTCTCGGTTGCTGCACGGATAATTGAACTTGTAGGCGTATCCCACGTGTTCGTTGACGAGGTGCACGAGCGTGACAAGTTCAGTGACTTCCTACTGATCGCGTTGCGAGACGCCCTCACCAGATGCAAGGAGCTCAAGCTGATCCTCATGTCGGCCACCTGCGACACCCAGATATTCTCCAGGTAAGGATTCATTTTAGTTGCACACTTCATGCGAGAATCTCGCCAGAACTTAAGAAAAATACGCGAGAACTTGAAGGATGTTCACCAAAGTTGAAACTAAGTTCTTAACAACTAGGTGTAATAAATGTTGAACATGGTGCGGCCTTGTCGCTTAAAGCGATCTCTTCCAGGGAACCCCGTGATGTTATGCTGATTGTTACGTCACATACGTGGAATAATTTATTGATACATAATAGCTACAATTGTCCATGTATGTGTCAAAATCTGTTAATACAGAAAACCTTCGGAGATGCATCTACGAACAGTTTTAGCCTTGCTATTATGTAGCAATAAATTATTCCATGTACGTGACATGTCACTGGGATTTTTTTTTCATATAAACATATACAAGAAATATGCTTAATAAAAAGATAATGATTGTTTGTAATAAAGATTTATGTGTTTAAAATCTCTTCTGTGTGATGAAATTTTATTTTAGGAGTTAGCATAACAACTCTCTGTGTTGGCGCCAGTCAAACATCTACGATTTGCTTAAGGGGTTTTGCTTGAAGATTTATTTATTTAATTTATTTGTGAAACGCAATAATTATCATGCTTACAATATAAAATACATAATTAAAACACATATCAACTAAGTTTCCACAAAAAAAATCATATGCATTTGGCTCATACAACTATAAGACAATTATAATATATTTGATACAACATTGGACAACTAGATTAAAAAATAATAAAATTGAATAATACAAGACCACCAAAAAAATCTATACAATATGTCCAAGATTAACTTAAATTTTAATATTCATATATATATAGAAGACACTGGCTATATACACAAATTGTGCAAAGCCATGTTTAAAAAGGAGCAAGTATTAAATTATTTTTTAATACATTTATTACAGATATTTCAATAACTGTCCAGTAGTGACTATACCGGGTCGCCTGCACGAAGTCCAGAGATACTATTTGGAGGACATACTGAAGATCACCCAATACAGGACCAAGAAGATGGTTCAAGTGGAGAAGGAGCTCAAGCACAAACTCAAGACTGGCAGTAGTTACTGGTCGCACTTGGAAGGTATGTACACAAAGAAATTATTTGTAGATTTGTACTTAAAAAATATCAAGAATCAGTTTTTTATGATAAATAGGTTCATGTTTGACCAAGATCACGCCTAATGTCGGAAGATGATGCGGTCGAAGATGGAGCACGCTTACCTAGAAAATACGTATTCACATGAGACTTGAAGACTCTTAACCATGCAGGAATGCAGAAAGACTACAATTTCCTGCGTTGGGCGGCCTGTCGTAAGAGGCGACAAAACAACCCACAGCCAGGTGGTAGAGCAATTGCTCAACTGGATAGCTACCACCCTTGGTCTAGAGTGTACCGGCATTAGTGGCCAGGTTCCAGTCTCCCTTTAGAGAGCAGCAGTGCATTTGTAGGACCTTTGGTGTTGCAAATATCCATAGGCGATGGTAACCGCTTTCCATCAGGTGGACTGTCTGCTGAACTCAAGCTATATAAAAAAGACACCCGGATTGTACTTTCAGGAAACTTGGACTCTGGTAGTGCATTCCACAGCTCTGCCATACGCAGAAGGAACATGGAGGCAAAACGTTTCGTTTGCACTGGTGACATTTCCACTGTAAAACGATGGTGTAGACCAGAGCGCCTTGTGGTCTAAAGATGAAATGGTGTAGGGGGAATTGGTTCAAACAATTCAACCACAGACTCTCCGAAATGATTCCTACAAAAAACTGATAGACTAGCAACCCGGCGTCGATGCTCTAGACTTTGAAGCCTTATATTGACAAGCTGGTCATTACCAATCCTTTAACCTATACCTCTTGGCTCTTCTCTCAATTCAAAAACAATATATTTCATAGTTTTTTTCGTGCTTTTTGACTCCTTATTTTTACTGCTTGAAGAAGGCTAACAGACAAACAGCTCACTTTACAGAAAGTGATTACTATCGCCTATGGTCGTTTGCCTGGGGCAAATACCTGGGGCAATGACAACATGTTACTAGCCTCTAGGATGTGGTAGTAAGGTTGAGAAAGAGATAGAAGTGGGCCGTTAGAAGTCTCACTAGTCTCACTCAACTATGAAACACAATGAGAGACCTACACACAATAGATAATAGGAATGAGTGACATATAGAAGTAAAGAGAAAGAAAAAAAGATACCGGACTTTTAACACACATTATAACAAGTTAATTAATTGTACTGGAAACTAATTAAATATGTTTTCTTAGGGCAAAAACAAAATCCAGAAGAGAGTACTAGCAAAGAAAATAAGGAGGAGAAAGAGAACATTATTGATCCTGCACTGCAAGCGGACATGGACGAATTCCTCGAGGAGTGTTTCAAAGAGGGCACTTTGGTGAGTGGGCATTTACTTGCAAACTTAGATGTTGGGGACACTAAAACTAGACTAGTAGTCAATGACTGGGCCGATAACAACATTTAAAAAAACAACTATTTTTAGTATCATGAACAGTTGTTTTTTATTTATGGTCAATCAAGAGAAAAATAACCTTACGTCAATAACAAAGGTAAGATAATCGCTCTTAAAGACATAATGCAAGTGGTGAATCTTTATTTTGAGGTAATGAGAACATCAAGGGTGCCGGTTGACTTTTCTTGGTTATTGACCACACTATGCAAATATGAAGTAACAGCTCGGTGACTACAAATAATTCGATTGTTTTGGAAATACCTTGAGGCTTAAGTGTTGGCTGTTGTGTTATGATTATTATAAATGCATTTTCACACTGTCCGTTCTTGAAATGTTTGCATCCCAATATGGCAAGACATTGACAACGATTAAACATAAGACCTTATGTAATAAAATGTCCTACCTTACAGGACTCGTTCTGCCAAATCCTGTACATGTATTTATCGGAAGGAGTGCCGGTCCAATGTGCGCAGTCGAGCACTAAGAGAACAGGCCTGATGGCTGCAGCAGCTAAAGGATTAGCAGAGACCGTCAAGCAGATGCTGCAAATTGGTATGTAGATGTAATTAATAATTGAGATTTTATAATAACCATTTGGATGATTTTTGTTGCATCAAATTAGTCTTTGTTTACAAAAAAAACAATATTTTTGTGAATGAGTTTTCGAGTAAGTTTTAATTTTCAAATCCATATTTGAAATAATATATCAATTTTGTATTAATAAAGATAGAAACATAAAAGTGTTTTTGTAATCAGGTGCAGACCCATGTCAAAAAGATAAAGATAATAAAACAGCTTACGACTACGCTGTTGAGAACGGACATACAGAATGTGCCAAGATCCTATCTTCATTCAATCTAACAGAGGAGTCTAAGGAAAATAATGATACAGACGACACAGACAGTTTTCTGTTAGATGTGTATCACCACACATCTTCGGAAGAGTTGATAGATCATGATCTAATGCTTGCTTTGATTAAACACATACACATATCCCTGCCCAAAGGGAGCATTTTAGTATTTTTGCCAGGTTACGATGATATAGTAACTCTAAGAGATATGATTCAGTCCTGCACAGAAATGAATGGGATGAAATACCAAATATTCACATTGCACAGTAACATGCAGACTCTAGATCAGAAAAAAGTATTCAATCCGTTACCTAACGCTCGAAAGATTATCATTTCGACGAATATAGCTGAGACTTCTATAACTATAGACGACGTGGTATACGTAGTTGATTCTTGCAAGGTTAAAGAAAAGTATTATGAGTCTAACGGCGGCGTCTGTTCACTGCAATGTGTTTGGACTTCAAGAGCTTGCTGCCAACAGAGGGCCGGTCGTGCTGGCAGGACTAAACCGGGTCATAGCTTCCACATGTGTTCAAAACGAAGATTCAAGACCCTTCCTTTAAATTCGGTCCCAGAAATCCTAAGAGTTCCCTTACAAGAGTTATGCCTTCACACGAAGTTGCTGACCCCAGGCAACACACCTATAGCGGATTTTCTTTCAAAAGCGTTGGAGCCTCCTTCGTTTTTGGCTGTCAGAAACGCTGTGACATTACTAAAGACTATAGGAGCGTTAACTCCTATGGAAGATTTAACGGAAATTGGTCAACATTTATTAGATTTGACTGTTGAACCGAAATTGGGAAAGATGTTACTGTATGCGTGCGTCATGAAGTGCCTAGATCCTATTTTGACTATCGTGTGTAGCTTAGCAAATAAGGAACCATTCCAGATATCCATGAACCCAGAAAGTAGAAAACGAGGAAGTATGGCAAGAAAAGATTTTGCGGCGGACAGTTATTCCGACCACATGGCGTTATTACGGGCCTTCCAGGCTTGGCAAACGGCCAGAGCGAACGGTACAGAACGCGCCTTTTGTTCTAAGAATTTAATTTGTGGGGCCACCATGGAAATGATCGTCGGTTACCGTTCTCAATTATTAGCTCAGTTACGAGCACTGTGTTTGGTCAAAGCGAGGGGTTCCGGTGACATCAAAGACGTGAATCTGAACTCTGAGAAGTGGCACGTCGTGAAAGCTGTATTAGTGAGCGGCTTATATCCATCGATAGCGCGCGTCGATAGAGATTCCTGTACTTTGAGGACGTCGAAAGAAGTGAAAGTCGCTTTCCATCCGAGTTCAACACTGCATAGAGGCGGTGGAGTTTCTGGATCACAGAAATCTATTCAAAATCTACCAACAGACTGGGTGGTATTTGAGGAGATTTCTCGAGCAGGTCGATTTTGTTTCGTGCGGTGTAATACTTTAGTTACTCCACTGACGGTTGCATTATTTGGTGGACCTTTAAGATTACCAGCTGGTGCCTTAACTCAAAGAGCCAATCCGCCAGGACTTTCGAGCGATTCGGACAGTGAGGCCGATGAGAACAACTCCTCTCCGGACACTGCGGTTTTGACACTAGACGATTGGATGGCATTCACTGCGGATGCTTCCGACGCGATAAGTGTATATTACTTCCGGCAGAAATTATGTGCACTGGTGATAAGGCGAATGTCGAATCCGGCGAAACCCATGTCGCCGTTGGACGAGCAGATATTGAACACTGTGGTGCACGTCTTGGGTGCCGAGGAGAAGAATGTGGGCTTGATCCAGCCGAGTGGGATTGGACAGCGGCCGAAACCATTGACCGTCGACTCTCCTAGCTGGAGAATGAGAGTTGACAGTGAGGAGTTCAGGCACGACAAGCAATACTATCCACAGTACAGTCAGGCAGATTTCCAGAACAATTTCTACCAGAACGCGTATTACAGGAACGGACAAGGAAGGCCTGGATGGAGGAACGATGGGATGCCTCAAGGTTTTTCACCGCAATCGTACGCGGGACCCAAGAGTCCGATGTCACCGAATGGGAAGACGCTTTTGGCGAATATAGAGAAGTACGCAGAAGTCGGGGAAGGAAATTCGAGGTACTTCGTGGTGAAGGCGGATGACGCGCATGCAGTGGACGTGGCCCAGACAACTGGAACATATCCCTTCACCCAAAACACTGCGAAAAAACTGCAAAAGGTTAAACAGGTTAGTTCCGTTTATGACCATTTTACTTAAAACATAATTCAAATTATTTGTTACAGTCACTTAGTAACTACTAAATACCTTCTCTCTCTCTCTCTCTCTCTCTCTCTCTCTCTCTCTTCTTTCACCATATCCTAATTATTTGGGGTCGGCACAATATGTTTTTTCCTTCCACACTCCTCTATTCTGACATACATCTTCTGTCACACCACATATCATCATATTATCCTTCACACAATCCATCCATCTTTATTTTGGTCTACCCTTTACATTTTTACCCATCCATCTTGTAGTTTGACATTCTTTTTGTCATGTGACTTTCATCCCTCCTCATTATATGCCCATACCACCTTAGCCTTCTTCCTCTCAATTTTTCAGTCACGGGTGCACACTAAATATCTTCTCTATTGCGTTGTAAATGTGTTTAAGCTTCTTCTCCTTAAAACAGCGATAACCCGTTGCAAAGTGATGTACTTGGGTGTAGAATTGCTCGAATGAAAACATTTGAATTACCTAGTTACAAAATACATAAATATATGTATGTATAAAATATATATATATAACTTCAGGAGGGTCAGCGCGTAGTGCTGTTCTTCTCTTGCGCAAGCGCATCCAAGTTCGTGGGGTGCGCGCAGCTCACGGACACCAGCGGCGCATTGGACTGGATCACCACCCAGCAAGTGCCCTTCTACATGGTCAAGTCAGTATTTTCTTGTATTGACTATACAAAACTAATAGATTACTGTTATAGTTAATTTTTGTTTTAAGCAACAGAAGTACAGTCTTTTAAGTATTGGGTTAGAAATATCATTGCTATGATATTATTCACATATAAATATTTTGTTTTGATGTGTGATGACGTCTTTGAAGCTCAAACATCTACCGAAATATAGAAGTCTTTTTTCTGACAACAAAAACTTCTTTACACATTTATTTAAGATCTTTACGAAAAAGCCGTGATAGCTTAGTGGTTACAGCAGTAAATGTTTAGAAATCCCTTTTTAAATGACGTTGTTTCGATCCTAGCCGGAAAGCATGCACCATATGGCCATTTTCTTAATGTACAGTCGCGGTATGAAAAGGTAGGCCAGTTTTCAAATTGATTCATGTAACATTCCGCGAGCACATGTTACCTTTTCAAACTAAGCCACAGAACAGACTGTTCCATAGAAAATTATCTTTAACTGTTTGAGAGTAAAGTTAAAACTTACTTAGATCAAAATTGTTTGACTTTCTATATTGCCTAAAAATATTGTTTTGAGATGTAAAATCTTTTTACTGGTTTTAATATTTATGATGAGCTTAGTGATTATATCCTCCTTGTTTCTGATGATTATAGTACATTATGGTACTAGTGTGTAACATTGGTGATTACCGCCGAGGCGCCATTGAGACTCGAGCCGTAGGCGAGGGTCTTAAGAGAGCCGAGGACGGTAATCATCAATACACACGTGTATCATACGACGTTTTTCAACACACTTGTGAATAAAATAACAACAAAAACTCATTTTATTTAGTAGATAAAAAAAAGTTATATATGAGTGAAAGTTTTATTTATTAAACACGTACGAGTTAAAATTATCTATTTAAATAAGAAGTTGCATGAAATGAGCAAGCAATAGGAACATTAATTTATTTGTTCTATAGAACACGATCTTTTTTTTGGATAAAACCTTTTTTAAGAACAAAGCAACTCAACCAATAAAATTTAAAAAAAAATCTATAACTCACTAGTGAGTTATAATGTTTTTTAGTCACAGTTTGATTATGGGTGTCATTCTGTGCCTAATTGCGGTGACCATAGAGCCACTTTATGAGCAAGTATGTTGAAAAAACTATTATTTGTCTTAGTGTCTGTTATTGTGAACATTGCAAATTTCTTTTTTCACGTTTCTATATTTTATAAACGTAACATTTATTAAAATGTTGGCGGTACTGTTTCTTGTCCTTGTGCAAGCAAAATTTGACTTTAAGGTGACGAACCTTGTCATACCGCGACTGTACATATTTTCACACATACCACATGCTGATGGTGAAGGAAACCACCGTGATGAAACCGTTGCGTGAATTCCTACACTCCGCCTTGGCAAGAGTGTCTGTTCCCTTAAAATTAAATCCCAACTCAAGCCCAGCAGTGGAACATTTGGTCTAATATCATTATTGTTAACAATTTAATTGACTTTCGTTCAGGCACATTGGCAACTCTCTGTCGGGTGGTGCTCGCATATCTGGAGCTCGTGATGGGACTGAGTTGTGCGGCTCTTCTGCCAGAGCTTTGCTTGCTGCTTTGAACAACGCACGAAGAAGGCACAACAACCATCCCCATCCTAGACCAATACAAAAGCACAATAACGACCAATAGATTATATTGTTATTCTGCCCCTTGACAGCGTAATTGAATCAGGTTATAACTCCTCGTCTACATTATGCCGACTTCTACGGAAGTAAGTAACACAGTGGCGAGAGAAATGAAGTCGAACATCTTCTGCAAGCTATTGGTTTCAACTAATCGACGACGTAGCTCCTACGTATTTTGCGTGCGAGGGTGGATGAGGGTCTACTTCATCTAGCCTAAATCCTCTAGGAAATCCAGTAGGCTAAAGTTGCCGAAGGCTACTTGGACCGATCAGATACTTTGTCCAGTATTAGGCCACCTCCCAGCATTTTAGCAGGACATGGGCGTCTGTTTCTTTTGCGTTCGGGCATATGTCGAACATATTCTACTTGTGTTTATTGTTGCCGTGGAAGGTCATAAAGTAAATGAGGCATTAGAGATAGGGAACACGTAAGGAAGGCTTTAGTTAGGTGCTACATAACGCAGCGAGACCCTAACAAAGAGCTTTCACTTGCTGTGGTTACCCTAGTATAGTGCGACCAAAACTTAAATGCGTACTTGAAGTTCGTACACGTTATGCAGAACACAGTAATAAGGCTCACCAGATGGCAGGTACAGAGTTTGGTGGAAGAGTTTTGTGCTCTCGTTTTGCCGTTATAGGCAATCCCATGCCATCTCTTTCGCACATATACTGTGAGGTGTGATAAATGTTGATAAATGAGTGGACTTGGGTCCTAAGTCTGTAACATTCACAAAAAAAAAATATCGGGTGTCCCTGGGACACCCGACATAAGTGATAACTTAAATTAATCTAAGTTGGTCCAGTAGTTTTTCCGTGATCGCTGAACAGACAGACTGGCGCCGTAACGCGTGACGTAACGAAACAGTTTACCCTCCCATAAGAAGTTATCACTTCAAAAACCATGCCGATTGACGATGGTCAAATATCCGTAGCCTCTAAAATTCATATTAAATCAGTCTCCCTCAAATGTAGATTTATTCAATATTAAGCCGAGATAGTTTACGGACTACCAAAACCGATCAAATGTTACGATTCAAATTAGATTCGATTGCTAATTAAGTTACAGACTCGGAGGCCCTGCGATACTTCTCACAGAGATGCATTTAAGTTTTGCGTGTACTGTACATATTTTTTGTAATCTATAGGTGCTGTTGCCAGTTAGACGAATTTTTCGCTAGATTATTCATGTGAATATATAATAAACTCGCGACTGTCCTCAAGTAGCTCGAATAATAATTACTAAAAATTACTCTCGTCCAATTAAAATGCAACTTTAAATAAGTTCCTACACTGGCTGTTGCTACAGATATAATTTTTGTGTCGTATTTTGACAGTTTTTTTATATGTAAAACATGTTTTTAAATGAAATTTGTTAAAAATTAAAAAGAACTTTATTTTCAAAGATTAACTGATTTAGTCTATAAAAATATTACAAAATGTAAAAAAAAAAAAATAGAAAATGACTCGTAGTAATTATTATTCCTAATGTTTTTCAACTACGGCTGAGATTAAATTTTAATTATTAGAACTGTGTAGGATAATTTTGACTTCCACATTTTTAATCTGGCGAAAAGTCATTAAATTGGCAACACAGTTTATAGGTGGACTGCTATAAGAGTTCAAAGGACAGTTTATATAAAGAACTATTATTTTTTAAATATTATTTTAGGAATTCTTTATTTTCTGTGACCTTCATTACTAGAATGTCAAAACCTATTTTGTTTTTACTTCTTTTTCATTGATACGGAATAAAGTCGTCAGTAATTGAGTGAAACTGTAATAAGTTGGATACTATTTTTTATATTGCTTATGCTGTTTTGTATATCTTACTATCCATTCATTTGCTCTATTATTGGTCCAAACTTGACATGAACTCCATGCAAGTTATTTCAATTTTCTGCTAATAGTAATATGTATATAGGTAGGTAAGTACCCGGCATTAGTTATTAATGGTTTATTTAAGTAAATGATTTTGAAAAAATCTTACAAGATTTTCATTAGCTTTGATAATGTTTAAGTTGATACCATTTAGCATAGAAATCCAATTGTAATTAGCATTTTTAAAGAATTAAAGTTGTTAACAAAATTGTATTATCAACGCCATCTACCGTAAAATTACGTAAGCTACAAGATGAATTTGAAATTTCACTTAAAAGCTAGATGGCGGTAATGTTTTCCGTCACCAGGCAAAAGTGCATTGCTTAATTGTTCAATGTTGTGCAGGTACCAGGGCGCCAAGCTTGCTAATACAATCGTGTGGGAATGGTTGTTCACTGGTGTCATAATGGCATTTGAATAGTTGCTTTTATATACAATAGCGTACAATAACAACCGTTTTGACGCTAGGAAATGACCAATCTGACACGACAGGTATAGCAGACTTGGGGGCCCAGATGCATCGTATATTGTTCAAAAGCAACGATGAAGGTTTAAGGGAATGTAAGACTATATGGATTACTATTAAGCATTTATTATTAACTATTGAAAAACAACAAAAAATATTATTTTTCAATTTGCTCTAATATTTTTGTTTAGCAGGTTTATCTCTAAAGGCACCTGTGTAAGAAATGATAGCCAGAGAAATATCTTTACTTATTTGGATCTGTTTCAGAATTAGCAAAAATTTATTTATTTTTGAAATTGTGCAATTTATAACCTACTTATTAAAAATTGATCTCTTATTGCAGTTTTTTAAAACTTAAACTTAAATTTGATATTGTTGTTTAGCAGAATATCCTTGTAATAAAATTTTATTTAGAATAAAGAGTTGAATGAAATTTTAAGCAAATGTACAAAAATAATATATTGATAGATGATATTTTGTATACGTAAAGGTCAGTGAAGATACATTTATTGACACCTCGATATCACTATTGTAATATTATTATATAGTTTTTATCTAGTTGAATGTAAGCGCCACTTTCTGCAGGTGAACAATGAAGGCCATTACGAAGTGTACAAAATGTCGGTAAAGTAGTACAATGTTTCGACACGAACTACTTTACCGACAGGCGCCTCATCTACACTGATCTTAATAATGTTACTTATGAAATTTGTAGTGTTTAAAAAAAATATTTAAATTCAAAAGGTTTTGTTCAAAACGAGTTTTGGACAAACATGGCGGGTGTACTATCCGTTTCCTCTAAAAAAGGGAGACAGTTCGAGCTCGTATCAGTGGGGGCACAGGAACCGTGGCAGGGTCCGTGTAGGAACGGAGAAAGAATACAATTTCCTGCGTTGGAGCGACCTGTCGTAAGAAGCGACAAAACAACCCACAGCCTAGTAGTAGGGCATTTGCCCGACTGGATGGCTACCAGCCCTGGTCTAAAGTATGTCGCCATAACAACCTTGAGTTGTGTTCCGCATTAGTGACCAGGTTCCAGACTCCTTTAAGAGAGCAGCAGCCCATTTGTAGCACCTTTTGTGTTGCAAATGTTCATAGACGATGGTAATCGCGTTCCATCAAGTGGGCCGTCTGTCTGTCTGCTGAACTCCTGCTATAAAAAAGAAATAAAAAATAAGTCTGAGACGGCGTCAACTCATTGAGCCCCTTTTCTTGCAGACTGGGTGCTGCGTGCTCGTACTTTTTTGGGGGCACGCTAATTTTCGAAAATTGTTGTTGTTGTTGTTTCATTTTTTCAGTTTTTAACCAACTTCAAAAAAAGGAGGAGGTTCTCAATTCGTCGGGATCTTTTTTTTTTGCTTTTTTTTATGGATGTCCACCGATTACTCCGAGATTTATGATCCGATTTACGTGATTCTTTTTTATGTTCGACGCGGAATAGCTTCCATTTGGTCCCCTAAAAATTTGACATAGTTTGGCCCAGTAGTTTTCATTTTAAGAACATTTTTTATGAAAAAATGTCCATTCCGTTCCATATGTACACCGATTACTCCGGGAGTTATGTTCCGATTTACGTGATTCTTTTTTTGTTCGACGCGGAATAGCTCCCATTTGGTCCCCTAAAAATTTGACATAGTTTGGCCCAGTAGTTTTCATTTTAAGAACATTTTTTATGAAAAAATGTCCATTCCGTTCCATATGTACACCGATTACTCCGGGAGTTATGTTCCGATTTACGTGATTCTTTTTTTGTTCGACGCGGAATAGCTCCCATTTGGTCCCCTAAAAATTTGACATAGTTTGGCCCAGTAGTTTTCATTTTAAGAACATTTTTTTGTTCCCGTTTCTTGGGACCTATATTTTTTAAGGAGCGCGGCACCTTTTTATGGCAAATTTTCGATATTTTAGAAACTTCCTTGAAGGGCATTGCGTGTCCTCACAAAAAAAGCCCTGCTTAAATCTACTTTCTCGTTTTATGTAATATCTTAGAGCATACTAGTAACATTTTAAAAGGAATGGATAATCTATTAATGCAGTTAGAAATAGGGGTAATATATTAATGTTTCTCGTCTAATGTAATATGTTGTGAAATTTTCGATCTGTAAACAAGAAATGAACTCTGATACGTTAAAACCCCGAAATGAAATTGCTACAATATAAAAATGGCACAACATGCCTAGTAAAAGGCGTGTTCATTAAAGTATGATTAACATTTGCCTTAATTTTATCCGTGCAGCAACGGAGAAAGAATACAATTTCCTGCGTTGGGGCGGCCTGTCGTAAGAGGCGACTTAACAACCCACAGCCAGGTGGTAGGGCATTCGCTCGACTGGACGGCTACCACCCCTACTCTAAAGTATGTCGCCATAATAACCTTGAGTTGTGTTCCGGCATTAATGACCAGGTTCCAGTCTCCCTTAAGAGAGCAGCAGCACATTTGTAGCACTTTTGGTGTTGCAAATGTCCATAGGCGATGGTAACCGCTTTCCATCCAGTGGGCCGTCTGCCTGTCTTCTGAACCCCTGCAATAAAAAAAAAGTAGCTCACTTGCGAATAACGATGAAAGACGCCAGTTAGCCTACTTGACTGATGGAAATGTAAATCAGGCTTTAGATATGGAAGTATGAATGATCAAAAGACAAAAAGCACCGACACTTCACACACATTAACAGTTCAAAATATTTAGCGAAATAAAGATTCCAATTTTTGTAATTTTTATATTTTCTTTTGGTATACTTTTTAACCATATCCTGCCATTTTTGATCGTTGTTTTATATCTTGATGGCCACATAGAAAGATCTATCTTTGCTTATAATCCCCATAGAAGCATGTGTGCAAAATTATTTTGAGTCGCTTTTTCATGCAAGACGACACAGCGCCATCTTTTGGCGAAATACCGTCATCGTATAGGTGGTAGGGCATTTGCCCGACTGGATGGCTACCACCCCTGGTCTAAAGTATGTCGCCATAACAACCTTGAGTTGTGTTCCGGCATTAGTGACCAGGTTCCAGTTTCCCTTAAGAGAGCAGCAGCGCATTTGTAGCAACTTTGGTGTTGCAAATGTCTATAGGCGATGGTAACCGCTTTCTATCAAGTGGGCCGTCTGCCTGTCTGCTGATCTCCTGCAATAAAAAAAAATCGTATGCAGACAATAGAATTAAAGAACTTAATTTATCTCAAATACTTATTTTTTAATTTTAATACTTAAAATAGACACTGTATAAATAAGGCTATAATTACTTTCATATTTACATGAATTTTTCCATCCGTTATATGTTATTATATAATTGAACTTTCCATAATCAGATGTTTTATTTTCTTTAAAATAGATTTAGAATTTTTTGCCGATACGTGAAGAGTGATGCTTCGCTGTGCAAATTTCTTTCGAGAAATTAATAATATTAGTTAAAGTAAGCAATAGTACGATTTATTGTTTTTAAAGAAGACTTGTGCCTTTATGTGAAAACAAATGTTTAATGAAATATGCCTTTTCGATCTGCCACAAGATCTCTCTCCTTTCACGTCAGTCAAAGACCTACAATTTGGCTGAGACTTGCTTGAAAATTATTTTAATATATTGTTACAACAGGCCCGACAAAGGCAAATCTGACACCATTGTTACGAGTTAGCGTGACTCAAATTAAAATGCCATTAGAATTATTATAAAGTTGAACTACAACTACGATACGGCCGTGACGTGTGTACATTGGGGAATCTAATAGTGACGGACTTTGCGCGTTCTATTGAATTACGACCTTCTGCATTACGTTTGGACTTGTTGCATTCGGTGGTTATATTTGTACCTGTGTTTTAAAAAACTCTATAATAATTCTAACGGCACTTTAATTTGAGTCCCGCTAACTCGTAACAATATATTGTCACTCGATACACAAATGTTGCATAGATAAAGGGAAATTAATCTCTAGACGTATAAAAAACAAGGCAATAAGTGAATATTAAACTTAAATATTGTAGATTTGATAGTTTACACAAGGGTGTTATTAAGAGACCAGAAACAGAATTCTCATTTATAATACTGTTAAGGGTTGAAATTAGTTTTTAACTGGTACTTTTTATATGAAAATGCATGTATAATGAAATGTACTGAAAGGTGTATAACTGGTTGTTTTAATTTGTTGTGTAAATACACTGATTTACTTGGAAAGTTTGTTTTATTGTTCATGATGTCCATGTTTCCAAGTTATGGAATGGACTCCCTCCCGCCGTTTTCCCAGAGCGCTACAATATGGGGCTCTTCAAAAAGGGCGAGAACAGACACCTAAAGTCTCAACGAGGTGGGCAACGCATCGGCTCTTTTAATGTTGCAGATGTCCATGTGGGACGGACGGTTGCCTCCGAGCAAAAAAAAAAAATGCTGGTGTAGAAATTTCCAATATGAAAATGGCGCGCATTTGCAAATGGCGCCACGTGCGCGCAGTGAAAATTAGAACTTTATTTATTTAAAACTTATACATTGATCAGACAGTATTTTTGGTTCTACTAGCTCCTAAACTAGTTTGCACTATATTATAGTGACCTCTCCCTTAATGTAAACACAATTACATCAAATGCATTTAACGAAATTTCTAAGAGTTTGAGTGTGTGTGTGTGTGAATGAACTACATCTTTCGTCTCATTTTCTCTACAGTGTTAAAGTGAGACAAACTTATTTCGATTATTCAGCGTATAGACTGACGGACAAATTTCAATACCCTACACATTTTTGTTATATTTATTATTAGAGTCTAAGTAAATAACAGTGAAGAAATTATACTGCAAGTCGTGTTCACCTATAATTCGTTTTTACATCGCATTGTAAACCTTAATCATAAGTCTAGTAACTGATTAAATGTACAAAACTGTTGGTGATCCTATTAAAAATAAAAAAATAAAAAATATTAACTCTCGTAATGTGAAACTTCTTAATGGAGTTTTTTTCCCACCTGAGTACTTAATTACCGCATGTTCCGTTGTATGGTGCGTAAATTTTAACATTCAAAGAATGTGAATGAGAAAAATGCATTTTTGAGCAAATGTGTTGAAAAATATATTGTTGTAGGCACATGACCTTATTACGGAAAAAAACAAAATTTATTTATTTAGTTATTTATTTATCATTGACAATTTCTAGTGAAATAAGTTTTCACTTTTGTACGGCTTGTTTTTCGATCTTATCCTGCTGCTCCTGTGACTGCAACTGTTGAAGAGTGAGGAGGGAGACGCCCAGCTGGTCTTCCCTCGTGAACGGCTGCGCCATCTGACGGAGCCACCTTTTGCAGATCTGAAATGTACACTCGATTTCATCTTAAATAATTCTCAGAGGACATTTACATACATAATATTACAGTTATACACGACTTATAATTCCGATCGGCAATTTTCATTCGCGCAGAAAAGTGCAGTAAATAATCTAATTGAACTTTATTCCCAAGCGGTAATAGCAGAGTGTTGCTGGCTATGTATTCTAAGCTCTATTCCGCTTACGCGATTCGTACACTGTCGCACATACACTAATTTCCCATTATAGATAGAGATGGATGGATGGAATTAATCTCAACTTGCTTCAATTTCAAGGAAATAACTTACTTTAATTAGATTAATCATATTTTACATTTGCTGGAGTTTTTTTTATGAAAACGAGGTCAAAAAGACGGGCGGTGTTGCCAACGGTTAAACTATATAAAAATTACTATTCATACAACAACTTATAAAAGACGGCAACTGGAACATTTCAATCAATTTAAGGATACCTTTTAATTAGTTACACATTAGGGAGATATAAAACATTTCACGCGACTTCGCTTACATATATTTCGGGTATTCATTCCATAGAAATTTTCCCATTTTCTGGGAAGAAAATGAAAATAATCATAATCAATAAACATTGTATTTCCAACTAAGCAAATTACACTTGTATTATAGATAAAATACAAATAAAAATGACATATCGGTAACTGATAGTAGCCTAGGTTTGATTCCTGGTATGGTGAATTTCGTAGACGAACTTTTCGTTATTTGCTACGGTCTGGGTGTCTGCGCTCGGCCCCAGATTGGTCTGTTGTGTATTACCCATAACACAAACATAACTATTTGCTTAGCTTTGGGTAAACAATGCGTGTGTCTCCCGATTACACTAGCGGCACGCTATGATGTTTGCACGATTATCAAGTTTCGTAAAAATTAATAAGTACATTTGAAGGAGTAAACTGCTGTTCTTTATGGGCAATAGTGATGTGCAACAAGTCATAAAATCTATCGAATGTATTAAACATTAAAGTTGTTGAAGTTAGAAGTTGTTAAAGTGAAGAAGTTAAAGGGCGAATCGCACTTCATTAAAAAAAAAAATCGATAAGACGTTGACATTGCTGGTCACTATTGTAATGTGTCAAAACGACCAACATTTTTTTTTGTATTGCTGAAGCTCAGCAGACAGGCTGACGGCCAAATTGTGATGGAAAGTGGTTACCGTCGCCTATAAGCATTTGCAACACTAAGGGTGTTACCAAGGTATTGCCGGCCTCGAAGGAGAAACTGCAACCTAGACACTGATGCCGGAACACAACTTAAGGATATTATGACCATCCAGACGGGTATATACCCTACCACCTGGCTGTGGGTAATTTTGTTGCCTCTTACGACAGGCCGCCCCCCGGAGAGCAGGTTTTGTCAATCTCACCTGCACAGCCTCCTCGGTGCTGAGGTTGCAAAGGGAGTCCTTGAGATGCTCCTGTATCCACCGCGGCAGTTTCGTCCGCTTGTCCGATCTACTGAATCTCTTGTCGGCGAATATCATTATGCCATAGTCTGTTTTTCCACTATAAAGAAAAAAAAACATATAGTATCTTTTTTTTAAAATTATTATTAACAAGTCCACGGACTCGAGTTCCGTACCCTTTTTACAACTTAATTTCTAGATTTATTTTTTTGAATTTAACACGCTTATTAGTTATTTTGGTTCTTGTGTGTGACGTTAATTTATTGATTTTTGTATTGAGGTGTATGTATCTTACGAATAACTTATTATATTAATTTATTCTAATTTTAATACTAAACTTATACTAATGTATAGTGTATCTGTTACATGCTGGTGTTGTGAGGAAGTGCATGTGCAGTGTGGGTGCATATATATTGTCCTATCTAGTGCCATGTTTGTTGTTTTTTTCTTTTCTGTGCCTGGGTTATTAATTTTTAGGAAAATCCTAAAAAAAAATCATCAATCCATAAAAGTCCCGCTGTTGGGATCGGGCCTCCTCAGTTCAAGAATACGAATTCACAATAATCGGCTAAAACACACACATTCTATATCCACACATTAAGCAAGTTACACACTTGTGTTATGGATATAACGGAGGACTACTCTGGGGCCAATACCAGACACCCAGACCATAGTAAATAACAGAAAATTCGTTTATAGGAATCGAAAATGGAGCCTGTATTGTGGATTAATAGCGGCTTTTTTGTTAAGTATGAAAAGACTTATTTTGCTGACTCCTAATGATCGTGAGAAAGTAAAATAAAAGATATAAATAGACCGCACTGGTGGCAATGAATAGTACAAACGTTTGATTATTTTTAGATCGTTTAATTGTAATTGCTTCAAGCACTTTTTTCATTTTTTTTATTGCAGGAGTTCAGCAGACAGGCAGACGGCCCACTTGATGGAAAGCGGTTACCATCGCCTATGGACATTTGCAACACCGAAGGTGCTACAAGTGCGCTGCTGCTCTCTCAAGGGAGACTGGAACCTGGTCACTGAAGCCGGAACACAACTCAAGGTTGTTATGGCTTGTTGTTATTTATTTTATGTATTAAAAAATGTTTGGATACTGTTAGACTATAAGTACATACATACATACATACATAACTTCACGCCAGTTCCCTTGCGGGGTAGGCACGAACAACAGAGTGCCATTTAGGCTTATTCTTACACACCTCACTTGCCTCTTTGACATTCATAACTCTTGTCATGCAAGCTCGTCTGTTCTTAAGGCTAGACTATAAGTATGAATATGAAATGTATATTATCTGTGCCAACATTAATTTTTAAATAAGTATTGAGTTTTTGGCGGGAACTAAAAGGAGACGCTGTGCAGTTTTATTTTCTAAAAATGTGTAAAATTACTCTAAAATGAACAATAGTTGTAGGATATTGATAGTTTTTGAGTAGTAATTATGTGTTTTGTGAGAAATGTGAACTGTATAGTCAAATGTGGCCTTTTGAGTTGTCACAAGAAGTCCGTTGAATGGCACCAGCTGATAACCTACAGTTCAGTTGTGCTACACATAGGCTTATGAAAATGAAGAAACTATATTGTAAACTAAGATCTGGCTTAAAGGCCTAGCTGCCAAGCCATAAACCTAAATAAATAATAATAACAAATAAGTATATTACCGCAGAGCTCGCCCCACGCATTGGGCCGCATGCCGCATGGCGTCGAAAGTGAGGAAGTCGTTTTCTCGGATCTAAAAATATAAATACTCATATTCAGAAAGTACGCTTCGACTTGCCTGATCACTGGGAAGAAAACAGTATTTACTCTTCGTCCCTGGGAAACGATTCCCCTGGTATCAAAAAAATTAAAAACTAGGCGAACCATACATTCGACTCATGTCCCAACTTTTTTTTACAACCACTGTTAAATCGCGGCATTTGTAATAGAAAAAAAACATCAATTTTCTAACATCATTTTACACTTATAAATTACTTTTCACTAAATTATTATTTAATTTACATAAATTTCAGATAAATATTTACTGTCATCGGTGACAAAAAAATACTGGCTGGTAGAATGCCACAGAAAAAATATTTGCTTGACGTTTCATATGTGACGTATTAAATGAGTTCGCCTGATTTTATTTCAGAAGTGGTCGTTTCTTTAACTAATCAGTTTTTATTTACTTTCCTTGTATTCAAAATGAGAAGCAGAGTATTAACTTCGGGTGAAAGGCCTATTTAGGCACTCAACCTATTAGCGCCCTGGCTACGCTCATGCGCCAAGCCATCTCGTGCCTAAATAGGTCACAACCTACTATTGTATGGCGGAGGTTTGATGATGTACTGTTCACGATGTCAAAGGAAGATTTTTCAACTATTACTATCCATAACATCTTGTAGTAGCTTAGCATATTTAAACTTCAACTAAACTATTATTTAACCACACTGTGGCTCATGTGTCGATTTGCGCTACAGAATGGCAAAATAAAGTAGAAATTAATAGGGGCGCCACTTTCGCAAATTTGTCTAAACTCTAGCAACTCTAATATTAGGTCAAGAGTAATTTCGATACTTACTAGTGAATTTTACTACGACATCGAACAACGTGCAAGTATCAAGTTACTTTAGTTACGACGTACGAATTTTGTTAGCATAGGCCTGTGATGCCTACTTTTATGATAATGACTACAATGTTGTAAGCTTTAACATCTTGTGATAATTCATAGAACAATTATTTGATTAAAAGAAGCTAAGCTAACCATTACAAACCAAAACATGTCGACTGTTCTTTGGTATATCGTCGAATTATAACGAAAAGATGTTTGCTTCAAAATCCACTACACATTGTTAATCTTCTAAAATCACTGCTCACGTGCAACTTGGTATTGTTACATGCGTATTTAGTTATTTTTTAGCGGATTTTAGACTCGGATCAACGTTAAAATTAAAATGACATGAATAAATTTGCTTTATTTATAGTTCATTGACTTTGACAACAGATAAAATAGAATATTGCCAGATGGCAAAAAAAAAATCTCGTTCTAGACGTTAAGGTCAGATTGTAAAGTTCGTTTGAGTGTGATAAGGGAACATTTTGGATTGAAAGAGTATGTAGTGATACGAGTTAAAAAACGGACAAGTGGAAAAACGAATGCAGATTGTTAATGTACTTGTCCAATTTGAAAACCTGCCTGTAAAACTTCAAGTTAAAATTTTGTTGCGATTCGTTTTGTCACTTGTCCGTTGACGTTTCACTTCTACTGTGTCCCAACAAACATTTAAATTTTTCGCAGGTTTACTGCAAATTATGATTTGGTTAAGTTACGTACATTTTAATGAATGCATTTTTTTATTTAAACATATTTTATTCTATCAAACAAAAAAACTGAATTCGATCCGGAACCAAAAAACGCCTCCATAGTCTAATCTAAAATTATACCGCCTCCCACCACGTCGTCTAAATTTATGCCGCTCCTCCAAGCGGCCGTAACGCTTTTTCGTGACAGAAAAATCCTAAGACCCCCGTTTATACATAAGTTTCACTTCAAAATATATCTTAAGGTGGTTTGGACATTTAGAGAAAATGAATGAAAGCAGAATCACAAAACACGTATATTACAGTAATGCGAGTGGTAGAGTCGGTGGCGGTCAACCGCGACGTACCATGATCGCATTGGACATATTTTGAAGAAAGTTCATGTGAAAAGCATTTTAAATAAGCATGTATGTATGAAGAGATTAATGAAAGTTAGTGAAGCGAAGAGTGTAGCGGCGAGTAGTAGAGGTTAAGTGATACATCAGATGGCAGAGAGTAGTATTCACCGTCGAATGCTGATGTGAATAGGGATGCAAACAAAACATCGATGTTTGCAAGCATCGATATATCGTTCCTTAAAATTGATGTTTTAACGTCGATGTTCAAACCGAAACATCGACGATACATCGTTGTTCAAGAACGATGTTTTGTGAACGACATTTTATCTTACATAGGCATAACGTGCCATCTTGCCCTCTATCTGTGATCTATACATATATCCATTATATTATTTTTTTCTTATTGCCAATAATAATTTATAATGTAAACGTTGATTATTATACCTATTTCTTTCATTTCTTTTAAAAATGACCATTTTCTTAGATGTACATTTATTTAAAATGGTGATAGGGATGTGTTAGTGTGTGCCCGCGCTGTTGAATTGTAAGTAAAGTAGTGAATGTTCGGTAAGGCAAAAGACATATAAATAGAACATAGTATTTAGTAGGAATGAGAGCATTGAGAAGTGTGTGTGGTATTTCTTTGAAAGATGGAGTGATAGTGGTGTAAAAGGATGATGTTAGTGAAAGCAAGAATTAAGAAAGGTTTGGGCGATACATCGATGTTAAAAAAAACGATATATTTCATTTGCATCGCAGGAAGAACCGTCAAAAGTTTATGTAAATGGTGATAGAAAAACATCGTTCATAAACATCGATATATCGTACATAAATATCGATATTTTTAACATCGATGTTTCACTCTTGACAACATCGATATCCTAACATCGACGTTTCATATGAACGATGTTGCATCCCTAGATGTGAATTGAACTAACTTATTTTGGAAACGGTAACCTTAAGTACAAATATTAACAAGTCGTACAGCTAGTACAATATATATCACAATGTGTGAGCGGGACGGATGATGTGCGAGCGAGACAGAGCAACCATTAATATGTGCGCTCCCGCGTTGCGCTAGCCAGTAGTCCGTTGTCCGCTGCGACGACTAGACGTATGCAGCTCCCATAAGCGCTTGTCAGGATCGTAACTGGTGGAAGTCCACAATATGTATGTATGTACTAGCTGCGCCCCGCGGTTTCACCCGCGTGATGGAAATCGTTATATTTTGGATAATTCACACTATATCTTTATAAATTATAGCCTATGTGTTATTCTGATGTGTAAGCTATATTATTGCAAAGTTTCATCAAAATCCATTCAGCAGTTGTTGCGTGAAAGAGTAACAAATATACATACATCCATACATTCTTACAAACTTTCGTGTTTATAATATAGGCAGGATAAAGTTCGTGCACGATCCCTATAGCAAAAATAGTTAATTGTCAGTAGATACGACCTGGAACTGGTCGCGGAGGTACTCGAGCCGGGCCTTGAGGATGCGGCTCTGCGTGAAGACGTAGGGGATGCCGAACATGAGCACGGCGCGGCCCAGGTGGTGGTCGAAGTCCACCCCCTCCGACACCTTGCCGCGCGCCACCGACAGCAGCACCGCGCCGCGGCCGCTCTCGCAGGCCTGCCGCCGCCGCGCAACACACACATTGCTACATAGCGAAAACACTCAAAAGAATCCCGGGTGCGATTCCGGCGAAAACTAAAGTTATGTAATTAGATTATTGATAAATCCATTACCTTTGCCAGGAATCGAATAGGCTAATTTTGAAAAAATAAACACCTGTATTATTATACCGGACCATAGTGTAAAGATCAATGTCTGTGAAAGAATGTAAAAAGGCAAAACAAGGGAAAGGGTTGTTTTTGAACAAAATGTTCTATTTTCCATACATTATTAAACATCAAATTGCGTCGGTCATTTGACCGCACCTAATTTGAGCGAATGTTTACCCATTGACTGACTTCATCAATTGTAGTAAAATAACGTGCGTTTAGAATATTAATGTACAGACGCCTATTAAAAATAGAATAATTTTCATAATTTCCATCTATACTAATATTATAAAGCTGAAGAGTTTATTTGTTTGTTTAAACGTGCTAATCACAGGAACCGCTAGTCCAATTTGAAAAATTCTTTCAGTGTTGAATAGTACATTTATCGAGGAAGGCTATAGGCTATATTATATTTTCAAAAAAATTAGGGATCCTTACTAAAAGTCCAATAATGTAACCCAAGGTGTAAAAAAATGGCCCGCAAAAATCCTTATACGGTGTGCGCTGCGAAAACTATTGATTATAAAACAATACAATGTACTACCATTTTGCAGAACATATAATTGTCTACAAAAAATATCGCGTAACCATATGTCTAACTATTGTAGTTATCTCACAATAAGTGTTTTCTGTTATTTTTTTAAATAATTAAAATGCCGTCGCTTCAAAAACTCTTTATTTTGTACCTTGGTATTAATCCTTATGAAAATAAATTACTCTATATTCAAGACGAATTCAATACATTTCTAGAACTTTTTGAATTATTCAATTCGGACGTTTTATTCAAAAGATATCACGATATTTATAATGTAAGTATTAGTGTTGTAGCCAAATATATTAATATTGTTTGAACGCGCTAATCTCAGGAACTACTGCTCTGATTTGAAAAATTCTTTCAGTGTTGCATAGCCCATTTATCGAGGAAGGCCTATAGGCTATATATCATCACGCTAAGACCAATAGGAGCGGAGCACCAATGAAGAATGTTTCAAAATCGGAGGGTTTTGAAAGCCAATTTCACGCGGACGACGTCGCGGGCACAGCTAGTATTGAATAAAACGAGGTGATGTTTAATTAATATATGAAAAATAGAACATTTTGTTCAAAAACAACCCTTTCTCTTGGTTTGTTGTTTTAGATTTCTTCACAAAAATTAATCCTCAGAATCTACACTATGATTCGGTATGATAATACAGAATGTGTTAATTTTTCAAAATCAGCCGATTTGATTCCTGGCGAGGGTAATTAATTTGTCAAAAATCGAATGATACCATTTTAGTTTTCATCCAAATTAGCCCCGAGACTCCTTCGAGTGTCTTTCGCTATTTCATTTTATAGTTTAGAATTTTGCTCTAAAAGTGCACTTGAAAAATGTATCTAATTTGATAGTAATTATAATCGAGAAATAAATGGTACTAATTATTATATGATTTCAAATTAAAAAATCAAGATTACTTAACGTTTTAAATAAATTAATAGAAGGCCAATCATATTGGCGTACCAACAATAGTTATAGTTCATCAAAAACTATGATAAATACACTCTTACCTTGATATAATTAATCAGGGCGAAGCTGGTTTCAGCTGAATCTTGCGTTTCGATAAACAACAACTTGTGCCTCTGAAGATTTGCCACTACACCTGAAAAATCACAAAGGCACACTTATGGCCGGTTCCTATATCTCAATATTCATTCATTTGTTCCTCCCGATCATGACATACGCGAGTGTGGTATTCGGCCATGTCAAGCCTGCCCTTTTAGATAAACTGCAAATCGTGCAGAATAAATTCATGCGCAGAGCCGTCGGTGCTCCCCTCTATATGCGTAACGTCTACATTACGTCGCTCTCTCGTAAGTATTTCGATCTCGCGCCGCACCATCGAAATCCGCTCGTCGTGTCCGCGTCCGATTATAAGCCTCGTCGAAAGGCTCTTGTGCGACGACCGCGTAACGTCCTGACGGACAGAGTCGACGTTATTACGAAACGGCTGGCCCGGATCAGTCCGCCCACGGTTAGAACAGTAGGCTGGCAGGCACCGACAGACAGACACAGACGGCGGCGTCTCAGACGCCGCCAATCAAGATCTCTCCACGTCCCCGCGAGGGACGCTAGGAGACATAGCTCACCCCACAGGATAGACTAGGCGTGTTGCTGGGAAGTTTCTTTCGCCGTTTCTTCTCTCCCAGCCATAACACGTTGCGAAACGGCAGTAAGATAGCGTAGGCCACCGCAAACCACCGATCCCGGCCCGCCGTGATCCTTCCCTTCGGGCTTTATATTACTCGTCGCCCGTTCTCAATTAGTATTTTGTGTCGCCCTATGGTGGGCATCATTAAATTCATTCCCCATTCATGGCAACAGTCCAGCCGAGGTAAAACTCCTTAGGGAGCTCCCTCGAGCAAGTTGCCCCCCCGGGCTCGAGCGCCTTCGCTTCGCGAAGGCACTCGCCCCAAACACCCCGGTAAAGTTGTAAGGTCTTCGGACCAACAACATAAAGTCAAGTCCAATAAAAAGAACTTCGGTTTGATTTCGCTACGCTTTCTCAAGAGCAACACGTCGTGACCTGTTGACAACGTCAACTTGATAACACCGATTTTTTGTTTTTTTACACCATAACCTGCCTCTAGTAAATTTTAAGTGTGAGTAGGTGGATAATAGAATAGATTTTGAGACCTTTGATTGAAAAAAAAAATCACCATTTCATAATTCTAAATTCATGTTTAATTCGTAAAAAGTGATTTCAATCAAAATTAAAGTTATAATAATTTCTGATGTCACTTAGACTTGTTTTTTTTAAATTCAAGTTAGGCATTATAATTAAGCAGTTGCACTACTTACTGATGTTTCTTAGAGGAATAATAAATTTATTTTATTTTTGTTTTAATTTGATGTCTATTTAATTAGGCAAAGACTCAATCAAGAACTAATTTTATTTATTTTTTATCACATTGCACGCTAAGATTTACATGTTCCTAACTAAAATTAATGACCATGAGTATATAGATGCCAATTTTTATATTAGGGTTATGTTGGGTACGGGTATGGTTATTATATGATTTATTTTAACTTCAGTTAAAATAGTGCAAGTAGGTATTTTACTTTTTCCTTGCATCGAACGTTCGGCATTTAAACCGACTTTCGGCCGAATGCCGAAGTTCGGCTCCAGCTGCCGAAATTCGGTCAAACCGAATGTGAAACGAATTTCGGCCCATCCCTAATAGGTACACAACTGACAACACTCAAACTAATCCTACACAACCAGACCATAGTAAATAACGGGAAGCTCGGAAGAGAAATTTATGAAAAGACAAAAATGATCAACAGTGTAATTTTTTTAGGTATTATAATTATATTATAATAGATAACTACACTTAACATAAATATGAAAACCAATAAAAATGCTTTTTCAACACACTTGCTCATAAAGTCGCTCTATGGTCACCGCAATTAGGCACAGAATGACACCCATAACCAAACTGTGAGTAAAAAACATTATAACTCACTAGTGAGTTATAGATTTTTTTTTAAATTTTATTGGTTGAGTTGCTTTGTTCTTAAAAAAGTTTTTATTCAAAAAAAAAAGATCGTGTTCTATAGAACAAATAAATTAATGTTCCTGTTGCTTGGTCATTTCATCCAACTTCTATTTAAATAGATAATTTTAACTCGTACGTGTTTAATAAATAAAACTTTCACTCATATACTTTTTTTTATCTACTAAATAAAATGAGTTTTTGTTGTTATTTTATTCACAAGTGTGTTGAAAAACGTCGTATGATACACGTGTGTATTGATGATTACCGTCCTCGACTCTCTTAAGACCCTCGCCTACGGCTCGAGTCTCAATGGCGCCTCGGCTGTAATCACCAATGTTACACACTAGTACCATAATGTACTATTACATGTTTAAACCATCTTCTTAGATAAGATAGAAAATTGAACAACTTTGATTTAAGCAATTTTAAACTTTATTGTCAAATAGTTAAACATAATTTCCTATGTAACAGTCTGTCTGTAACATGTGCTTGCGGAACGTTAAACGAATCAATTTGAAAACTGGCGAACATTTTCATACCACGACTGTACAACTGTTACGTGTATATTTTCGAGTAAATAAATGAAGGTATACGAAATCCGCAAAGAGGCATCAGATAGAGTGCGGGTGTACAATTCGTCCCAGCAGTGGGCAGTTGGGCTTACCTTGGTCGTACCAGGCCCCGACGACACTCTCCAAATACAGATAGGACGTGAAGAAGCACACCACGCCGTCGGGCACGCACGCCGATATCTACCAGAGACCATAGACAGAGATGTCGGGTAGACAGTTAAGTAAATGACGTATCTTTGATTAAAGTAAAACCAATAAAGGCATAAGTTTATAATGTGAGTTTTATTTTTTTTATTTTTTTAAAGTTATGGCTGCAATGCCATTTATGCATTGATTTTGCCAATGTCAAGTAAATAGAAAAGTCAGGTGACATAAAAAGGAATTTTGGCCGGTAAATTAAAAAGAAAAAGAAAATTCTGCCAATCTAATACACTACAATAAACATAATATTTACAACAAACCATAACAGCAAAGGACAAAACTAAATAATAACTAACTTCAAGCCAATCTAAGTATTATATATATATACAATAAAATTAATATATATATATATATATATATATATATATATATATATATATATATATATATACTATACAATCTATTATAAGATAATTTTATTCTTTGTACCTTAGATGTTTTACATGGAATACAAAATTCAAAGAAGTGACACCATCAGTTTTGGTTTATCCCTCTAAAGATGTCAAAGCGTATTACTTTTATCTAAGTAGGTTCTATAGCTTCACTATAAAGAGTCTGGATATACAAACTCTAACATCTTTATATATGTATCTATATAAAATGAAAAAAAAAAACAATTTTGGTAACCTTTACAAAAAAAAAATGGATTTTAATAGGTTTTTTTGGACACTCATATTCAAATTCAAATTCAAAAGTTTAACATTTTTGAAGTTCATATATGTAAGTTAAATTTGAGTTTTTACTTCCTATTCTATGTACACCGCTTCGCAACGTGTTGATGCTGTAAAGGAGAAGAAGCGGCAAGAAACTCCCCAGCAACACGTCTAGCTAAATATTGTTTTTCTGTATATTTCATATTCTATTTATATCTCAAATTATTATTTTTTATAAGTTTTGTACACAAGTATGTTACAGAATTGGTTTTTGAAGAATTAATGGAGTTGTAGCAAACAACGCATACTCATTACGACCAAGACAATAAAAGGAAAGAAAAATAATATTATAGTTATAATAATGACATGACACACACACACACACACACACACACACACACACACACACACACACACATATATATATATATATATATATATATATATGTGTGTGTGTGTGTATGTATATGTGGGATGAGAAGATGGGACGCAACATGTGTCGATACGTTGGCAGCTTCCCATCTTCCAAATACAGCCGTCACTGCCGGAGGAGCTGCCACACTTCAAGAAACCCTGAAACGCCGCAAGTATGCATCCATCGGTGACGGATATACGGTTGAGACTTTGGGGCCATGAGGACGTGAGGCTTAACAACTTTATCGAGACCTTTCAAAGCGATTGAAAGAAGTCTCGCGTGACCAAAGGGCTGGCCTATATTTAGGGCAACGAATAAGCGTTGCCATACAACGGGGGAATGCGGCCAGCATTTTGGGAACACTCCCCACCGACAGCGATCTGGACTACCATCTTTTACTTGTAAATATGTTTATAGTAGTATTTAATTTCTAAGTCTGATCGTAGTATAATTTATTAAAAATATACTCTATATATCTAAATTATGTCGCACTTCCACGCGGCCGTAACGCTTTTTCGTGATAAAAAAATTCTAAGACCCCGTATATATAGAAGTTTCACTTCAAAAATGCGATAATAACTCGATCTGTCTATCTGAATACCGAAAATGGACATGGATACTTTTCATCCCGAGAGATGGGATAATTTGCGATATAAAATGAAGTAAATCTTCCGATGGCAAATAGCACTGACATAATAATATACGAGTAATACAATTTAACCTGTATTAATGTCTGCTCTTTAAACAAGAGGTACGCATTAGATTTTGAACGTGGCAGAGCCGCGGGGTAAACTCTAGTATATATATATATATATATATATATATATATATATATATATATATATATATATATATATATATATATATATATATATATATATATATATATATCTTAATATATATAAATTACATGTCACGATGTTTGTCCGCGATGGACTCCTAAAGTACTTGACCGATTTTAATGAAATTTGCACACCGTGTGCAGTTTGATCCGACTTGAAAGATAGGATAGCTTACATTTGGACCCGGTATATATATATATATATATATAGCAGTACGGTTTTAACGATTATTCAATTTTAGCCATTGGTTAAATGTCTATGCATAGCAGCCTTATTGTAACGCCTTTTATTTTACGAGTATAAGCAAGTTGTTTTTGAAGAAAGTGTTCTATTTTCCATACATTAATTAAACATCGAATTGCGCCGGTCATTTGACGGCACCTCATTTGAACGCAATCAATGTTTACCCATTGACTGATTTTATTGATTGTGGTTAAATATCGCGCGTTTCGAATGTTAATTTACAGACGCCTATGAAAAATATAATGATAATCATCATTTCTAGAATAATACAGCGAGGTGATGTTTAATTAATGTATGGAAAATAGAAAATTTTGTTCAAAAACAACCCTTTTCCTTGTTTTACCGTTTGACATTTCTTCACAGACATTGATCTTAGAAATTGAAATTAGAAACTACACTATGATTTGGTATAATAATATAGGTGTATATTTTTTGAAAATCAACCGATTCGATTGCTGACAAGGGTAATTGATTTTTCAAAAATCTCATCACTATGGTTTTCATCAAAATCGGTCTTAAGACTGCTTTTAATGTTTTTCGCTATTTTAGATATTATAGGATTTGGGTCCTGAAGGCCCACTTGTAGAATTCATATATATAAAACTAGTTACGTTTTTATGTATGTAAACTAGAGCTACTTCCTAGAGTAGGGAATACTCTAGCTAGTGCTATATAAAACTATCAGCGCGCCGGTATGTTATAAAAATACTTGCTTCAACTAACAGCTGTCCGTAGTTCCTTATGACTGCAACATCCTCCCTAGTCTCGTATTTCGACGAGATAGTCACTTGGTCACTGCCCTTCGACACTATCTGGAAAAATGTGCGAGTTTTCGAACTTATTTTATTTATCATAGCTCCCCGGTCTGCCAACAATCACAGACCTGAAACATACATACATAACTTCACGCCAGTTCCCTTGCGGGGCAGGCACGAACAACGGAGCGCCATTTAGACTTATTCTTACACACCTCACTTGCTTCTTTGACATTCATAACTCTTGTCATGCAAGCTCGTCTGTTCTTAAGGCTCCTGACATCACCTTCTGCTAGTACACGATCAATTTGATCATGGAAGGTGTGTCGTGGCCTTCCACGACTTCTGCATCCATCCACTTTTGCATTGTATATCTGGTTAGTCATTCTTTCATCATGCATTCTTTCCACGTCCCCGAACCACCGGAGCATTCCTTTCAACTTGACAGAACTTGACAGTACTTGACAGTGGCTAGATATTATTATAATCAGCAGACAAACGCACAACTTACACATACCCTAAGCTAAACAAGTTACGCTTGTGTTAAGGGTAGTATACAACAGTACAATTTCCTACGTTGGAGCAGTGGCCTGGTTCCAGTATCCCTTTAAAAGAGCAGCAGCGCATTTGTAGCACCTTTGGTGTTACAAATGTCCATAGGCGAAGGAAACCACTTTCTATCAGGTGGGCCGTTTGCAAGTGTGTTGAACACATAAAATAAAAAAAGACCACTCTGAGGCCGATCCCAGACACCCAGACCATAACAAAACAACGGAAAGTTCAATTAAGAAATTTACCATGCCAGGAATCGAAGTTCGCACACAGAGCCTCTGTTTACTTTAATAATTTTCTTGTTAAAATGATAGGTGACATGTGAGAAAGTACATTGGGCCAGAATTAGCATGCTATCACTCACCATGGGCAGTATGCAGGGCCTTGCCAATGTCATGGTGAACGAACTCATGATCACCGGGTTGAAGTCTAATATCTTAGGGTACATGTCCAACGGTGATAATGTGCCTACAAATACAACAACAACAAAAAGATTTAAACTACTTAAGTATAAGGTATTAGATAAGATAATGAATGAAAAAATAAAAAAAATATAATAATAAGCAAGGCAAGGTATAGTAGGTATGTAAGGTAAGGTATAGTAGGTATGTAAGGTAAGATATAGTAGGTATGTAAGGTAAGGTATAGTAGGTATGTAAGGTAAGGTATAGTAGGTATGTAAGGTAAGATATAGTAATTAAGTAAGGTAGATCCAAATGGTACTGGATCGGATACCTATAGGTAACAGTTTCACGCGAGAATTCGTATCTGTAACCCAAGGAATCTATCCCATTAAAGAGGATAAAAGTTATCCCATATACGTTACCTGAAGTGATAATGACTGTTTGGAATCTGGCAAAAACCGGTCTCATAGCTATCGAAGAATCCATGCACCTGAAAATAAAATTATTAACTAGACATTAATAATCTATATTACATTATATAATACTAGCAGCCCGTCCCGGCTTCGCATGGGTGGTTTATGGCTAATTATTTTAAACCTTGGGTTACATCATTGAAGTTTTAGTAGGGATCCCTAATTTTTTCTAGTAATAAATATAGCCTATATTAATCTGGGATAATGTAGCATTCTAATTGTGTAAGAATTTTTGAAATTGGTCCAGTAGTTTTTGAGTTTATTCGTTACAAACATACAATAATACAAATATTTCCGCGTTATAATATTAGTAATATATTACATTGAAAATATTTGTGAAAAAGGATTTCAATGTTTTTAGCATAGATGGCAGAGGGTAAATTTCACATGCCAAAACTTTTCAGCAAGATTTGACAGCCATTTATTGACAGTTAATACTTACGAAAAGTGCAATATGGGATTCGAGACTGTCGGTGTTTTGTCATCGAACGGCTCGATGATGATCGTGAAGCCCTTGGTGTAGGTGGAGACCAGCGTCGCCAGGTGCGTGATCAGCGTCAGAGAGGAGAAGTTGGACGGGTCCGGTATCTCCAGGGTCCGAAGCAACGAGGACAGCCGGCTGGCGCAGAACCGGAGGGGTTTCCTCTCGATGCACACTCTGGAGGCGACGTCTTTCAGAAAACCTGCAGAGGTTATCATCTATATAGATGAAACTAACTTCTGCCCGCGACTTCGTCCGCGTGGAATAGTTTAAAAAAAACCACGATTTTGAAACACTCTTCATTGGTGCTCCGCTCCTGTTAGTCTTAGCGTGATGATATATAGCCTATAGCCTTCCTCTATAAATGGGCTATCTAACACTATAAGAATTTTTCAAATCAGACCCGTAGTTCTTGAGATTAGCGCGTTCAAGCAAACAAACAAACAAATTACATACATACATACATAACTTCACGCCAGTTCCCTTGCGGTTTAGGCACGAACATCAGAGCGCCATTTAGGCCCATTCTTACACACCTCACTTGCTTCTTTGACATTCATAACTCTTGTCATGCACACTCGTCTGTTCTTAAGGCTCCTGACATCACCCTCCGCTAGTACACGATCAATTTGATCATGGAAGGTGTGTCGTGGCCTTCCACGACTTCTGCATCCATCCACTTTTGCATTGTATATCTGTTTAGTCATTCTTTCCACATGCCCGAACCACCGGAGCATTCCTTTCCTTACCTTCACCCCGACACTCTCTTTCAGCATTATATATTAAGTATAAGATAAAATTGAAGCGTCTGTTTGAAATGTCTACATAACAGCTTTATACTAATTGCATATGAAAGAATATACGGCACTTATATCAAAAAATCATTTTTTAATATTTTTGCCTATCTGTCTGTCTGTACGTTCCGGCTGATCTCTGAAACGTCTGGAACGATTTTGACTGACTTTCACTTTCAGATAGCTGTTGTTATAAGGAATGAATGAATGAATGAATGAAAACACTTTTGACTTTTTTGACTTTTGACGGCCTCTGTGGTTGAGCGGGCTAAGCCTTTGCCGGCCTACCTCACTGCAACGCAGAGGCACCGGGTTCGATTCCTGGTATAGTAAATTTCGGAAAACGTCTTTTCTCCGTTATTTACTATGGTCTGGGTGTCTGGGATCGGCCCCAGAGTAGTCCGTTGTATATTACCCATAACACAAGCGTAACTTGCTTAATTTGGGGATATACAATGTGTGTGTTTGTCTGCCGATTATTATTATATTATATTACTTTATTGTTCACCAAAATTTAAACTAAGGAGTATTTTAGCTACTTTTTTAAAGATTCCGATTCGAAATCCACGCGGACGTAATCGCTGGCACAGCTAGTCCTACTTCCTAATATTATAAACGCGAAAGTTTGTAAGAATGGACGTATGTTTGTTACACTTTCACGCAAACCCTACTGAAAGGATTTTGATGAAACTTTACAATAATATAGCTTACACGTCAGAATTACACATAGCCTATAATTTGTGTGTGCGAAACGTGGTGTCTCTATAAAGCCGATATTGGGCGCCTCGATTCTTTCCACATCAAGTGTTTAAGATCAATCCTTCATGTGAAGTGGCAAGACCGTATATCTAGCACTGAAGTGCTGCGGCGGACGAAGCTAAGTGGTGTGGAAGCAATGCTTATACAGAGACAACTGAGATGGTGCGGCCACGTTGTACGCATGAAAGACACTAGAATGCCTAAAGCTGTCTTTTACTCACAGCTTAAGGACGGAAAGCGCAAATCTGGCGGCCAATTTCTGCGTTACAGGGACGTACTCAAGCGTCATTTGTCTGCATGTGACATCCCAAGTGACGGCTGGGAAGACCTTGCTCTACAAAGAAGGGAGTGGCGTAACTCTATTGATAAGGCTGTTGCTGCCTTCGAAACGCAGCGCGTAGAACACTCTGACGAGCAACGCCTTATCAAAAAGAACCGCCCTAAAATCTCCTACAACTACACATACGACTCATCAGGACGGCTATATTGCGCTCCTTGCAAAAGACTTTTCAAAACCAAATTTGGGTTCGCTAGTCACCTGCGCTCGCATAGCCGGACATGACAAGGTTCGCCGTTGACGGATACGTCAAGGAGGACTATATAATTTGTATAGTGTGAATTATCCAAAATATAACGATTTTCCATCACCACGAGGGTGAAACCGCGGGGCGCAGCTAGTAAGAAATTATTATTTCTATGTAGCGTGGTATCTTAAATTATAATAATAATTATAGTACGGCTTTAATGCGTTATTCATAATGCGATGTTGTTATTAATTGTTAATGAAGTTAAACATTAACAGATAATGTGTACACACTAATGCAACTATTGGTTATGGGCGTCATTTTTAACGCTTGAAATAAAACGCATTTGGCCACAGTCAATGACTATAACATTATCCCAAACGGTGCCAGAATACAAGGGTTGTATGTCAAAAAATATTATTTCCTCAAGACCCATAATAGTTATTTATGACACCAGTGTGGTAAGTGGTAAGTATCTGGACGCCCAAGGTAGCCTCCGAGAAATCTTCAGTAACGTCAAGAAGCTGGTGGACTTCCTGGAGGAGCTGGACTGGATGGAGTAAACCCTTTATCCACCGTCGCACGCAAAATAGGCGCTTTGTCGTCGAGTTGCGGAAACCGCCCACTCGCAGAAGAAGAAGAAGTGGTAAGTGGTTTTTACCAACCAGTAGACTAATGTCAGCACGAGACCAAGTCGAGGACTTACCATAGTCACGAGTTTCTAAAATACAACGACCGCTTACGTGTCACACAACGATTTTCAACACATTTGCGAGAAAACAGTACAATGGCTAATGAAACAAACAATTTCTAATATTGAAAATGTGATTAGAACTACATATTTCGTCTCATTTTCCCTATAGTATTAAATGAGACAAATGTATCAAACAAAAGCGATTCCAAGGAGGTTCAATTATTCAGCTTATATATTCTCGTAATGTGAAACTCCTTGATAGAATATCTTACAGCACGTTCCATTGTGCGCTTAATTTTTAACTTTCGAACAATGTATAATACAGCCTTCGTAATTTTTTTTAAATAAATGTGTTGAGAAATATATTATTATTTAATTTAATTACAGCAATAAGTACTTACACACGATGTGAATATATAAAAACCACACTAAGAGCGGATACCTGCTGGTGATTCTTGTACGACATGTTGTATTCTTAATCTAGTCTTCAAATATTCTATGAAACGTTTCAAGAAACTGAGGAAATGTTCCGCGTTTCTTATATTGCCTGGAACGACCTCTGCAATAGAGAAATATTTAGTTTTAAAATTACTAAGCCAGATAAAATTTATAATAACCTATACCCATCAAATTACGTCACACGTCAACGAGGAGGGAGGGTGTCGATGAAGGGCACGTTCCATTAGTATCCCACAACGCTCAAAACGCTCCATCTGCCGTTCCACATGGTGACAACGGTCGTTATGGTCGTGGAGAAAATGTCACTAAAGACGTCATGATTTTCGCTCACGCAGCCGCTCACGACGATCCATGTCAAGAGGTGGGTCGAATAACCGTTTCACTTGAGTTTACGATTGTGACGCCGGCAAGCAAGTGGAACGGAAAACATCGCGGTCGTGAATGAGGTCGTTGTGAGTCTCTTGTGGAACGTAGCCGATGTGTGACAAGGGATGGAAAATCTAATGTATTTAAGTTTAAAAAAAAACTTATTACATCACTATCGGTCATAAAGAACGCCAATTTACTTCTTGAAACGTTGTTATTTATTTACACGGAACTTCATGAGCGGCTAGTCGTCAAACCGTCCATCATGGCTTGCCGTATGTATAATTTTTATTTATGAAATGAAAACTTGGAAAAAGTATTAAGAATTCATTTAAAACCATTTATAGTCTTGAGGGACTATGAGTAAAATACAATACAAATAAGTTAAGTTTTCTTGCATTGTATTCGATTATATGTAATTTAATAAGTGATACTATAGATAATAATAAAAAATGTAAAAAGTTTCAAAAGCATAAACATGTGTACAGAAACAATATGGTATCGCAAGCAACAGCTGTAGTATAATACTGGCTACGTTCCATTAGGGACTCACAACGACCACGTTCACGACCGCGAGTTTTCCCGTTCCACTTGGCGTAACAATCGTAAACGCAAGTGGAACGGCTATTCTACCCACCTATTGACATGGGTCGTCGTGAGCGTTGTGTGATCGAAAATGATGACGTCATTAGTGACGTTTTCGCCACGACCACAACGATCGCGGTCGCCTTGTGGTACGGCTAACTGAGCGTTGTGAACTACTAGTGGAACGCCCTAACTGTGTTGCAGTTGTTAGCGCCCACTTCCAGCCAACTCCTTTGTTATACAATTTAAATAAAGAACATTATTTTAAAGTTTATACATTTGTAAATTTTCGTGTTAATATTTGTTATGTATGTGGAAATGTATGTGTATTTGTTATGTATGTGTGTATATGTATGTATGTGTGTGACGTGTGTGTACAAGTGAACTAGTGTGTGTGCAGTTACAGACTTATTAGACTAGTGTAGTCAGTTTAATAAATTCTCTGTCGTCGTAAGAGAATATATATTTAGTAATTTATTAACTCGGTTGTAAATTTTGGGACTAAGTAGGTATCATTATGACACCGATTGTAATATCAGACTCGGGGCCCTGATGTTACTAACGCGAATCAAGCAACACAGGATTTTTAGTGATATAATGAATCTCACCATTGAGCACTTCGTCGGGCAAAATAGGGTTCCCTAGAATCATGTCGGTGTCCCGCTGGACGGCTGCCTCCCTCAAGCCTTCCACCAGCTGCTCGTATTCCGCTGTCAAACGGGCCGCATCCTCTTCGCGAATCCTACAATACCAGGGTTATATATCTTACTATCCACTCTTTTATCTTATCTATGGTAGAAAATTGGTATTACCTCTATATTTTCTACTTTATAATTATTTTAATCATAAGAACGATAGTACGATGTAGGAACTGGCCATACCTCTATAGTGCGACTATATTTTCTATAGCAATAGATAAACGTAGTTGAAATGAGAAGTATATGTGCGGTTAGCTTGAAAGATATAATAAGGAATAGTCTCATAAGGGATTTCTTTTTTTTTTTAAGACCCCGGTCTCTCCATCTTAGGACATGACGGAGATTATCATAAGGGAATATTACAGATGGAAAGATGTATTGAAATTAAATTCAAAAGATTTTATATAACACATATATATAAGTTAAAATTTAAATTTACATCCTATTCTATGTACTGTGACAAGCCTCTGTGGTCATTTTGGTTTTGGAGAGAATAATATTTGACTATTTAGAATGAAAGAGATCTGTCAGTGGCCTGCGAGCTGAGCTGATGGCTATGTAGTAAAAGGAAATAATTAAAATATAATAATCATCAATCATAAGGCAAGAGAGACAGAGGGTGACCACTGATTGGGATGAGGACATAAAAAAAGTAGCCGGCAATAACTGGTGCGAAACAGCCCAGGTCAGAGACAGATGGGCGGGCATCTTATGAACGAGGTCTTTACCCTATCTAGGAAGCTTACATAAAATTAATAATCTAACGAGATTAACAACAATACTAATAAAATAAGAAATATATAATATCAGCCCATAAACGTCCCACTGCTGGGCTCGGGCCTCCCATTATAGGGAACGGACAGTATACCCCCACGCTTATCCAAGGCGGCTTGGCAAGTTTGACACATCAGTTATATATTGATGTGCATGTTGCATCACGATGTTTTTCTTCACCGTCGTTAGCACGTGGTAATTGTGACAATATGCGCATTAGGTCAGAAAACTGCCTAAGTGGTGCATGCGTTCCGGTCAGGATCGAACCCGCGCCCTCTGAGTTTGGGACGCGTGCGCTAGCCATTACGCTACCACTACTATTAATAATTAATTTAAATTTACTAACAAATTAATTTACTAAGAATTAATATGTATTGTAAAAAGTAAGGAAGGTCACGCTCGCGGACCGCGTTCGTAATACCGAAGTAAGAAAGAGAGTTGGTCTGAAAGAGAGTGTCGGGGTGAAGGTAAGGAAAGGAATGCTTCGGTGGTTCGGGCATGTGGAAAGAATGCATGATGAAAGAATGACTAAACAGATATACAATGCAAAAGTGGATGGATGCAGAAGTCGTGGAAGGCCACGACACACCTTCCATGATCAAATTGATCGTGTACTAGCAGAAGGTGATGTCAGGAGCCTTAAGAACAGACGAGCTTGCATGACAAGAGTTATGAATGTCAAAGAATGCCTAAATGGCACTCTGTTGTTCGTGCCTACCCCGCAAGGGAACTGGCGTTAAGTTATGTATGTATGTGTCGGAATAAGCTAATTTTTAAGCACCCGAACAACCTCAAACCGCTCCCGGGATAATTCCCGCAGAATTCCCGGGATACAAAATATCACAAGTTTTATTACATTAACTTTGCTATCGCTCAGTAAAAGAATCACATCGGTATTCGATTTTGTTTAAATCATTCCTAGAAAAATTCCCGCGGGATTCCCAGGAGAAAAAGTAGGGCATAGTTTAAATCTAAAAATTAGCTGTCGATCAACGAAAACCGCATCGCAATCGGCTCAGTAGTTTTACGTGAATCCCGAACAAACGGACAAGAAATCTATTACCATCGCCTATTGACATTTACGGTAGATCTGCACTTGCTAAGAACTGCGATCCCGCCTTTTGCGTTATCTACCTTCATTATTTTATACATACATGCTACTTCTATTACAGGTGCTTTCTGCGACAATTTTTCCAAAGCTCTATCATACAAAAGAATACTATTCTTCTTCCATGATCCTATTGAGTGTAATTGTTTTTTTTTTTAATTGCATGAGTTTTGCAGACAGGCAGACGGCCCACTTGATGGAAAGCGGTTACCATCGCCTATTGACATTTACAACACCAAAGGTGCTATAAAAGCGCTGCTGCTCTCTTAAGGGAGACTGGAACCTGGTCACTAATGCCGGAACACAACTCAAGGTTGTTCTGGCGACACACTTTAGACCAGGTGTGGTAGCTATCCAGTCGGGCAAATGCCCTACCACCTGGCTGTGGGTTGTTTTATCGCCTCTTACGATAGGCCGCCCCAACGCAGGAAATTGTATTCTTTCTCCGTTCCTGCACGGATAAAGTTATATAGTCTATTACAGTTGTCTTTTTAAACAGCTTCAATGTACAGACACGGCATGTTTAGAATTTACTATTATAATGGATTATGAAATACGAATGACGTTAAACGTTGATAGAGGATTCACTTTTATATACTAACGGCGTTATTAATGGCGTTATTTTTTTAACGTTAAATAGGTCGCAAGTGGTCACAGTTACACTAACATTAATCCAGGTGTAATAGGGGCATAAGAAAGTGTCTATTAGCACTTTTTTCTAATATGCAAATCTTTCATCTCTGTTAAGATGAAGTCAATTTGTTTATTTCTGTTCTATTATTATAGCTATCACACTACACTTTGGGCTCTTTCATAGTGTAACTACTTGAATACAATTTTTAAATATTAACTTACTGCGTAACTGTCTTCTCTAACTGTTGTAACGCAGAAATGCTTTTGTCTATGGTCCGTCTTGTAATTTTGACACTTAACGAATCTATGCACACATTGTCTATGTTGTGTGCTTCATCGAACACCACTACTGCCTCTTTATGGAGTTCTTTTGAGACCACTTCAGCGATTTTTGGATCCAGTAGATAATGATACGAGTATACAACAATTTCTGCATGTATTATCTGCACATGACAATAATAATATGTTAAAATTTATAACAATAATAACAACTAACTAACAATATTACAACTTACGGCAAATCTAGATAGGAAATACGGACACCAGTTGCGATCGGCTCCATATTGTTTAAGATCGTCCATTGTGTAAACACCAAATGGCAACATTGACTCTTTGCCTTCTCGATTGAAACCTTCATAGAACTGACCTAAAAATATATTGTATAGTATTTTCTTAAAAATATATTGTATAGTATTTTCTTAAAAATATATTGTATAGTATTTTGCTTAAAAATATATTGTAAAGTATTTTCTTTAAAATATATTGTATAGTATTTTCTTTAAAATATATTGTATAGTATTTTCTTAAAAATATATTGTATAGTATTTTCTTTAAAATATATTATATAGTATTTTGCTTAAAAATATATTGTAAAGTATTTAAAAAAGATATATTGTATAGTATTTTCTTAAAAGTATATTGTATTGTATTTTCTTAAAAATATATTGTACAGTATTTTCTTTCAAATATATTGTATAGTATTTTCTTAAAAATATATTGTAAAGTATTTAAAAAAATATATATTGTATAGTATTTTCTTAAAAATATATTGTATTGTATTTTCTTAAAAATATATTGTATAGTATTTTCTTTAAAATATATTGTATAGCATTTTCTTTAAAATATATTATATAGTATTTTGCTTAAAAATATATTGTAAAGTATTTAAAAAAAAAATATTGTATAGTATTTTCTTAAAAATATATTGTATTGTATTTTCTTAAAAATATATTGTATAGTATTTTCTTTAAAATATATTATGTAGTATTTTCTTTAAAATATATTATATAGTATTTTGCTTAAAAATATATTGTAAAGTATTTTAAAACAAATATATTGTATAGTATTTTCTTTAAAATATATTATATAGTATTTTCTTAAAAATATATTGTATAGTATTTTGTTTAAAATATATTATATAGTATTTTGCTTAAAAATATATTGTATAGTATTTTCTTAAAAATATATTGTATTGTATTTTCTTAAAAATATATTGTATAGTATTTTCTTTAAAATATATTGTATAGCATTTTCTTTAAAATATATTATATAGTATTTTGCTTAAAAATATATTGTAAAGTATTTAAAAAAAAATATATTGTATAGTATTTTCTTAAAAATATATTGTATTGTATTTTCTTAAAAATATATTGTATAGTATTTTCTTTAAAATATATTATGTAGTATTTTCTTTAAAATATATTATATAGTATTTTGCTTAAAAATATATTGTAAAGTATTTTAAAACAAATATATTGTATAGTATTTTCTTTAAAATATATTATTTAGTATTTTCTTAAAAATATATTGTATAGTATTTTGTTTAAAATATATTATATAGTATTTTGCTTAAAAATATATTGTAAAGTATTTTCTTAAAAATATATTGTATAGTATTTTCTTAAAAATATATTGTATTGTATTTTCTTAAAAATATATTGTACAGTATTGTCTTTAAAATATATTGTATAGTATTTTGCTTAAAAATATATTGTATAGTATTTTCTTAAAAACATATTGTATAGTATTTTTAAAAAATATATTGTATAGTATTTTCTTTAAAATATATTGTATAGTATTTTTTAAAAATATATTGTATAGTATTTTGCTTAAAAATATATTGTATAGTATTTTCTTAAAAATATATTGTATAGTATTTTCTTTAAAATATATTGTATAATATTTTGCTTAAAAATATATTGTATAGTATTTTGTTAAAAATATAGGACGCCAGACAGAATGGCGCCGTAACGCGTTACGTAACGAAGCTGTTTACCCTCCCATAACAAGTTATCAATTCAAAAACGAAATCATTCTAAAATTATTTTATTTTTCTAATATTCTGTTGTACGAACGTAGCGCTCCGTCTGTGGGACTTCTCTCACTAGACAGTCTATAGATTAAAATTTGACATTAAAACTCTGTAAGCACGATTCATTCGATACTTCCCATTCCTTATTCAAAATCCCCTCCCGTTTTCAAAAAGAGACACTGCGCAACTTACCAAGTTCTACACAAAAACCTAGTCTTTATATTATACACCTAGGCTACGTTCCAGACGTTTTTTCGCTTGATTACATTCGCATTCGCGGTCGCCTTGTGGAACGGCAGACGGATCATTTTGAGCGTTCTGAGATACTAAAGGAACGGTTCCTAATCATAAATGGCCGTTCTTAGAATTTTTATGTGTCAGGCTGAAGGCTTATCTCGAATTGACTGTGAAACAGCAAGGTCTTTGATGATTGTATTAATTTTGCGAATTCTCAGAATGAATGTAGATGAAGTTGCAGATGTAGTACTAAGTAAATCACTTACATATTGGCACTGAGCTATCCCTCTCGTGTCTGTCTCTGATGTAACTTGCGGTTAACGCATGACATTTACCGTCCACCAGCTTCCCCTCCCTCTCTCTAGACACCTGAAAAATTAAAAGGATACAGGCCTCAGTGTACGGGATTTCTTCTTCTTTTTTGAAGAGATTATGGCTCCAAAGCAGTTTGCATTGATTTGGCCAATGTCACAGTAGGCCGTAAAATGTCAGGTGCATATAAGAATGTAAAAAGAAAAATTTGGTTGGTGATCTTCCAAATCACTTTCTGCTTTAAACATTTAAACCAGTCCAATAGTTTTTCCGTAAAAGCATAACAACAGAGAGACAAATATATTCTTATCCCAGAAATCATCCCATTTTCCGGGATAAAAAGTATTCTATGTTCATCCATGGCAAATCAAAAATATATCGGTCAAATCGGTCCAGTAGTTATTCTGTGAAAACAGAAAACAGACAGACAGAGTTACTTTCGCATTTATAATATTAATACGGATACAGCATACATAAGTATAAGCGAAGCAACATATTTCTCAAATTTCTATTAGACAGTTTAAAAAGTATAAAGCTAAACCATACTTCAAATTATTGTGAAATCTATCTACATTCATTTATCATTATTAAAGTCAACAAACACATAGGGATGCAACATCGCTCATAAGAAACATCGATGTTAGGATATCGATGTTTTCAAAATTAAAATATCGATGTTAAAAATATCGACTTTATGAACGATATATCGATGTTTTTTATCACCATTTACAAAAGCTTTTTAACGCTTGTTTCTATGATGCAAATGAAACATCGTTGCAATCTTTGCATCTCAATGCTCTCATCCTACTAAATACTATGTTTATACTATTTATATGTCTTTTCTCTTACCCATATTCACTACCGTACTTACTGTACCATACAACGGCGTGGGCACACACTAACATCTCCCTATCACCATTGAAAATAAATGTATATCTAAGAAAAATGGTTATTTTTAATAGAAATGAAAAAAATAAATATAATAATCAACTTTCATATTATAAATTATTACTGGCAATAAAAAAAATATTAAAAATAGAGCGCAAGATGGCGCGTTACGTCTATGTACGATAAAACATCGTTCTTGAACAACGATGTATCGTCGATGTTTTGGTTCCAACATCGATTTTTATGAACGATACATCGATGTTTGGTAACATCGATGTTTTGTTTGCATCAATACAAACACAGCAAACAAAGCCACATTATAATAATAAAAACAGCCTATAAAATCTCACTGCTGGCCAAGGGCCCCCTCATTTTAGGTGGGAATAAGAAGGATTGGTGTGTAGTGGGCACCCAACGTGTTTGTCTAATGTAAGATCTTGTCTAATGCAAGATCAGTGCATTTGACACATAGATTATCTCAATGTGCAGGTTTCATGTTGATGTATTCCTTTACCATCAGCTCACTTCACTTGTGATTGTAACAATAAATACATTATTTCAGACGATCACCTAAACGGTGCATGCTTCTCCATGCTTCTCGGAAGATTTAAAATCTTGTCACTTTTCAAAGTCAAGTTTGAAACTCAAGAGTATTATTACCCACTAAGCTACCACAGGTACATAAAGGCACATTCAAAGCCGTAATCTATACAGATAAACAAAATTAAAGTGTCTGTTTGTAATCTTATACTAATATATAAAGCTGAAGGGTTTGTATGTTTGTTTGCTTAAACACACTAATCTCAGGAACTACTAGTCTGATTTGAAAAATTCTTTCACTGTTAAATAGCCCATTAATCGAGGAAAGCTATAGGCTACATATCATCATGCTAAGACCAATAGGAGCGGAGCATCAATGAAGAATGTTTCGAAATCGGGGGTTTTTCTTAAACTATTCCACGCGGACGAAGTCGCAGGCAGAAGCTAGTGTAAAATAAAAATCAGGAGATATTTTGAACCAGGAGATTCCAAAAATACATTTTTTAGAATTTTCGTCTGTAGGGATGTTCGGCTAAGCTCTGAAGGCTGCATTGATTTTTATGAGACGCTTTATAAGGAGTAACTTTGTGGGGTACCGCGAAAAAAATTCCACGCGAACTAAGTCGTGGACACAGATAGTGAAATAAATAACAACAAAACTTACATCAGGGTGAATGCACAAGTTCTTCCTTGAGCTGAGAACCACTCCAGTGAGACTGGGTGTCTCCCCCTGGCTCTTCTCATAATACTTTATGAGATTCTTTAACTCCTCCAACACCTTCTCTATCTCTGGCACTGTACGGGAACAGTATATCAGCTTCCTGAAATTATTTAAAACATATTTTCTTGAATTCTTGCATATTACAGTTTTCCTATTATCTGAAACTGTGTTCAAGTAGAAACTATTCCTTAATCTGAGATACAAAATTTTCTTAATTAAAGTTAAATGTTATGGTAATCAGCTGAACCCTAATGCTGAAAAGAATTAACAAATAAATATCCAAATACATTCTCCATTCAAGAACGGAAAAAGAAAACTAATTCCTGTGACCGGTGGCCTGTCGTAGAAGGCGATAAAACAACACACAGGCCCGCAGGTAAGGCATTGTTCAAATTGATGGCTACCACGCCTGGTCTAGAGTGCGCCGCTATAACAATGTTGAGTTGCATTCTGGCATCAGTGACAAGGTTCCAGTGTCCCATTGGCACATTGGCAGCACCTCCAGTATTGCCGATATTCATAGGCGACAGTTACCACTTTCTACCACAGTTGGGCAGTTTGCCTGTCTGTTATGCTTGAGCAATAAAAAATATATACATTTAACCCCAACTAAATTTTTACAAGTATTGTAGTAACTATTGGGGAATTCTGGGGAGAGATAACACATTGTGTTCAAACTTCGTTTAGAAATAAAGATTGACAACACGTCAGAACTCATGTCAAAGAACAAAGTTGAGGACATAATATTTTCTTACGTTTTCGCGACTTGTGTACATAATAAAACTATGTTTTAACGGTTTTAAGCGCGGTAATTTTATTTGATTTTGGTTTTTCCGACGTTTCGGCCACTTGTCAGTGGCCGTGATCACCAAAGGCGAAGATGGTAAAACGTAGTTTGAATTAGTCTAAGAACATAAATTTGAAAAGAAATATATATAAAAAGAATAAAAGAGCAACAAGCCCAGACAGTTCGTCCAGAGGGAGAAATTGAAATAAAACCTGTTGGTGAATATATAAGATTATACATAATACAATTTATAACTATTATATACCTGACATGATGTGGTTTCTGTATCATATAAGCAACAATTAAAGACAGCAGTGAAATAGTCTTGCCAGTACCAGAAGGCATTTCCAGTAATCCATGACCCTATAACAAAAAATGGTTTTATGCATTGATGATTTATTTAAGTATTATTCCAGAACTAGTCTCTTTTTGGTGGATTTTTGTAAAATTATGTTTTGCCCTACAATTGTAAGAATGATAGTAATGAGGGGTATAAAAGTGAAACTGAGGCCTTACAAAAACAAACTACGAAAAGTATTTGAGAAAACACATTTCAATTCAGCACAGCTCAATTCATTTTACATTGAAATTCAGTTGATATACAGTATTATATATATTAACTAATATACAGCAAATAAGTAAGACCAGATAAAGCTATGACTTATCCTAAATGTACTCAAATTGAATAAATATATCGATAGACAAACACACACATTGTATATCTCCAAGTAAGTAGTAAGTTACGCTTGTGTTATGTGTAATATACAACAGACCACTCTGGGGCCGAACCCAGACTGCAATAAATAATGGAAAGTTCATTTCTTTTACAAAATTTACCAGGGATCGAACCTGGAGCCTCTGCGTTCCAGTGAGTTTCTAATAATAATTAAATATTATCTTACACGTTACACATAGTAAAAACTATAGGTGCGGTTTAGTTAATGGGAGCATTTATTTATTATTTGAGACAAATTGAATTTTGGAATGTTATAAAAAAAAATACCCACGAAGGTTGAGGCGGGAGCGAAGCGAAGCGGAGCCGCGCCTACTCGAAGCCAATTCGATTGCTTGTTTATGGACCAAATTGATAACATAACCTATATTCGTATCATTATTCTATCGTGACGAAAACGAAAAAGTAATTAATCTCTTAAGAAAACTTACTTTAGCATCCAAAGCTCTTTTTAATTCCAACATGTAAGCGTACTGTTCAGGGTAAATGTAATCGTAAGGGAAATAAACAAGCAAGCCGTCCACAGTCAACCTTTAAACAAAAGAATTGTAGAATGTATAAAAAAACTGAATGAAATTTTAAAACAAAAGACATTTTAGCATATATAACCATTTGTTAACCTACTTCATTGCTTCAGAAAACTTAAATTAAAATAGTAGAACTTCCAGAAAATATCTTCGAACCTGCCTGCAATATTTTTTTATTTATTTTAAAATTCTTTATGTCAGTTTGACAATATATTTTGACACTAAACTAGAATGACATGACTTGGATTTCGTTCGTCTTTTTTTATGTTTACGGCTTGGCAACTAAGCCTTTAAGCCAGGCGCAATGTATTGTAGGCTACAATCAACGCCTTATAACGGAGTTCTTGTGAAAACTCGAAAGGCCACATTTGACTATACCATTCATATTTCTCACAAAACACATAATTACTACTCAAAAACTATGAATATCCTACAACTATTGTTAATTTTCGAGTGATTTTACAGATTTTTAGAAAATAAAATAGCACAGCACAACGTCCCCTTTCAGTTCTCGCCAAAAACTCATGTCGTTCGTCGTTATGAATTTTATGTAGGTAAATAATTTATTTGCTGCCTTCATATAATTTTATAATAATTAACCTACTTTTTGCAAATTACATTCAGCGCGTTCTTAAACAAGCTCATAACGCTCAAAATGCTCTGTCAACTGTTGCATCTGGCGACCGTGGTCGTTATCAAGAGTACTAGTGTTCTGTGGTCGTTATGGTCGTGACGAAAACGACACTAATTATGTTATAATTTTTGATCACGCAACACTCACAACGACCCATGGTGTCCCCCACCTATGTTAAGAGGTGGGTCGAATAACCGTTCCACTAGAGTTAATAATTGTAACGCCCGCAAGCAAGTGGAACGGAAAAATCGAGGTCGGAACGTGGTCGTTGTGAGCCACTAGTGGAACGTAGCCATTATCAAACTTATATCTGTATAATGTACTCTTAAAGGCACACGCATAGTAGTTTATAGGCACACGATAATGCTGGACTGGACTCTCAACCATGAGACTTCTATAGGTCCGATAGAGTAAATACGCTTCGGGACCTCACGGTCGTAGAATTTAAAAGTTGAAAGCCACAAATATGTATCCACTGCTAATAGATGCATGTTTTTACGTTTCAATTGCACATAACTTATGCAGTCATCTCCATAAGACGCTCGCGATGATCTACAAAATAAATTTCACCATTAGCATCAGCTTTCACCAATATTAAATTATCATAGGTAACCTAAAAAATAATTATGAATTAAAGTAATAAAAAATAATTTTACATACCTACTTTTCTTAATAACAATTTTAACACTAGGTGCTATTGTTTAATGTTATATACTTACACAAAAGTTTTAATATCACGGAATATGCAGATTGGGGTTAGTTGCGAAAAAGGCACCCAACATAACAACTTCGATTTTTGGCAATTACTTCTATTTGCTTTTATAAATCTGTGTCCATTATAGCTGGTTGTTGTAGTCGTATGAACACAGTGGATATCAATGGGAATACTATTATTTTACAAGAGAATGACTGGAAAACGATGAATTTTCACTGAGAAGTCCTAACTAGCGTGTACTAGCAGAAGGTGATGTCAGGAGCCTTAAGAACAGACGAGCTTGCATGACAAGAGTTATGAATGTCAAAGAGGCAAGTGAGGTGTGTAAGAATAAGCCTAAATGGCACTCTGTTGTACGTGCCTACCCCGCAAGGGAACTGGCGTGAAGTTATGTATGTATGTATGTATGTATGTAAGTCCTAACTTGTTGTTTTCCACACTGTGACGTCACGCGCTCTGATTGGCGTTCATTGTCACGTGACTAATGGCTGCGATATCACAATTTTATTTCTCAAAAATATAAACGAATATTTATTATTTTAATTAAAACAATTTATTTTTGTCACGTTTAGATTGTAATCTACGATATAAATTAAGATCTGCCTATATTTTTCATACTGTCAACTACCGAATTAGTGGTTTATTAATTTATTAAGATTTAACACTTCCAGTTAGCAATTGATATGATACCTTCTTACTTAATAAAATAGATGTACAATCTTGTCTTATATTTATTTAGAAATGCTGCACACATTATCGATGCCTTTAACCATTATTTGCAATAGGTATATTGGTTCAATATGCTTTAACCTATGACCCTAGGCTGAGATAGCATGAGCAAACAAACTAGGCATTCGACAACGAGCTCATTTCTTTTATAAAACCCAAATCGATTGATCGTTGCAATGGTTAGAGTAGCTATAATAGGCGCTGGTATTAATGGGTTATCGTGTGCTTTGAGAATAAAGAAAAAATATTCAAATTTCGAAGTAAGTTCTAAGCTCGTAGGCTTTTTAAGAACCTCAAGAAGACCGAAAGAATACACATAATTGATAATTTTCAGGTAGTAGTAATATCAGATAAATTCTCTCCGGACACAACTGGTGATGGTTCGGGAGGACTTTGGTATCCTTATTTAGTTGGGTCAACGCCGGAGCAAAAAATTGCGTGAGTGATTTTTTTTAATGTACCTAATCACTTGTGAGCTTTTGTGGGTAATTTTATTAAATTTAAAAAAAGAACAGGTTATACGCAGCTCCTAGAACTGTTTACTTTTAGTATTGTATGTTGGATATACCCTTCGTCCGTATCCCTTAACTGGAAAGAGAAGAAAGAAGGCACTGTTATGGCTTGATATTGGTTCGTGACGAAGGCAGCCAAAAAAAACACAAATATCCAGCCTTTGCCATCCCACGAACCCTAGATATTTTAATATTTAAAAGCTATATGCTCTCCAGACTGAGGTATTAAAGTAAAACGAACATTAAGAGTGTTGCAATCTTAAGGAGATAAGCTAGTTTAGTGTGGGCGATTGTAAACCTATTTAAATTACCCTGGTCTGTAACGTATCAAAAGAATTTTATAATAAATGACATAAAACTGTTTTGATAAACTTGTATTTTATTTACATTCCTTGCTAGTTGAAGCACTTTACCAAATATCATCATAATTGGTTCATCAATTCATTTTTTTAAGTGACCTTCTTGTGTTTTTTTTAACGTAACAAGAGGACATTGGCTCTTGTAATTTTACTAATTACAATTTTACAGTCATTTTCATATTTTATAGGAAACTTACTTGAACACTGTCTGTATTAAAGCTATAATATTTAAATGAAATATTAGTTTTGATTGGAATGAATTACGTAATTATTTGTGCTCAGAACAGAAATAAAATGTATTCATAATCATCATCCGAGCGGTAGTTCCCGGTTGCGTTCGGAGCGTTCACTCCGACGTCCAGGGTCCGCTTTTCTACTTTTTCTACTCCACTTCGCGCGGTCTTCAGCATCCCCTGTTGTGAGAATATTGGTACGCATGCCATCCTTCACAACGCCAAGCCAACATTTATTGGGCCTTCCCCTTCGACCGGAACCTGGCGAAGGCGGCATGGCTAGACATTTGTTCCCCACATAATTAGCCGGTCTCCGTAAAACGTGGCCGTACCAACGTAAGCGACACTCTTGTTGTTTATCTGCTATGAAGACTGCCGTGGATGCGGGAGTTCCTGACCCGGTCTTTCCGCGTCACTCCACACATCCATCGCAGCATATTCATCTCCGTGACACGCAGTTCTTGCTTGTGTCGCTCAAGTACAGGCCACGCTTCACTGCCATACAAAAGGACAGGTCTAATGATGGATTTATAGATCTGTCACAAATGACACCTGTCACCTCACGCCACTTGGCCCAAGCTGCTGTGATACGCGGCTGGGCGTAACTATGTTCTAAATCTCAGCCTTTCCAACACAAACAAAAGCGCAGGGTCGACAGGGAGGAGGGGGTTTTTAGTGGGTATTGGGGTTGCTCGCTCGTGCAGCAACGCTCGGAATCTTCCACACTATTCTGTGACGTCGATCGCGGACGGAGCACTGCCAAGAGCATACTATTGCTGCAGTGTTATCGCCCCCGACCGACGCGTGTCGTTCCCCTAGCAACGGCCCAGTTTGTGCGTAAATCGGTTAAGCATTTTCCCTCGCCTCAAAACAAAAAAAAAACAAAAAAAAAGCTGCTGTGATACGGGCCTTGAAATAAAATGTATTGTTATATTATATTGTTTCGAGAACTTTGCTGTTGTAACACATAAAATCAGAAATATGAAAGAAAGAAAAAATAAGAAAGAAGTCTCGCGTGACCAAAAGGCTGATCTGTATTTTGGTCAACGCATTAATTAGCATTGGCATACAGCGTGGAAATGACCTGGAATCCACTTTTTATCTGTAAATATGTATATAACCTCTCAATTGTATATAGACGGCATTCACTACATTTTATTTTCATGTAGGCAGAACTGATATTTTTTTTTATTGTGTTCGATTTATTTTATAATACGTAGAACTTTAAATATAATTGTATATAGTATTGTTACGAGTTGCAGGACTCGAATTAAAATGCCGTTGGAATTTTATAGAGTTTATTAGAACTATACAAAAACGTATAACACAGGTACAAATATCACCGAACTCAATAAGTCCAATCGTAATTCAATAACACGCGCAAAGTCCGTCACTAAATAGATTACCGAATGTACACAAGTCTTGCTTCGCTCGTGGTTATCGCTCGACTGCCTCGTCCCTCAATCGAGGCGTTACTTTATATGCACAGATGCAATATGTTTGCCCGGCCCCGTGAACTGAATTTCCTAGAATCAGTTTGTACTTTAATCCGACACATCTGGCAGTGATCACAATACAACAATAGGCCGTAAAAGATTACAATACACAATGGGATGTCTTTTTAATCACAAATTTTAAACACAAAATAAACAAAAGAAGTCCAAATGCCGAAAGGTAATAAAATGTGTTTCTACAGGTATGCAGGTGTGAATTTGTCTTTGTCGGCGTCTAGATCGTAACAATATAATATATATAATATCTTGAATTTCCAAAAGATTCTGTAAGAAATTCTTGTTATTCATAACCTTTTTAGTAAAATAGTTTATCAATGACTTCAATCTGCTGTCGGTTGTGCCAATATGCTAAGTTGTTTAGTATTTTTCATTTTAGATGTTTTATATATTATTTTAATATTAGCATGGAAGAATAATACTATCCTGTTACCATGATTTTTGTAAACAGATAAGACTGTTAGTTGTATTAAAATAAAATTAAAGGAAATTTTCTATTCAAATGAATAATGCCGTTATTATTTAGTGGACCAACGATACACCAACTAGTAAAGCCGGTCATTTTGGTACATGGTCCTTCGAGCCGGATTTAAGTCTAGACCTATGTTTCTACAATGCGCTCATTTTCGTTCACATTTGTATAAAATGCATTTTTTTCAGGAAATGGGGATGTGAGACGTATAGATTTTTACATCAGTTGTGGCTTGAAGGTGGTCATGATGTATGTTTGATGCCGGTATATGTGTTAAGTGGAAGTCAGACAGGTCCTCGGCCAATTTGGGCAGATAATGTTTTTGGGTATAAAGAATTAGAGGAAGAGGAATTAAAATATCTAAGCCAACTTTACTCGGCGAGTTATGTGTAAGTTGCATACTTAATGCTTCAGCTGTATCATAAATGTGTGATATTCAACTAGAAAACAATTTAGTTGCGTAATTTTAAACCTAAGAACTAATGTAAATGTATGCTGGCTCATATTTTGCACAACAAATAAGTATTGCCATACAGCGTGGCAATGCAGCCAGCCTTCTGGGCACGCTCCCCGTTGGCAGTGATCTGCTACATAATGTATTTTAGTTTTAATATCTTTGTTTTTTGTAATTTATAGATAAAATAATTATAGAATGTATAAAATAATAACTATGAAATCTGCAACAATGTCCTTAATACGAGTATGTAGGACGAACAGTGTAGGTAATAGCACTGACCCCTGGGTTATGTAAACTTTAATTGAGCAAGAGCAATTATTCTGTAGCTTGAAAACTAAAAAAAGAAATAATAACTGGTAGACTATATCAAGGGCATCAACAACAAATGGAACAGGAGAGAGAGAGAGAGGCTTAGTGGAAAAGACATATATTATATTACACGGTTAAACGCACTTGAAGCATGGAGGAGTTCTAAATCTCAGCCTTTCCAACACAAACAAAAGCGCAGGGTCGACAGGGAGGAGGGGGTTTTTAGTGGGTATTGGGGTTGCTCGCTCGTGCAGCAACGCTCGGAGTCTTCCACACTATTCTGTGACGTCGATCGCGCACGGAGCACTGCCAAGAGCATACTATTGCTGCAGAGTTATCGCCCCCGACCGACGCGTGTCGTTCCCCTAGCAACGACCCAGTTTGTGCGTAAATCGGTTAAGCATTTTCCCTCGCCTCAAAAAAAAATAAAAAAAATGGAGGAGTTAAACCGGTCTCAAGAGTTGGAAAACCCTGCGGCCGGCGGCTACACGTTGGAGGCAATCAGGCCGCAGCTGATGGAATGGGTCACTCGCGAAAGCGGAACCCTGACCTTCAGGATGACACAGATACTTACCGGACACGGGTGTTTCGATAAGTATCTGTGTCGCATTGTGGGCTGCTTGCCTTCCCCGGAATGCCGCCAGTGCGGCGCACCCGACACGGCGTTTCACACGTTAGTCGAGTGCGCGGCATGGGCGCCGCAACGTTTCGAACTCGAGACACAAGTAGGAGCGATCGACTCGCTCTGCAGTCTGGTGAAAGCCATGCTGCATAGCAGCGATACCTGGGGGGCTGCGATTACTTTTTATGAGACGGTAATGTCTCTCAAAGAGGCCGCCGAACGAGATAGGGAGAAGAGTATTATTGCGCGTACTAATGCGACTCCACGCGGACGCCGGCGGTTGGCTGGCATCCGGAGACGCAGGTATGCGCATGACTTCCCACCCTGAATAATACCGCTTCGGGGGGCCTTTAGCTATCAAGGGAGCAAAGGGTTCATCACCCCCGCTGACGAAGTGAATGTGTTCTGATTCCCGGGGCACATTCAGGCACTTTTTGCGCTGGATCGGACTGGGCGTAACTACATTCTAAGTCTCAGCCTTTCCTACATAAAAAGCGGGGGGTACATGGGAGGAGGGTGGTTTTAGTGGGTAGTGGTTGTTGCCCGTGCAACTTCTCTGAGTCTCCACACAAGCAGGCTTGATTATTGTTCGGATTGCCCCTTATCAAAGGGGAAAGCCTTCATGATCAACTATGGTCTAATCCCTTGCAAAGGACCCGGTATTGTGCGTAAATAGCATTTCCCCCGCCTTAAAAAAAAATAAAAAAATGGAGGAGTTAAACTCATTCGAATTTCGACTTGCAGGAGCGATCGATCATGCAAGTCAAATGAGTAGACTTAGAATATTGATTTCTTTGCATTAGGCTACATAAATTTCGGAGTTGATGATGCTGCTCGTCCTTGGCGATACCCTTGAGCTATAGTTCAGTTAGTATGCTTGCTTCAAAAGTGTGCCCTTGTTCTTGTGGCCATCTTCTGGCTATAGTAGAAACCTTAATATGTATGAAGTGAATTTTACGAAAATAACATATATTTTAGGTCCGGTCACAAGCTAACCACATTCGTGTCGACAGCGCCATCTCTACTATCTTATCTTCAAAAGAGTTTTGTTTCCTTAAACGGTGTAATGAAAAAGTCGAAAATAAGTTCATTACGTGATCCTCTGTTAGAAGAATACGACGTGATAATTAATTGTACAGGTATCGGAGCAAGGTTTCTTGTGCCTGATGATAATGTGTTTCCTATAAGGGGACAGATTGTGAAGGTAAATTATTGCTATAACAATTTTTTCAGGCGATTGATTGATGAATTTCAATATTATTATTATACTGTATGTCTTTGAAGACCACGGGCTATAAAAATGACCCGGACTTTTGGAGGGCTTGCGTGGGGCCATGGAAAGGCCAACACGTAAAGGTCCCTAGACAAATTTAATGTAAATGTGGCGTGACACTGACCGGCGATTGTCCCTGTCTACACCATATAAAAATTCCCCCAAAGACAAGCCTTGTCAGTGTAGGACTATTTTAGGGAATGAGAAAAATAGGTACCGGGATATTGGGGTGAACTGCTAGTGGTACTAGGGGACTATGGCGTCTGCCGTCGCAATGTTCGGCGAACATGGAAAAACAGGCAGACGATGACTCGCCACTCCCTGCATAGGCCCCAAAAAATGCCATAGAAGACATGGGTGTGATTATTATTATTATTTAGATAGGCATTGCTGTTGTTCGTGCCAAGGAACTGGCGTGAAGTTATGTATGTATTATTTAGGTTCATGTATGTATAACGTCAAAGCAGGGTCGTCTTGTGGCTGGTGCCTATATCTTACTATTCATTTGCCACCTAATGGATTTTGTCATTACTTGTATGGGGCTTATGTATGTCCAATTTTAACTGATAGACAAACGAACGGTCGGTAAGATATGGGTACCGGCCATTATAGTATTAGAATTATTCTAAATAGGTACCCCATTAAGTTTGGCTCTTTATGGTCAGTGCAGCGGTCTGTAATAGGCCTGTCCTTTTTGCAATAATCCGGTTGCGTATAGGTATTTAATTAGATTATGGGTACTTAGTCTAGTCTTAACCAATGTATACATTTTTCTGAAAATAAAACTGCATAGCAAAATATTAATCTCAAATTCCTGCACTCAAACTTAAAAGTATTCAACTAAACTAAACTTAGTTAAATTATTTTATCCCTTATTTTAAGATCGTTTTTTGAGATAAAAGCTCTTAGAGTACGATTTATCTCCTTGACAAATTTCGTTAACATTTTTTCAAACACTAACTAGCAAAATTGCTTGCTCATTTATATCACTTTGTTATAGATATACGGATATAAAATAGAACTAATGTTTTCAGGTTAATGCGCCATGGATACGTGAAACTATTTTAGATGATCAAGGAAACTATATTATCCCAAAGTAAGTATTAAACATTGTATAACATGCACTTCAGGGGAATAGTGTGAATGGAGCGTTAGGTAAACTTCTAGGCGCTAAGAACCTCAGCCAGAAGGCCCAGCTCGCAGTACACAACGCGGTGCTGGTACCTACGCTCACGTATGGAAGCGAGAGTTGGGTATGGAAGAGAGAGCATGAAAGTAGAGTAAACGCGGTCGAGATGCGAGCACTGCGCAAAATCTGCGGAGTGACGCTTGCGGACCGCGTTCGTAATACCGAAGTAAGAAAGAGAGTTGGTCTGAAAGAGAGTGTCGGGGTGAAGGTAAGGAAAGGAATGCTCCGGTGGTTCGGACATGTAGAAAGAATGCATGATGAAAGAATAAATAAACAGATATACAATGCAAAAGTGGATGGATGCAGAAGTCGTGGAAGGCCACGACACGCTTTCCATGATCAAATTGATCGTGTACTAGCAGAAGGTGATGTTAGGAGCCTTAAGAACAGACGAGCGTGCATGACAAGAGTTATGAATGTCAAAGAAGCAAGTGAGGTGTGTAAGAATAAGCCTAAATGGCGCTCTGTTGTTCGTGCCTACCCCGCAAGGGAACTGGCGTGAAGTTATGTATGTATGTATGTATGTACTTCAACAGAGGCATTGTCGACGTTTAAGGGGTTTATAGCTGAATGCGTAAAAGGTAAATAAACTTCATCGTTTAATATTTTGGAGGTCTTCAGGTGTAATATTGTTGTTTGAATTGCAGTTCAGGAATGCATATTTATTTGGTAAAAATGCCGATTAATATTTTATAATACAGCATACATTTAGCTGCTAAACGAAATATAACGTTTAATAATAAGCGCACTCGAACGATAGCACGTGCCGAGGTGAGGTGAGGCGAGGTGTGCGCGGAGGGAAACGCGCGGCGGCCGACTAGGAACCGTGATAGGAGGAACGCGCGCTTGCCGATCATTTGCGAATGGCCGCCGTGGTAATCGGACGTCTGCGGCTACAATATCATAACTCCAAAACTGTTTGTGAGCTGTATTTAAGACTTTAAACTCAATTTTTATGGAATACGTTTCCATTTTTAACAATGTATACTAACTATTATAAGCGTGTTTTTGATTGAATTTTTCAAATGCATACATAGCTAACCATCACTTTCTCTAAAAATGACGAAGCACAAGCCTAGCGGTTGGACGATTGAGTTTATTTTTTTGCGAAGTTGGTAAAGTGGCAGAAGCTCCACCTAACAGAAAGTGAAAGTGGAAACCCACAGCCAGGTAGTAGGGCATTTGCCCGTCTGGATGACTATCACCCCTGATCTAGAGTACGCCGCCTTATAACAACCTAGAGTTGTGTTCCGGTGACGTTTATATGATCTAAGGTTCCGGCATTACTGGCCAGGTTCCAGCCTCCCTTTAGAGAGCGGCAGCACATTGTTGCAAATGTCCATAGGTGACGGTGACCGCTTTCCATCGGGTGGGATCTGCTTAGCTGCTGAACTCGTGTAATAAAAAAAAGGGGTTACTATCACTGATAAACGTACGCAACACCAGGGGCAAAGCCAATACGTTGTCAGCTTTTAGGATGGAATAGAAAGGGTGGAATAGAGAATATGGGGTAAGAGTACGGGGAAGTGGGTCACCGGAACTCTCACTCATCGCTAAAAACAGTATTAGCTAAAAGCTAACCATTTCACGCCGGTGTTCTATGAAAGCGTGGTATTTAAGAGCTGCAGTCAAGATCATTTTTCCACTATGGCTGTACCACGTCATTTATATAATGTTACTAGGTGACCCTTGCCCACTTTGTTGGGCGCTACTCGAGATAAGCCAACATCCAACATATTGTGGCGACCGAGGGTAGAACTTTCAGGTAGCGTAGCCCGGTCTCAAGAATTTTATAAAAAGGTAGAATATTCTGGAACGGGAAAACAAAGAGAGATACGTTTTAGAAAGGGACAAATAATGAACAAAAGAATTACGAAATGAAGATCGGAATTCTGGAATTGAAGGTTCAGGAAAGAAAAACAGAGATACATAGATGTTTAGAAAGGGACAGACAGTAAATAAAAGAATAACGAAAAGATTTAAATTATGGGTTCCAGAAGATTCTTCCGCGTATATAAGCTGCGTAACGCATAATTAATCACTATAACTAATGGTTACTAGTGATGTAACGAATACTCGCATTCGCGAATATTCGCATATTTTGGAATATTTGTATTCGCGTTCGCATTCGCAAAATTAATGCGAATATTTTGCGAATATGAACATTAAAAAAAAATAATAAGTCCAGGTAAATTAAACAAAAAAACATGATTTTCTTACTATTTTTATTATAAAACCATGCATTTAAACTTAAAAAGTCTTGCAATTATTTTAATAATAATCTGTTTTTGCCTTAACGTTTGGTATTGGTTTTGTATTATAATTAATCAACTTGCCGACTTACTAATAACACATTTAAAAAAAACGAATTTTTCCTTAAACTTTTACCAGTCTTCACATGAAACTTATTTTTTTTAACTTAAACAAATATTCTTTTTATAGAAAACAAAACAAAAACATATTCTTAATTAAACTTTTTATAGAACGAAAAAACTACCAGTCTTATCTTAAATTCTTCTATTTTAAACAAAAACTAAAATAATATCTTTTTTCCAACTCAGAGAATTCGTTTTTATGCATTGACTTCAGATGATTTCTCATAGACGTTGTAGTTCTTCCTTTACGAGAATACTCATTGTTATAAAGTTTACATCTAGCTCGTTCAGCATCGCAAAGCGTAAAATAGGTTCATATTTCACTAGAACTGATTTACTCATGGTAAAAATCACTAATTTCACTTTTTCTACATGTAATAAACAAACTAACAATGACAAGTGAGTGAGAGCGAGTTGCGCGCCATGTCATCTGTCAAATCGACGCCATAGACAAATGCCGCCAAATTTCAAATCGAATACTCGCATTCGCATTCGTATTCGCGAATATCGGCGGCAGATATTCGCATCCGCATTCGCTTTCGCGAATGTTTAAAAAATGATATTCGTTACATCACTAATGGTTACCATACCAACTATGGTATCATTCGTGATAGTAAAAAAAATATTTTGGATAGGATTTTAGTAAAAACCGTTCTTAGTACGCGTTGGAAATACGTTACGAAAAGAGTACCTATGCAAAATTTAAAGTCAGTCGGATGTATGGTTTCGGAGATCTCGTGATGAGTCAGTCAGTCAGCGAGTAGTATTTCGCATATATATGTATAGATTTTGTCTACATAATTCTAATTTCAGCGCCAAGAGCTGCATCCTTGGTGGTACCCATCAAGAAAACGACTGGAACACAAATGAGGACCCCAAAGACACTGAATTCATATTGAATAGGTGTCGACAAATGATTCCTGCCCTCGAGGTACCTTTTTTTTTGTTTATTGCTGGAGTACAGCAGACAGGCTGACGGCCTGACTATGTTGGAAAGGGATTACCGTCGTCTGTGGACATTAGCATCACTAAAGGTGCTACCAATGTGCTGCCGGACTCCTAGATGGGACTGGTACTTGTCCATCAATGCCGGAACACAACTCAATGTTGTTCTGGCGGCAATTTCCTAGACCAGGACTGGTAGCCAACCAGACGGGCAAATACCCTACACTATCTGCATGAGGGTTGTTTTGTCGCCTATTACGAGAGGCCGCCACACCGCATGAATTAGTATTGTTACAACCTCTACGCCGACAAAAAAAAATCACACCTGCATACCTGTATAAATACAGTTTATTACCTTTCGGCATTTGAACGTCTTTTGTTTACTTAGTGTTTAAAATTTCTGATTAAAAAACAGCCCATTGCGTATTGTAATCTTTTACGGCCTATTGTTGTATTGTGATCACTGCTAGGTGTATCGGATTTAAAAGTGCAAAGTGATTTTAGGAAATTCAGTCACGCGGCCGGGCAGACATATTGCATCGGTGTAGTATAAAGCAATGGCCCAATTGAGAGATCAGGCAGTCTAGCGATAACCACGAGCGACGCAAGACGTGTGTACTACATTCGGTAATCTATTTAATGACGGACTTTGCGCGTTTTATGGAATTGCATTCTTCTGCATTACGTTTGGACTTGTTGCGTTCGGTTATATTTGTACCTGTGTTATAACGTGTTTGTATAGTTCTAAGAAACTCTATAATAATTCCAACGTTATTTTAATTCGAGTCCTGCAACTCGTAACAGTATTCTTTCTCCGTTCTTTTTCCTATCAACATTCTATATTCTTATCAATAGAACTAAGTTCATATAACATAGTAAAATTATTTTTATCTGCTGATCACTAAAAAACAAACTAGCCTTAGTTTATTAATGAGATTCTAATGCAATTTTGGTACAAATGTTACCCTGTTAAAGTTTATCCCTGTTATTTGTTTTGTAAACTTGGCGCCATGTTTGTTTATTACATTTGATTAGTGTATCATTACTTTTAGCATGCAGATATCATAGAACACTGGACTGGCCTAAGACCTGGAAGAAATGAAGTACGACTGGAATCTGAGGTCATAGATGGAAAAGTCTACATACATAATTATGGACATGGTGAGTCTACTTTGGAAGAATACTGCGACTGCCATAGAAGCATTCTATATACATAATATGATTATCTTTTAGGAATAGGTAGAGACTGTAGATCTCCACTTGCTAAGAACTGCGATCCCGCCTTTTGCGTTATCTACCTTCATTATCTTATACATATGTTGGAATCGTATTTGTTATTATAAAATAATCATATGACGGAAGTAGTCAATAACCGGATAGTGTTCTTTAATGTAGTAATCGGAAGTTGTTTAACCGGATGTCAATGTAGAAACATTTACTATTAAGCTAACGGATATCAGCAATGGAGTAACCGGATGTTGGAAGTTAATACGTATGGCGGAAGTTGGTTTTATTAAGGAAGTGTAACTGAAGTGGCGCCACAGCATTACCGGGTGGTGTCACTGCGGCGCGCTACGAGAACCTTATAAATACTGGCTGTTCGGGCAGAGGAGAGGCAGTCTTCAACCGGCAGTCTTAAACCGACAGTCTACCAGTCTACAACTAAGTCTACGACGGACAGTCTACGTTGGTAGTCTTGGACGAGGAGCACATAATATAATGTGGTCGATAATTACTGCTTGATAATCGCAGTATTCTTGAAGGGCAAGTTGCTGCTCGACATCTGACAAGCGTGGATGCAACTCTTGGAGTTGTCCTAATATATCTGTGTATTATTGTGCAATATTTAGTATCGTATATGCGATAATTCTAGTGAACTTTGATTATAATATTTCAGATTATTATTGTGTTATTCTCGGAGCCTCATTTGTTCGCTCCCGGCGTGAACCCGACACATACATGCCACTTCTATTACAGGTGCTTTCTGCGACAATTTTTCCAAAGCTCTATCATACAAAAGAATACTATTCTTCTTCCATGATCCTATTGAGTGTAATTGTTTTTTTTTAATTGCATGAGTTCTGCAGACAGGCAGACGGCCCACTTGATGGAAAGCGGTTACCATCGCCTACGGCCATTTGCAACACCAAAGGTGCTACAAATACGCTGCTGCTCTGTTAAGCGAGACTGAAACCTGGCCACTATTGCCGGAACACAATTTAAGGTTGTTATGGCGGCATACTTTAGTTCTTTCTTCGTTCCTGCACGAATAAAATACATACATTACCTTTCAACTATAAGTTATCCATCCCTCTGTTTCTTGGATATAGACTAAAAGTATCCACTGATGTTTCATTGTTTAACAGCTTTTTAAAGTTCCATAATTAATTTGGCAAAAGCGGAGCTCTAAAAAGGTGTCATGCAGGGCGTTCCATTAGTAGTTCACAACGCCCAAAACGCTCAGTTAGCCGTACCACAAGGCGACCGCGACCGTTGTGGTCGTGGCGAAAACGTCACTAATGACGTCATCATTTTCGATCACACAACGCTCACGACGACCCATGTCAATAGGTGGGTCGAATAGCCGTTCCACTTGGGTTTACGATTGTTACGCCAAGAAGCAAGTGGAACGGGAAAACTCGCGGTCGTGAACGTGGTCGTTGTGAGTCCCTAATGAAACGTAGCCTTTATCAATAACTGTCATTGCCGTAGTCTAAAACCGTAGTCCGTAACCTGAGTGTTTTCAAGTCCCGTGTGAATAGGTGTCTTCTAGGCAAACTTGCTCCATCCTAGACCATATCTTGGCTCCACATAGGGCGAGATCGTGGTTAGACGTGAACCTATACTACAATTTAAAAAAACTTACGATTTATTTAAATAGTAAATAAAGTATGTAACAAAAAATATACAGGCCGTTCCATTAGTAGCTCACAACGTCCAAAATGCTCCGTTCGTTAGCCGTTCCACAAGGCGACCGCGGTCGTTGTGGTCGTGTTGAAAACGTCACTAATGACGTCATCACTTTGGATCACACAACACTCACAACGACCCATGTCAATAGCTGGGTCGAGTAACAGTTCCACCTGAGTCTACAATTGTATCGCCGGTAAGCAAGTGGAACGGGCAAAATCGCGGTCGTGAACGTAGTCGTTGTGAGTGTCTAATTGAACGTATCCATAGTTCCTAATTATTATTCTTTCATTTTCAGGTGGAAGCGGTCTAACATTGTTTTGGGGTTGCGCTTCAGACGTGTTGGAATTACTCGATATATATTTATTAGGGAGAGTTCAATCAAAATTATAAAAGTTTTTTATAACATACGACAGAATATTAAGATACCATTATTATAATATAATGTAGTAGCCAGAATAATTTATTTACCATGCTAAAAATTGAATTTGGGACTTCTGAATTTCAGCTGTGGAGTAATCACCCATAGAGGCTATAATAATCATATTCTTATAAAAAAAAGTTTGTAAGGTGATATTTTTATTTACAGAATTATAGAAAAAATAAAAAACATATTAAAAATCATATCGTTTATTTGTAAACAATATATGGCGGTGTTGCTATTAATAGTCTTAAAAATACAACAATTATACACATGTCATAATATTATTATAGTATTTTATTTGGTTTTAATTATGGTGTCGTAAATATCAGTCCTGCGTTGACTTCTTATCGGTATTTGACTCCTTACTTCTTCGACGACTTTCAAATCTGAAATACGTAGGACGCGTTCCGTTAGTAGCTCACAACGCCCAAAATGTTCCGTCAACCGTTCCACATGGCGATCACGGTCGTTATGGTCGTGGCGAAAATGTCACTAATGACGTCATTATTTTCGATTCGATTTACACAGCGCGCACAACGACCCATGTCAGGAGGTGGGTCGAAGTGGGCGTTGACCACAGAGCATTAATTCTTTCTATCTCTTGACATTGAAAAAGGTGCGATTTTCAAATCAACCAATGACATTTGTGTATTTCGTCGTTTATGACCTCATTGGGTCATCATGGGTCTTTGTAAGCGCTACGTGAGCGAAAATTATGACGTCATTAGTGACGTTGTCGCGGCGCGCATGACGACAGTGGTCGCTATGTGGAACGGCTGAAGGAGCATTATGAGCATCGTGAGCAACAACTCGTACGCACGGTTGCTGGGCGTTTAAATGTCAAAAAGAAAATAAATCGTTCAAATTCAAATTCAAAATAAGTTCCACTGGAGTCGTGGAGAACACTTTTTAAAGGTCATACATATAATTTAAAATTTAATTTTACTTCCTATTCTATGTAAACCGCTTCGCAACGTGTTATTGCTGTTAAGGAGAAGAAGCGGCAAGAAACTCCCCAACATCACATCTAGCTAAAAATTGTTTTTCTTTATATTACTCATTCTATTTATATCTTAAGTTCTTTTTTATAAGTTTTACACAGATGTACAGAATAACTTTTGAAGAATCAATGGAGTTGTAGCAAACAGTGCATACTCAATAAGACAAAGACACAATAAAAGTAAATATATTATTAAAATTATAATAATGACATGACATACTAAAATTTTATGCTGCAACATATCTCCATAAATTCCTTAGAAGCTTGGCAAGATAAAAACGTTGGACACGGTATAGGTTTTTGTGGCCTTTTTGGCACACAACTATATAGTTGTCGGAGAGAACTCACCAATATCGGCGATAAGCACTCCGGGTTTCTCGTCCAGCTGTTGGACCACACTACCCCAAGGGTCGACGACAGTGGTGTGGCCCCATGCGACGTAAGAGAAGTTCTCGTCTCGCGCCGGACTCACGAGCGCCACCCACAGCTGCAGATCGTTGGCCCTGGCGCGGGCCAACAACTCCCAATGGCGGGGGCCAGTCGTCATGTTAAATGCAGCCGGGTATATCAGGATCGAGCAACCTGACATTGAATTAATGTAAGAGTAATAGTATTATAGCCAAGTAAGGAAAAGCTGTAATAGAAATAAGCACCTTATGAAGTTTTTGAAAAGAGAAAAAAGATAAATAAAAAACAAAAAGACAAAAATAAATAGTGTTACGAGTTGCAGGACTCGAATTAAAATGCCGTTAGAATTACTATAGAATTCATTAGAACTATACAAACACGTATAACACGGGTACAAATATAACTGAACACAATCAGTCCAAACGTAATGCACGATACAATACACGCGCAAAGTCCGTCACGATATAGATTATCGAATGTACACACGTCTTGCCAGGTATGTGGTTACCGCTTCACTGCCTCACCCCTCCGTTGGGGCATTGCTTTATACTGTACAAATACAATCTGTCTGTAGACTGTATTTCTAAGAATCACACCTGGCTAATGACTACCATAAAGATTACAATACACAATGGGCTATTTTTCCGATCACAAATTTTAAACATATAGTAAACAAAAGAAGACGGTCATAAAAGCGCTTCAATGTTATTAGCTCAACCACCAACGGGTAATAAATGTGCTTTGTTTACAAATATGCAGGTGGCCCAAATTGTAACAATATATAGCAAAATAAATAAATAAAAAAATAGTACCCAATAAAAAGATCGGACAAATCCGGTTCGTCCGGTAGACAGGGATAATAAAAAAAAAATTGAATGAATGAATGAAAACACTTTATGGTTCACCAAAAAAACTACGTTCTTAAAAACTAGGTACAATAAATGTCGAACAAAGGACGGTCTTATCGCTTAATGCGATTTCTTCCATGCAAGCCCCTAAACAAAGAAAAATATTAAATACTAGGATATGTCCGCGACTTCGTCTACGCTTGAATTGAAATTCCCGCGGGATTCCCGGGATAAAAAATATCACACATTTTATTACATTAAATTTGCTATCGATCCGTAAAAAAATGACATTGGAATTCGAAATATTTTAGTTTTATTTATATTTGTTGGAGACGCGCGGAGGACGAGGGGCGCCCCACGACCAGGTGGTTATTTGCCCAACTGGGTGGCTACCACCCTTGGTCTACTGTCCAGTCCAGTCTAGGTTCCAGTCTCTCATAAGAGAGCAGCAGCACATTTGTAACGCCTTTGGTGTTGCAAATACCCATAGACGATGGTTAACACTTTCCATCAGGTCGGTCGTCAGCCTGTCTACTGAACTCTCGCAGTAAAAAAATATATATTTTATCTGACCTTGTTTAGCCATAAGGTGTGCCGATTCATAGAAGCGTAAATCATAGCAAACGCCCACTCCGATTTTGATATCCTGGTACTCAAACGTCGTGAGTTCATCCCCGGCTGATAACACTTCCGACTCCATAAAGGTTATTTTATTTGGAATGTCTATATCAAAGAGGTGCATCTGAAAATACCATAGGGTAAGTTCCTAGTAGTCTATGAACTATGAAATGCTCCATAAAAGTGACAAATATGCATTTTTTTCATTATCATTCACTATGACATATAAATATTTTTTAATTGCATAAGAACAGCGAATGACTGACGAGCCACCTGATGAAAAGTAGTCACCATCAATATAAACATTTATAACATCAGAGTTATTGCCAATAGTACACAGTACAAACCCTGCCGGCTTCAAAGAAATTTTATGAAACCATTTTTTAAAAACCTCATATTATAGTGCTGTGTGAAAATGTGTCAACTTCACTAAGCGCTTCTCCAAAGTCGTCGAGCGTCATTTGGTTACAAAACCATAAAAATGAGAATAACTAAGAAATGCACAACAAAACTAATTTAAAAAAGCACATATATTTATTTACATTCTTTTTTATGTTTTTTTAATACATATATATATAAAAAATAAATACATATTAAAAAAATATAAAAAGATGACGTCCGTCGGCAGCGGGGCCTAGGGTCCAAGCTACCGGTGGTTAAGGCTCCAGAGACAGGAACTTCCTCACAATGCGTGCCGTGCTCAGGAGAACCGCCTTCTGCATCTGGCCCTTCACCCATTTACCGAGCGAGAGCCTCTCTAGGTGTCGGTCGAGGCTCTTCGCTATTAGACCGTTAACAGACACCACTATCGGTACGATGATCGTTGAGTCCATATGCCACATGGCCGTAATCTCGTGCGCGAGGTCAAGGTATTTCGTTAATTTGTCAGTTTCAGCTTTTATGAGATTACAGTCATGTGGGATACTTATATCAACAAGTATCGTACGTCTCGCAGATCGATCTATTATCACAATGTCAGGCTTATTGGCAACAATAGTCCTGTCTGTGATAATAGATCGATCCCAGTAGAGCGTGATATGACCATTTTCGAGAACTGGCTCAGGGGCATATTTATAATAAGGTACCTCATTCGCTATCAGACCGTATCGAAGAGCAAGTTGCTGATGGATGATCCTGGCTACTAGGTTGTGCCTATGCAAGTACTCGGAGTTAGCAAGACGAGAACAACAGGAAGTAACATGCCTGATGGATTCGCCCGGGCGATGACACGCCCGGCATACGTCGAGCGTGCCGTCCTTCAGGATGTACTTCCTGTAGTTGTTCGTCTTGATAACCTCGTCCATAATTGCACAGACAAACCCTTCGGTTTCCCCAAAGAGGTCACCGAAACGTAGCCAGTTCACCGACGCCGGCAAGTCTATGTCGGGCCCATATAACGCCTGGTAAAACCTGCCGTGCAGCTCCTTGCTCTTCCATATGTCCATTCGCTCGGAGGTACTCAATACCGTAGGTCTGAGCCAGTTCTCTTTTGCAAGAGAGAGCGGGGTGAATCCCTTGTCTACTGACACCATATCTCGATGCATACTTTCGTCAGTTTTCAAGAAGTTTATTATTATTATTATTATTATGTAGCCGCAGAGTGCTAGTCAAGACAAGTAAAACAAGCCCAAACACGGGTCGAACAGGTCACGGTCGGAACGATGGGTCTATCTTGTACAGGAGTTCCTATGGCCACCTTCCGACTCCATCATCAGATTAGCTCCATGGTACCATATTATTGCATTGTCACGCGAATACATATGCATGCAAAATTTCAGCTCAATCAGAAACCGAGAAGTTAGTCAAATTTAACTTACAAGATTCCACCCGAACATTGCAAGTTAAATAAAAGCTCGTAAAAAGAATTGCTTGCTAAATCTTAAAAGTACATAGCTGACATGTCAGTAACACTACTATATACCTTTCTGTGACGAGCTAGCAATTTTCCGCTGCCATCCCACACAGTGCATGTATTATAAAGCTTATTTCCAGACCGCTCAGGCATTGTTCCACCGACTACGCAAATGCCTGCTTCTGCTGCAGCCTTAGAAAGCGCTTTACTGGTCTCGCCAGAGGGCACTTCCTCTGCGTATTCATTAAAATATTCTAGAAAAATGATTTATTAAAGAATATTTTAGTTTCCTACATTTATTATTGTCATTAAAACATAGTTTACTAGGAAATTTTCTAACTTATTTCATAAATGAAAATATTATAATGTTGGAATATTTCTGTTTTTGATTTTGGACAAACTAAAAAGTGGTTCACGCTTTCAAATTGGTTGAATCATTACTATTCGCTTTATATACAATACTGCGTGAGCCCAACGTCCCACTGCTAAGTGGTGAGTAGTACACGACGTCGAAACTGCACCATCTCTGTACCCCCAAACTGTGTAGACTAGCCGAGATCGCGCCACCGCTGCACTTTCGATGGATATGGAAGGGTGGCCAATTTTCTATTCACATATTGTACATTTTTTTGGAAATAAATGTATTATAAATACATCATGTTTATGTTACATTGAACTTTTTCGATAAATATATGTAGAATAGAAATGATCTTGAGCTGGTTTTACCAAGTTCCACTTACTTGTTCCATATGGTGAATTGAAGCATTCTGGCAGAGCTACCAACTGCGCACCTTTCTTTTTCGCTTTATGGATCTGCTTTACTGCCTCAGCTATATTTTTAGCTTTATCTGGGCCAACTGCTAATTGTACCAGAGCTATCTTAAGTCCTGTAAGTTAATTTTACAGGAAGTCTTATTACAATTCCTGTAGTGAATGGTTATTTTAATAATTTTAATTTCATAAGCAGGTAGGTTATTTATGATTTAGTATCATATTATCATAAATAGCTATAACAAGTACATATATATGTTAAAAGCATCGTAATCCGATAAATAGATAACTTTATGATTTTTTTTCTAAATATTTGGACTTTAAGGCTGCCTGTCCATTGAAGCGGAGCGAGGCTGTGGAGCAGAGACACAGAGAAATATTCAGTAATAGGATTGCATAAAAGTAGTGCCAATGTACATGCAGCCACTCCTATTGCCTTATATTTCTCAGTTTCTCTGCTCCGCTTCAATGGACAGGCAGCCTAAATCACCCTCCTATAAAGTTTACTCAAAGTCCCTTAGTAATTTTTGCCTTTCAAGTGTCAATATTAATAGGAGGTTTCATTTAAATTTAAGTACTTATGTTAAATAATGAGAAAAAAATTAAAGACAATATGAAACATTATACCTGGTTTTATATGAAAATGCATTATCCGTTGTTAATTGAAAGAGGCAAATTTTATGCAAAATAATATTACTATTTAAACTAATGTTGGTTACAGCAACTACTGTACTGTGTACTCTGGATATTAAAGCCCCAATTTTTGAGCTGGTATTATGGTCATCTGTAACTTACACAACCTGCTTTAACCGGAAATGTGTGATGACACTTCGGACAGTTCAAAACACATCAAAATTTGAATCACTCTGTTCAAACTTTTTAGAATGTATTATTTTTCATAATTTAAATTTATATGTAATATAATTTTATTGTTTTGTTTATGTCACTTGTAAGAAAATTTTCTAAAGGCAAGGCGATATATTATCAAGAAACGAATTATTTTATTTTAGTTAGATTTTTATATTACATTAAAATCATTTATTAATTAGCTTCATTTTAAAGATCTGGCAATTTACTCTTTACTTACCACTTAACAACATTGCAATTTTTAGTAAAATAAAGTTGTTATATTTCTAAACACAATACTAATATAGTGTATTAAAGCAAATGTTATATAACAGTACAAATATTATTAAAGCCATGCCATAACCACTCGGGATGATTTCTCTGTTATCAGTTATTTACTTTTAGATACTGTCAGTAATACTTTGGAGTTCACGATGACGAGATTAGTCGATGTTAGTTAGTATGGACGCTTTTGTTATAGTATCTTGTTTACACAATAAATTATTTGATATAGTAATCAATATGCATGCTATTATCTAGATTTAAAAATGTAGTTTGTTAGTAAAAATTTAGATATTGATCTATGATACTATACCACCAGCAATTTTAATGGGTTTCTTTAAAAACCGTGGATGCACCGCATCAATGTAAGTTTCTAACATTTTTCAAACAAATTTTCACACTACTAAGTTGATAAACTATTTACCTCGTTTTAACATTACTGTGAGCAAATAAATGTAAGTTTTTCCGGTAAATATTTTTTACATTACTATTTAATAACACGTACAAAAACAGGAAATCAAATAAAAAAAATTTGATTAGAAAGTTATTTATAATCAGCTGTTTTGAAAATTTATATTTTGTGATTACTAGGCAAAGACACAATTCAATTGCACAATACCCATATGTAGTACCAACGCTTGACTTTTGGCGGGAACTTGAAGTGTAATTTTTGATAATAAAACTACGTTTTAACGGTTTTAAGCGCGGTAATTTTATTTGATTTTGGTTTTTCCGACGTTTCGGCCACTTTTCAGTGGCCGTGATCACGGAAGACAAAGATGTCAAGTGTCAACGAGTATTGTTAAAGTTTTATTTAGCCTACCGCCAACTTATTCATTTTAATTATTTAATTTTAATTTTGTTAAATGTTATTATTTAATTTAAACAAAATTAAAATTAAATAATTAAAATCAATAAGTTGGCGGTAGGCTAAATAAAACTTTAACAATACTCGTTGACACTTAACATCTTTGTCTTCCGTGATCACGGCCACTGAAAAGTGGACGTCGGAAAAACCAAAATCAAATAAAATTACCGCGCTTAAAACCGTTAAAACATAGTTTTATTATGTATACAAGTCGCGAAAACTTAAGAAAATATTATGTAATTTTTGATGTTGAGTATAATCATTGTCAGGAAATATTTAAATCAGTTGTAAGATATTGATTACTCTTTTGCGTTAAAAATCTCAACCTATTTAATTTCTACAAACATTCCTTATGTGACTTTATATTATGTAATAAATTAGATATAAAACAATTTAATGACTTCCGCTTCCAATAATAATAATTATAAATTACTTTAAAATACTATTTTAGCAGATTTTCTAAATACATTCCAATTTAGCGCTATAAATAAATTACACTACAAACAAAAACTTAAAAATTAAATACTAATATAAACATATTTACAAGTAAAAGATGTAGTCCAGATCGCTGTCGGTGGGGAGCGTTCCCAAAATGCTGGCCGCATTCCCCCGTTGTATGGCAACGCTTATTCGTTGCCCTAAATATAGGCCAGCCCTTTGGTCACGCGAGACTTCTTTCAATCGCGTTGAAAGGTCTCGATAAAGTTGTTAAGCCTCACGTCCCCATGGTCCCAAAGTCTCAACCCCGAAAGCCACAATTGTGTATCCGTCACCGATGGATGCATATTTGCGGCGTTTCAGGGTTTCTTGAAGTGTGGCAGCTCCTCCGGCAGTGACGGCTGTATTTGGAAGATGGGAAGCTGCCAACGTATCGACACACGTTGCGTCCCATACTAAGGGGCGTCCCATCATCCAAGGTACCAACGACATTCCGTCCGGTCGCTTGCCGTCGTCGCGGCACAGTTCGTTCCGTTCAAGAACCGCTGGAACCCCAGCGGTGACAAGAGACCGGCGGGTGATGTCGTTGATTGCCGCATGTCGTGAGGTTCTACCAGCACTCCTCAAATAACACAAGCCATGATGACCCAGTCTATCAACTTTATCTCCACACCGACAACGATGTCTGCCCACAGGCGAATGCAGACAGCAATCCTGAATGTAGTATCATCCAGGAGTGTACCTAGATTCGCCGAGGGCAGACACTGAAGCCAGACTCCCATTTAGAAACAGCTAGGAGGCGAGCACGGTCAGTTTCGCCGGTGCAAAATGACATGAGATTGTCATACACCGACTTACTGAGCGGCCCATCCCACAGCCTCTGCATCTTTGGATCTAAAGGAAAATTTTCATTCGGGCAAGTCAAAGACCAGACATTTCTGGCCTCAGTCAAATATGGGACCTCAAAATCACTGAGTGATGGATTTATTATATTACCGATGAGGTCCACAGTACTATAGACTGAGGACAGAAAAGCAGGTAGTGCTACGTCAGAAATTTTGCGTATCCCCAAGCCACCTAGCCGTATCGGTAAGGAAGCTTGGGTCCACGATCGGTCACCTAAAGAAATATTTAGGATGGAAGTTAATGTTTGCCGAATAATATTGTCTAAATTATTTAAAATATTGGAATGTCTCCAAAGGGGTTCCCCCCTTTGGAGACATTCCTGCGCAATACATACGTAAAGTTGGGAGTGCAAACGCAATGCCTAATAATAAAATAAGCACTATGTGTGTTTAATAGTTTTAAATTTAATAATTTTGATTGAAAATTGTCAATTTTGTCTTCTACGAAAGATGAGAAGGACTCATCAAAGATGGGAGATACAAGGAGGCTTAAATTACTTTTATTAATAATTTTTAGAATGGGGGCCCAAATCTGTAAAAGCGGAAATAGTGTTAATGTTATTCTTCGTCGGACAGGCAAGAAAAAGTTCCCATTTGGAAAAATTTCAAGATAAACCAATTTTTCCAAACTCTTGTATTAATAAATTTAGATCCTTTTTCACTGTATCTATATTACTTCCTAAGGTCCCATCGTCGAGATACCACACATTGATTGTTTAATGATGGGGCGGATGGCAAGTGAAAAAATGGCTGGCCCAAGAGGGTCGCCCTGCTGACATCCTGTTGCCGAATATATGTTATTTTGGTATACCAAAGTGGAATTTTCATTGTAACACTGATGAACATACTTGTAGATTTTGGGAAAATGTTTTCTAACCTCGGACAACAGGGCGCACCTATTGACCGAATTGAATGTATTTTTGACATCCACCTTCAGGATAGCCTCACAGGGATCGGTGGTGGCAAATGATCTCAGAGAATGTACCGTTGCCTCGCAGCCACCTTTAGTGCCAAAACCTAATTGAATTGGCGCAAAGTAGCTGGAGCAACGGTTTCTTATAGCTCGACAGCATACTTTGGCTGCGAGGCGTCGGTACGTGGTGCCAACTGCAATAGGTCGAATGCCGCCATCTTTTTTCTTTAGAGCACATAAACTGGCACCGTATATTATTGGGAGGGTGTCCTTATTAACACAACCAGAGAGCATTAGATTAATCAAGTCGGTCATATCCTTGAGCAGCAGCTCACCAGAATTGCCGGTGCCCCACTCAACAAATCTTTAATATGTTGTGGAGTGAGGCCATGCAGCCCACCGGTCGAGCCTCTTCTGCAGGACATAACGGCTTTGAGAATGCTCTCTGGGGTTACATCTAAATTACTCTCATTGAGGTCTTCAGGCATATCTTGCAACCGTGTGCTTCCGGAAAGTAGATGTGTCATCATTAGGTGCTATATCATCATTCAAAAAAAGAATCCTTGCTGCACACTTGATATCACCATCTGAAAGCTTTTTTTCAACCATATGACCTAAACGTTTATCCGGATACTTCTATCTTTTTGTTTCAATAAAGTCAAATTTATCTTCAATATTTTCAATATGTTTGCAATTGTGTTTAATTTTAGATGTAGCATTGCCATGCAACATTGATTAAATTGATCGTGTACTAGCAGAAGGTGATGTCAGGAGCCTTAAGAACAGACGAGCGTGCATGACAAGAGTTATGAATGTGAAAGAAGCAAGTGAGGTGTGTAAGAATAAGCCTAAATGGCACTCTGTTGTTCGTGCCTACCCCGCAAGGGAACTGGCGTGAAGTTATGTATGTATGTATTGCCATGCTCGTTCTTCCTCATATTAAGGATTTGTTAGGGGAGTAGCAATAAATGCTCCCAGGTACGTAAGGAATTCTCGTTTATCACTTTTCTTATTTTCTGTGTAAAAATTTGGCAAACACTAATTCTGGTTCCTCGAGGAATTCTTTTTACTATTGGTGCCAATTGTTTAAATTTTGAAATTTTTTGCCAGAAAGGAATTTGTGTCGAATTATGGGATAATGGATCCGGAATCGATGGAGGGTTTAGCAAAGAGGTTGAAAGTTCATTTCGGTTTTTATGGGCTTTGCCAATATGAACTCTCAAGCCTCTTTGACCTTTAATGTGCGTACCTGGGTGCATTCATGACACTGAATTAAGTTCTCGAATGATGAATCAGTCTGTGACATTTGCATTAAATTAAGTTTTGAAACTTAAATACAAATATATATAAACTTAGGTACTTCTTTAAAAAAAAAACTTATTCGAATAATAAATAAAATTAATAAAAATATATACACTAATGTAGAGCCACACACAATTTGTTTTCTTTTTCAATTGAGCTATTAGATTTGTATTGCCGAAGTAGGACTGTATACATAATATTCTTCCTTAATAAGTATTCATCTTTTGGTATCACTCATATTTTGATTGATATTTTGTCAATCTTTGCGTGGATTTCGTTCGACTGGAATAATTTATTGAAAATGATCGAGAACGCAATGGTCAGGAACTAGCAACTAGTTTGTCACTGACTTTAAGTACACTCTACGACTGCTCTCGGTTATGAACTTGGTAAAATGTACAAACTGTTCAAAAAACATGACCGGAGATTCTTGGCCAAGGTGTATCCTAATCTTGAGGAGAAACTGAGGTTATAATCTATATATTATTTCGACTTCTGGTACACTTGTCGGTTTAAATTTACAATTTTGAGAGAGATATATAGCCAGAAAAATAAATAATAAATGGATTTTAATTTTTGCTTGATAATGCTTCCGGTTGACGTTGTCAATTCTTTTCGTCTATTTGAGCTACTATGGTTACGTTCCATTAGGGACTCACAACGACCACGTCCACGACCGCGAGTTTTCCCGTTCCCACTTGCTTCTTGGCGTAACAATCGTAAACCCAAGTGGAACGGCTATTCGACCCACCTATTGACATGGGTCGTCGTGAGCGTTGTGTGATCGAAAATGATGACGTCATTAGTGTCGTTTTCGCCACGACCACAACGATCGCGGTCGCCTTGTGGTACGTCTAACTGAACGTTTTGGGCGTTGTGAACTACTAATGGAACGCCCTGCACATGAACTGTTAGTGTTAGCCAAGCGAGGGACTCAAGAAGTTGTGTGTAAGCTTCTTGGAGGGACTTGACTCTTCTATAACATTAATGTACTCTGTGGACTTGACTTTTATTTTTTGTAGATTCGATTTATTCCATAATGCATTTTCTAAAGAGCTGCACAATGATGATTGAAACACTTCATTATTTTTTAAACAATGGTTTTTATTTATTGAACTAAAATTAAATAGTATTACATATATGCAATGCTGCATCAGGGACACGCTCAACGGTGCTGTTGATTATACTTTGTCAATATAAGTAAAAGGGAGGGACAGGGACAATAACACTTTGCCTCTTCATCCTTCAGCATATCTCCATTTTGTACCTGCTCTATTCCATTTGTTCTCCAGCCTTGTATATAATATTATAAAATTCTAAACATGCCGTACCTGTACATTGAAACTATTAAACAAAAAACTGGAATAGCAGCTATATAGAATATATAAACGATGGAGAACAAGATGCAATTAAAAAAAAATGTGAGGATCCAAAAGTACTTTTAGAATTTTTGTGTCTGGTAGAGCATCACGTGGAATCTACTAAACGGAATGAAATAAAACTTAACATCTCACGTGACCAAAAGACTGGTTTATACCTCGCACAGCGCATCAGCATTGCCATTCAGAGAGGCAATGTGGCCAGTCTTTTGGGCACGTTTCCGACTGAGAGCGGTCTAGAACTAGATTTTATACTTTAATTTTAGTTTGTATATATAGTTTATTTTTAGTTTAATTTATTGAATAGTTTGTAAGTTAATTTATTTTTAGTATTTAATTATATGTTTTAAGTTAGTTTTAGTTTGATATTAATTGTTATTTTAATTTAATATTCATGTAAATAGTAATAAACTTTTAGATGGATTACAAAGGACATTACGAAAACTTAACAGAGCTAGCTCATATCTCGGGGCGTAACTTAGGATACATTTTATCCCGATAAATGACGTCGTTTACATGGAAAACAAAGATTAGCAAAATAGATGACGCTGCAAGCGCGTTTTTTCAATTCACTAACAGATACCTACGTTGTCATAATCATCTTATTCAATTTATTACTTCAAATCAGGTTTGCTTCGACTCACCTCTATGTTTTGCTGGGCAGTTTCTAGACTATATGGACTTCGTTTCTTTATTATTATTATATTTAAAAAACCGAATTAAGTTTTTATATAAGTAAAAGAAAGCTGTCTAGGGCTAGACGCGCGACGTAGCCGCCGGACAAACTAGTTAGAAATAAAAACAAATATTGTATATAAATGTTCGATTATATTATCTTAAACACAATTTAAATAAAATCTAATTTATTATTTTCATTGGACTGTAACGTGATCGAATGAAACGTAACCAGCTGGGCCAAGTTATCCTCTTTCACTTTGTTCTTCTTGAGGAGCCTATTCCAACTGACGTATGGGGCCGGTTGCTTCAGGTGCACGGTCCTCACGTGCAACTTGCGGCTGTTCGACTGTCCGAACGACTTGCCGCACACTTCACACTCGTACGGCTTCTCACCCGTGTGACACTGTTCACGAAATGACAACTAATAAAAAACCTAACAATCGTGCTTAATTATCTTTATTTATCAAAATGATACATTTTGTTATGAAAATGGGGATTGAGTGAGTGATATTCTTCTTAGATGCGCATGTTGCATTTATATCCATGAGGGAGCATGCACCGCTTAAGCCTCAAAATCTATACTAATATTAAAAAGAGGTAAAGTTTGTGAGTTTGTGAAGTTGTAGGGGGTAATCTCCGAAACTACTGAACCGATTTAAAAAATTCTTTCACTGTTGGCAAGATACGAAAAGGCTCTTTATTTGTATCTTGGTATTCATCCTTATTAAAATAAATTACTTCATATTCAAGACTGCTTCAATACCTTTATATAACTTTTTGAATTATTCAATTCGGACAATCCATTCGAAAGATATCACGAGTTTAAAAATGTAAGTATTAGAAAAAAGTTGCGTGGTCGCCGCGCACCCTAATCGGCTAGATAGGCTTATGCGATGTAGGCGTCACTGGGGTACGGGCAGTACGGGAGGGGAAATATTTTGAATTCGCTTAGTAGGTCATTAAACTCAATAAAAAATAAAGAGGTAAAGTTTCTGAGTTAGTGACGTTGTATGGTGCAATCTTTGGATGTACTAAAACAATTTTGAAAATTCTTTCACCAGTGGAAAGCTACATTATTCCTGAGTGACATAGATTATATTTGATTGTGATTAATAATAAGTATTTTTAATTTTTTTCTGATGCCCAGCGAAGTGGGCACGGGTCAGCTAGTGGGTTATATTCCAACATTAATAAATAATTTTTATCCATGCAAGAACGATGAAAAAATACTAATTTCTACTGTTCCTTCACATCCATAGGAGACGGTACCCACATTGCAACAGGAGGGCCGTCAGGCCTGTTGGACCGATGGAGCAGACTAGAGCTCAATTCTGCTATTTCAATATCTCGGAGTCGTGAAGATATTCAAAATATGATTCCATTGTGATAATGTCAACAATTCGAATTCACATAATATTTTCTTAAGTTTTCGCGACTTGTATACATAATAAAACTACGTTTTAACGGTTTTAAGCGCGGTAATTTTATTTGATTTTGGTTTTTCCGACGTTTCGAAATTAGATTAGGCTCCCATAGAGTAAATAATAACCATAAATAAAATTAAAAATAAATAATTAAAATTAACAAGTTGGCGGGAGGCTAAATAAAACTTGAACAATACTCGTTGACACTTGACATTTTTGTCTTCCGTGATCACGGCCACAGAAAAGTGGCCGAAACGTCGGAAAAACCAAAATCAAATAAAATTACCGCGCTTAAAACCGTTAAAACGTAGTTTTATTCATTCGAAGTCAATTAAATATCTTTATCGTCGCGGCAGATTAATAACAGAAAAACTCCATTAGCAGAAATGGCCGCTAGCCGAAATCAACATTGAAATGCTATAAAAAAAAAAATATTTTGCATATTTTCGCTTATACATATTCATAAAGATAGAAGCCATTAAAATTAACAGAATACTGAAATCAGGCGAAACTACTCCGGCGATGTTGACGACATAGTAACAGCAGTATTGGCGCCCTGAATGGGAGACTTGAGCTCTACAAACATAATGTAGGAGTCTGATGGATCAAATACTTGTGTAAGGTCACCGGTTGGGGCCTGATGAGGAAAGTTGGGGCTAGGGATGCATGCGGAGCAAATTAGGGAAGGCCTATGCCCAGCAATGGTCAATGATTGGCTGTCGACGTCCATCCCTAAATAGGACTCACCCGATAATGCCTGTCCAGGGCACCCTTGCACTTGAAGGCCTTGTAGCAGACGTCGCACGGGTACGGCCGGTGTTCGGAGTGTATCTTCATGTGCGTGTGCAGGTTGGTGCGGTTGTGGAACGCCTTCCCGCAGGTGCCGCACTTGTACGCGCGCTCCTCGGAGTGCGTGCGCTTGTGGTACACCAGGAACGCATTGCCCTGTGCGAAATGATAGCAGCCCATGAACGTCCTCCCCCTATAGAAGACGGACAGTATGCCCGCCACGCTCCTCCAAGGCGGCTTGGCTGGTTGGAAACAGCGGTTATCTCGATGCGCGATTAGACCATAGGCATTTTCATCCGTGCAGGAACGGAGAAAGAATACAATTTCCTGCGTTGGGGCGGCCTATCGTAAGAGGCGACTTAACAACCCACAGCCAGGTGGTAGGGCATTTGCCCGCCTGGATGGCTACCACCCCTGGTCTAAAGTATGTCGCCTTAACAACCTTGAGTTGTGTTCCGGCATTAGTGACCAGGTTCCAGTTTCCCTTGAGAGAGCGGCAGCGCATTTGTAGTACATTTGGTGTTGCAGATGTCCATAGGCGATGGTAACCGCTTTCCATGAAGTGGGCCGTCTGCCTGTCCGCTGATCTCCTGCAATAAAAAAATAGGCGCCACAATTTATGCTTAATTAACAACAACGTTTTTGATATGGTTGCTTGCTGGAATCATTCTCTTGATTACAGTTCTTAGTACTGGCTAGCTCGATAGATGTGATACTACTCTTACATAATATTGTCATGAAAGGGTTAGTATTGAGCTAATCTTCTTTTGTATGATGAGTGAGAAATCCGATGACTCATCTCCTCTTCCCTCCTTTTTTTACAAGTGGAAATTCATTCGCAGGGGGAGTGTGGGGCCAGAATATCCACTAAAACCCCTTGGTGCCACCTGACGCCATGTGCCGGGGCCACGGGATGTGCGTAAGCTTTTCTTCCGCGAGCCCTGCTGGGTCCTCTTACCTTCTAAGCCATATTTTCTATCATATCTTATCTTGTGATGTCTCCGTTATGATTGTCTCCAGAGAATAAGATTGATGGATGTTGGGGTGCGAATGAGTGATCTAGTTGTAAGCACCTTGCTTTATGCGGATGATGCCGTGCTTTTAGCCGAATCGCCATCAGAACTGCAAACACTAGTCACAATGATGAAAGATGACTGTCAGGCGAGAGGCTTACATTTGAATGCGAAGAAAACAAAGGTTATGGTGTTTGAAAGAGAAGAAACCAGAACGAATGCAAGGATAATGGTCGATGATGTTATGCTGGAACAAGTGAATGAGTTTGTATATCTTGGATGTGCTTTTAGCAGGGATGGAAGGTACACCGCTGATATAGAAAGAAGAGTAAATTTGGGGAATAGTTTGAATGGAGCGTTAGGTAAACTTCTAGGCGCTAAGAACCTCAGCCAGAAGGCCCAGCTCGCCATACACAACGCGGTGCTGGTACCTACGCTCACGTATGGAAGCGAGAGTTGGGCATGGAAGAGAGAGCATGAAAGTAGAGTAAACGCGGTTGAGATGCGAGCACTGCGCAAAATCTGCGGAGTGACGCTCGCGGACCGCGTTCGTAATACCGAAGTAAGAAAGAGAGTTGGTCTGAAAGAGAGTGTCGGGGTGAAGGTAAGGAAAGGAATGCTCCGGTGGTTCGGGCATGTGGAAAGAATGCATGATGAAAGATTGACTAAACAGATATACAATGCAAAAGTGGATGGATGCAGAAGTCGTGGAAGGCCACGACACACCTTCCATGATCAAATTGATCGTGTACTAGCGGAGGGTGATGTCAGGAGCCTTAAGAACAGACGAGTGTGCATGACAAGAGTTATGAATGTCAAAGAAGCAAGTGAGGTGTGTAAGAATGGGCCTAAATGGCGCTCTGTTGTTCGTGCCTACCCCGCAAGGGAACTGGCGTGAAGTTATGTATGTATGTATGTATGTATATCTTATCTTAACGCTGCAGTTGGTTATGGGCGATGGTAACTACTTATCCTCGGGTAGACGTATACATGTTAACTTAGAAGCATACATAAATAAACCGGCCAAGTGCGTGTCACCCACGCAAATTTTTATCCGTGCAGCAACAGAGAAAGAATACAATTTCCTGCGTTGGGGCGGCCTGTCGTAAGAAGCGACAAAACAACCCACAGCCAGGTGGTAGGGCATTTGCCCGACTGGATGGCTACCACCCCTGGTCTAAAGTATGTCGCCATAACAACCTTGAGCTGTGTTCCGACATTAGTGACCAGGTTCCAGTATCCCTTAAGAGAGCGGCAGCGCATTTGTAGCACCTTTGGTGTTGCAAATGTCCATAGGCGATGGTAACCGCTTCCCATCAAGTGGGCCGCCTGCCTGTCTGCTGATCTTCTGCAATAAAACAAAAGATTGAACCTCTCTCTTCTTCTCGAAATTCTTTGGGGTCAGCACAAATCATCATGTCATCTTTGACACAATCCATCCAATCCATATATTTTTAATGTACCCTTACTCTTATGTATGCCTTAAATCATATCTCAAAAATTAGGTAACGAAAAAAAGTAAACCTGTAATGGAATAAAACTTACCCTGAAACTCTTTCCGCATATGTCGCACACGTAATTCTTTTGTATGGGATAGTTCTTATCCGGATGCACTCGCCTGAAGTGCGCCCAGTAGTCGCGCGCACTTAGGATCTCCTCTGAACACTTTAAATAAGAACAAAAATGCTGACTAATCATTGTAATATAATATTGTAGGAATCAATTTATTTGTTATTGTGAAGACATACAACCTCCACACAAGCCTTATGTCTTTAAGATATTTATCGTTGCTTAGCAACTTCCTGTTTAGAAGACTAAATTCTATCTTCTGTCTAAGATACCAAATTAATATTTCCTTTTTTGTAAATTATTCTACTAATAATAAAACAACTGCATGTTTAAAAGATTCGTTTATTGTATTAATTTCACAGTTATCATTTAAGCAATGATTATGAACGTGATCAGAGGGCTGGTGCTACCTCGGAAAATGGATCAGTATGGCAATCCAGCGAGAAAACAGCCAGCCTTCTGGGCACCTTAACCATAGAACACGGTGACCTCTATGTTCAGTATTCTACTTATGGTCTTGAGGGAGGGACTATGGGTAGTATACAATATAATCAAGATTACTTTTATTTTATTAGTTTGTAAAGTCACTAACTGTGCCCGCGACGTCGTCCGCGTGGAATCTGTTTTCAAAACCCCCCGATTTTGAAACATTCTTGATTGGTGCTCCGCTCTTTTTGGTCTTTGCGTGATGGTATATAGCCTATAGCCTTCCTCGATAAATGGGCTATCTAACACTGAAAGAATTTTTCAAATCGGACAGTAGTTCTTGAGATTAGCGCGTTCAATCAAACAAACAAACTCTTCATCTTTATATATTAGTATAAGATTATTATGAAGTAACCGCATGTCGAAGTAACCGATTAGCTAGTTTTGTGAGTTTGCTTAAGTTCAGCCAAATTATTATACACTTTACAGTGTGGTGTGCGAAAGAGACGGCATACGAGTTCGGATAGCGGACGAGCGAGAGCGCAACACTCTCCCCTCTCAGCTCTTTCTGTGAACCTTATAACTATGTACTGCATAATGAAGCGTACGAACTTCAATTACGTATTTAAGTTTTGCTTGTATTGCTATGTGGTTGGTGATGGTCTAGTAAGAATTATTGTACAGAATTAACTTTTTTATTTTATGTACAAGTCTCAATATAGATGTCTATATACAAATATTATCGAATTTTTTATTCACTCGTAAAAATTATGTATTGCGTGTCGCCGTACATTTGCAACTCTCATTCGCCCAGTTCCGTGCCTACTTCGCATCGGTAGTGCGGTTGCAGAATGCAACGCATAAGCGACCAGTGATTTAATATGCTTACACTTGTGTGTACACTAAACTATAAAATAAGAAATAATCATGATATAACTCACATGCTCACATTTTGTTGGCCATTTGATCATAGATGGTTTCTTTCCGTAGTTCTTGGGTCTCTTCTTCGAATGCTCCTGTCGATGGTGCAACTTCAACATGTCCAACGTATTGAACCTCTCTCCGCATACTCGACAGCCACTAAAAATAACATTATGAATATAAGGCCAACACTGCACATGCACTTCCTCACAACACCAGCATGTAACAGATACACTCTACATTAGTATAAGTTTAGTATTAAAAATAGGATAAATCAATATAATAAGGTAATCTTAAGGTACACCATAACATATAAATCACTAAATTAATGTCACACACTAACAAAAATAAACAATAAGCGTGTATGGAGTCTAAAATTTTTCATAGAAATTAAGTAGTAAAAAAGGGTACGGAACTCTGAGTCCATAGAGATTAATATAAAACTAAATTTCAACAATTTTATGCTGGATTTTAATTGAATTTTTGCTTTTTATTTTGAAGTTTTATGTGTTATTCCTTGATATGAGTAATATATATTTTTGGGAGTTGGTAAATAAAGAATTAACTATAATGTCAATTTTCTTAAGCTTTCTGAGTACGGTATATAATTACTTTCTATCCTTATGCTGCATATGTTTAGAGGAGGTCACCATATGTCGCTTATACGCCTCCTCAGATTGGAATTTCACGTCACATTCCTCGCAGTATGGTCCCGTTTCACTCCCTTCTTCCCGTTTACTCTGTTCAAAGCGAGTAATATTTTTATTATATTCATATTTTTAGAATAAGCCTAAATGGCACTCTGTTGTTCGTGCCTACCCCGCAAGGGAACTGGCGTGAAGTTATGTATGTATGTATGTATATTTTTAGAAATACACAACTCATATCAAAGTGCATTGCAATCATTATGTCAAGTGTGTCCACACGAGTGCGTAAACGAGTGAGTACGAACAATGGTAGCCAAATAATAAATTTCAATTTATTGATATCAATTTTTTTTAAAGTTCTTATTTTCATTTTAGGTACAAAATTGTGTTAATTGTAATTACAGTGTAAACTCTATATAACGACACTGAAGAGACTGTGCATTTTATGGCGTTATAGAGCGTTGTCGTTAAATGGAGAGAGGTCTGTTATTTTTGTCTGACGTCTTTTATTCATATCTTGCGATATTAAGGCCTCTTGGTGATAAAGTACTTAGAAATTTCGGTATGCATGATGCCGATAGTCAAGTTTATTACGGGTTAGGATAATAAAGCGATAAAAGAAAGTACACAACTGCGCAGTTTTTACTAACTTTGGCAACTTAAAAGATACTTTTTATTACTTAATTGTTGTCGTTATTGCGAGTGGGTTTAATGCTATATAGAGTGTATCATTGTATGGAAGGCAAGCTAAACCAAACAAATCCAAGTGGTTTCGACGCTTAATGGAATTTGTCGTTAAATCCAATGACGTTACATGGAGTTTACACTGTATTTTATTAACGCTTAGTGAGACGGATAGCAAAATATGAATGATACATACAGTTTAAAGGAATAACGAGTAAATGAGATCAGAACTACCACTTCGCAGAATTTGAAAACAATTTTTTACTGAGAAGTTAATTTGAATTGGAATTGTATGTACCAAGGTACCTCAGTATTGTGTATGTCATGTATTTCAGTTAACGAAGTAACAATAAATATTTTTTCAACACACTTGCTCATAAAGTAGCTCTATGGTCACCGCAATTAGGCACAGAATGACACCCATTATCAAACTGTGAGTAAAAAACATTATAACTCACTAGTGAGTTATAGATTTTTTTTTTTAATTTTATTGGTTGAGTTGCTTTGTTCTTAAAAAAGTTTTTATTCAAAAAAAAAGATCGTGTTCTATAGAACAAATAAATTAATGTTCCTAATGCTTGCTCATTTCATGCAACTTCGTATTTAAATAGATAATTTTAACTCGTACGTGTTTAATAAATAAAACTTTCACTCATATATAACTTTTTTTTATCTACTAAATAAAATGAGTTTTTGTTGTTATTTTATTCACAAGTGTGTTGAAAAACGTCGTATGATACACGTGTGTATTGATGATTACCGTCCTCGGCTCTCTTAAGACCCTCGCCTACGGCTCGAGTCTCAATGGCGCCTCGGCGGTAATCACCAATGTTACACACTAGTACCATAATGTACTATAAAGCACTATCTTAATAGTGCCTATATTGCGTAATAAGAAATCTTTTTTCATAGTTATAATAATAATAATAGTTTTTTCTAAATTACAACAACCATAGTGAGTTAGTAAATTACAATTATTGTGTTATAGCTATAATATTATGGATTACGCATTTCATCAGGGCCAAATCCTAAACTATAGGAAATAGCGAAAACTACTCAAAGGAGCCTCGATGCCGATTTTAACGAGAACTAAAGTGGTATCATTAGATTTTTGAAAAACCCATAACCCTGGTCAGGAATCGAATCGACTGACTTTGAAAAAATAACAGCTTGCATCAATACACCAATTCATAGTGTAGCTTGCAAGGATGCATTTCCGTGAAGGAGTATCAAACGGAAAACCAATGGACAGGGTTGTTTTTGAAATAAAAGGTTCTATTTTCCATACATTAATTAAACACCAAATTGCGCCGGTCGTTTGACCGCACCTCATTTGAACGCAATCAATGTTTACCCACGGCTGGTTTGATTGATTGGGCTAAAACAGCGCGCGTTTCGAATATTAATTATAGATGCCTGTCAAAAGTTTTCATATTGAATAAAATGAGGTGAGGTTTAATTAATGTACAGAAAATAAAACCATCCTTTCTTTTGGTTCGCCGTTACGACGGCCTCTGTAGTCGGGTGGGCTAACCCTTTACGGGATTACCTCGCAACAACGCAGAGGCTCCGGGTTCGATTCCTGGTATAGTAAATTCCGGAAACGCATTTTCTCCGTTATTTACTATGGTCTGGGTGTTTGGGACGGCCCCAGACCAATCCGTTGTATATTACCCATAACACAAGCATAACTTGCTTAGTTTGGGGATATACAATATGCGTGTTTGTCAGCCAATTTTAAAAAAATCCTATATCAAAATTGATCCTATCAAGCTACTCTATGATTTGGTACAATAATACATGTGTTTACGGATGGAAATAATGCAGGTGTGTTTATTATTACAAAATGAGTGGATTCGATTTATGACAAGGGCAATTGATTTTTCAAAAATCTAATGGGGGTTGAATACTATCGGAGTTCTAATTTACAATCACTCGTATGTCAGAAACTTTCGCGTATTTGGGAAGTTAGCTTTCGAAACATTTTTTCATCTTTTTTTAAGTTTATGGCAGGGCAACTAAGCCTTTAAGCCAGGCGCAATTGTATTGTAGGCTACAATCGACGCCGTATCACCGAGTTCTTGTGAAAACTCGAAAGGCCACATTTGACTATACAGTTCACATTTCTCACAAAAACACATAATTACTACTCAAAAACTATTAATATCCTACAACTATTGTTCATTTTAGAGTGATTTTACACATTTTTCGAAAATAAAACTGCACAACACAACGTACACTTTCAGTTCCCGCCAAAAACTTATTTTTTTTCTTAATTTAATTTTTACACAGATAACAATCAGATGTGAACTGACCACGACGTCCTTGTGCATCATGGTCTTGTGCATGCCGAGCCCCAGTTGGCTGACGAACGAGTACCCGCAGACGCTGCAAATGAACTGCGACGGATGCTTTATGCGCACGTGGCTGAGGTGGGAAGTCCATTTCCTACAAATTATAATAATAATTATAATAATCGGCAGACAAACACACATATTGTATATTCCCAAATTAAGCAAGTTACACTTGTGTTATGGGTAATATACAACGGACTACTCTGGGGCCGATCCCAGACACCCAGACCATAGTAAATAACAGAGACAATACGTTTCCGCAATTTACCATACCAGGAATCGAACCCGGAACCTCTACGTTGCAGTGAGATAGGCCGGCAAAGGCTTAGCCCGCTCAACCACAGAGGCCGTCATGAAATTATATTCTATTATAGCAAATTTTTAATCTTTGGCTCTATTACTCGCGGAATTCTTTCATTTAAGAAAATAACCATGCAAAATAATTGACATGGACGCGAATATTAATGAATTCTATCTATTATTCTATCCGTGCAGGAACGGAGAAAGAATACAATTTCCTGCGTTGGGGCGGCCTGTCGTAAGAGGCGAGTTAACAACCCATAGCCAGGTGGTAGGGCATTTGCCCGACTGGATGGTTACCACCCTTCGTCTAAAGTATGTCGCCATAACAACCTTGAGTTGTGTTCCGGCATTAGTGACCAGGTTCCAGTCTCCCTTAGGAGAGCAGCAGTGCATTTGTAGCACCTTTGGTGTTGCAAATGTCCATAGGCGATGCTAACCGAACCGCTTTCCATCAAGTGGGCCGTCTGCCTGTCTGCTGATCTCTTGCAATAAAAAAAAAAGAATAGATGCAAAAGTAACTCAGTGTGTTTTCTACTCTTATCAAAGATATGCATAGACGTTTCAGCTCAAATACAATTTTTGAAGCATCATTATATTAATACTAGCTGCGCCCGCGGTTTTATCAACGTGGTGATGGAAAATCGTTATATTTTGGATGATTCACAATTATAGCCCATGTGTTATTCTGATGTGTAAGCTATATTACTGTAAAGTTTCATCAAAATTCATTCGGTGAGTTTTTGTGTGTTAAGAGTAATAAAACACATCCATACATCCATTCTTACAAACTTTCGTGGTCATAATATTTATAGAGATTATAGAGGTATGGAGATGTGAAGCAAAAACTTTGTACCCCTTTTTACGAAAGTTGCACGGACGGAGGAGTATGAGATATCGCACACTTATAGTTTACATAGAGAAGGAGTGCACAATGCTAATATATTTTCTAAATTATGCATAAAAAATACATTAAATCAATAAAAAAAAAACATTACACACACTACCATGTATTTGACACACACACGCATATATACTCTATTGTTTGTTGTTCAAGTCAAATTAACAATGTAGGCCCTGGCGAAATCTGTGATTATAGAAGTATAGTCTTTGACAACAGAACCTTAATAATGTAAATACTTATAATTTAAATTAATTATGGTCGAATTTCGACCACTGGGCGACCACTAATCTCATTATATATAAAATTATTTATAAGCGAACAGAGGAGCCGTTGACACTGGTATAATTATAATATAATACTTACGTTGAAATTTCATCATATATAATAAAACTGTAGATGTCGAATTTCCGTACAATGAAAAAAAATGCTAAAAACCGAGTCAGGGGGATATAAGAAGTGAAATAGAACTAATTTAGATTTTTTATAAATTTTTTTTTTCTCTGTCTGTTTGTACCGGCTAATCTCTGAAACGAGTGGACCGATTTAAATGAAATTTTGTATGGTAGTAGCTTATATCCCTGGTCAACATATAGGATACTTTTGATTCCAAAAAATTTAAGAGTTCCCGTGGGATAGTTAAAAAAACTTTAACCACACGGACGAAGTCGCAGACATCAGCTATTTAAATATGAAATTATTTATAAGCAAATGAAGGAGCTGTTAACACTAGTATAATTATAATGTAATACTTACGTAGAAACTTCATCACAGTACTGACACTGGTACGTGTAGCCTTTGTGCCATCTCTGATGCTGCTTTGCTTGTGTTCTGTGTACAAATACAAGGAATAAATGACCACCCGAGTGACTTTCAGCTGCTTATATAAGTTTTATTGCGCGAGTTTAGCAGACAGGCAGAATGCCGACTTGATGGAAAGCAGTTACCATCGCCGAAGGACATTTGTAACACCAAAGATACCAATGTGCTGCTGCTCTCTTAAGGGAGTTTGGAACCTGGCCACTAATACCGGAACACAACTCAAGGTTTTTATAGAGGCATACTCTAGACTAGGGGTGGTAGCCATCCAGATGGGCAAATGCCCTACCACCTGGTAAAATAATTATATAACAAGTGAAGCTGAGTGAACAGATTATGATAAAAATCTGTATAGTATCATACATACATAACTTCACGCCAGTTCCCTTGCGGGGTAGGCACGGACAACAGAGTGCCATTCAGGCTTATTCTTACACACCTCACTTGCTTCTTTGACATTCAAACTCTTGTCATGCACGCTCGTCTGTTCTTAAGGCTCCTGACATCACCTTCTGCTAATACACGATCAATTTGATCATGGAAGGTGTGTCGTGGCCTTCCACGACCTCTGCACCCATCCACTTTTGCATTGTATATTTGTTTAGTCATTCTTTCATCATGCATTCATTCCACATGCCCGAACCATCGAAGCATTCCTTTCCTTACCTTCACCCCAACACTCTCTTTCAGACCAACTCTCTCTCTTACTTCGGTATTACGAACGCGGTCCGCGAGCGTCACTCCGCAGATTTTGCGGTGCTCGCATCTCGACCGCGTTTACTCTACTTTCATGTAGTATCATTACTACATGTACTTTCATGTAGTAGTGTATAATATCAATAATAGATATGAATGTACGATATATTATATCCCAGAAAATGGTATAATTTTCGCAGGATACCAATCCAGAAGTCAAAAGTAAAATACATTTTGCCCGAGTGAGTAAAATTGCCTTACTCGCTAGTTTTAACCTTTCGCTCACTAATTCAAAAAACGTACCTCTCTTAATTTTTTTAAGCCAGTACGATCAAGATATACTAAATTTCATAAAAAAATTACGATACTTAAAATAACACTCACGAAGTTTTTGATATGTATGAACATGACTTGCAAGCATATTTCCTCTCGTGATTCGAAACGTGTTTCTGTAGTTGCCTCTTGTTTTTGAATCTGAATTTGCAGATCGTACATTCAACATCGCCTGCACTCTGAAAATTAATTCAAATACATGTTTTAAGGTGATTCAAATGATTACCTCCTTCCAATAATGGACGTAGTTTAGCAGAAAGGACTCAACCCACATGATGGTCAAAAATACATACATACATACATAACTTCACGCCAGTTCCCTTGCGGGGTAGGCACGAGCAACAGGGTGCCATTTAGGCTTATTCTTACACACCTCACTTGCCTCTTTGACATTCATAACTCTTGTCATGCAAGCTCGTCTGTTCTTAAGGCTCCTGACATCACCTTCTGCTAGTACATGATCAATTTGATCATGGAAGGTGTCGTGGCCTTCCACGACTTCTGCATCCATCCACTTTTGCATTGTATATATGGTCAAAAATGAGTTGTATATACCAATTTACCAGCAATTTTTGTCTAAACTTAAAACCTCAATAACTCAAAAACGACTTTTTGTGGGTTAGGTTGTTTCTGCTAAACTACGTCCTAATTATATATAGCATTGGTTATTAAACCCATAATTCATTTTTAACAGAATTCCGAGTTATGTTTTCTTATATATTATCCGTGCAGGAACAGAGAAAGAATACTATTTCCTGCGTTGGGACGGCCTGTCGTAAGAGGCGACAAAACAACCCACAGCCAGGTGGTAGGGCATTTGCCCGGCTGGATGGCTACCAGTCCTGTTCTACAGTAAGCCGGCATAACAACCTTGAGTTGTGTTCCGGCATTAGTGACCAGGTTCCAGTCTTCTTTAAGAGAGCAGCGGCGCACGTTTAGCACCTTTGGTGTTGCAAATGTCTATAGGCGATGCTAACCGCTTTCGGCTTGAACAGAGATTGAGCTGTAGCCGTCTTCATTGTTACGTCCCAGAATAAAGAAGAAGGAAACGACTTTTCATTGCTCATATTCTGAAAGTATGCTTGGAGTTGTCTAATCACAGGGATGAAAACAATACTTTTCGCCCTGGGAAATGATTCTCCCTGCTGTCAAAAAATTTAGAAAACTATGTGAACCATAGATAATACATGCGACTCATGTCCCAACTTTTTTTAGAGCCACTGTTAAATCGCGGCATAAATTGTAATAAAAAAATATCAACAATTTTGTAACATTATTTTATATTTACAAATTACTTTTCATTAAATTATTATTTTATTTAAATACATTTGAGCTAAATATTTACTATCAGTGACAAAAAAATACGGGTTGGTTGAATGCCACAGAAAAAAATATTACTTGCCGTTTCATATGTATGGATGTCTCATCAGATTTAGGTATGGATAAACGCCTGATTTTATTAGAGTAGTTGTTTAATAAAACTACGTTTTAACGGTTTTAAACGCGGCATTTTATTTGATTTTGGCTTTCCGACGTTTCGGCCACTTTTCAGTGGCCGTGATCACGGAAGACGGCCACTGAAAAGTGGCCGAAACGTCGGAAAAACCAAAATCAAATAAAATTACCGCGCTTGAAACCGTTAAAACGTAGTTTTATTATGTATACAAGTCGCGAAAACTTAAGAAAATATTAGAGTAGTTGTTTGTTTAACTAATCAGTTTTTATTTACTTTCCTCATATTTGAAATGAAAAGCAGTGTTAACATCGGGTGAAAGGTCTATTTAGGCACTCGAACTATTAGTCTTGGCTATGCTCGTACTCCAAACCACCTCGTGCCTAAATAGGTCACTTTCACCTCTCATGTAGCAATCTACTATTATTTGATGAAATATCGACGCACATATATTGATTACATACAACTAAAGAAGTGAAACGAAACTACTTGAGATATAAGTCAAATCACTTCTCACCGGCTCATGTTTGGCAGTGTGATTCTTCCAGGCATGCGTGTCGATGAATCCCTTATAGCACAAATTACACTGGTACACTGAGTTTTGGTAATTCGAAGAAGTTTTACGATTGTTTACTTCTGCTATTTGTTCGTCTAACTGAAAACAAGAAATGTTTTTAACCACAAGTTATAAGCTATGTTTGCAGTTATTACTCCACATTATATTCTTACCGATAACTTGATAACAGTACAAAAATCCTCTATATCCTGCTCATCAATTTCATCTGGGTTCTTAGGTTTTCTGCTATTTGGTCGAATTTTGGCGGGAGCCTGGTCACACTTACGCGGTCGGCCACGTTTATTTTTGGGCGCATTATGTTTCTCTGCATTAAACACTTGTAATATTGACTCACTCTCATGATCATGCTCTTCTTTTGGCTCCTTGAAAAAATAAATATGCTGAGATGAGGATGTAAAAACAGGGGGCACGAGTTGGGAACTCAGTGTAAACTCTATTTGATTTTATTGTTCATACAGTGTTGCGAACTGATTACATTATTTTTTTTTATATATATAATAATCGGTAGACAAACACATATTGTATATCCCCAAATTAAGCAAGTTACGCTTGTGTTATGGATAATATACAACGGACTACTCTGAGTCCAATCCCAGACACCCAGAGCATAGTAAATAATGGAGAAAATATGTTTCCGAAATTCACTATACCAGGAATCGAACCCGGAGCCTCTGCGTTGCATTGAGGTAGGCCGGCAAAGGCCTAGCCCGCTCAACCACAGAGGCCGTCTTTACAGAAGTGAACCCCTAATGTGGCTATCATTGTTTCTGTTTAGGAAAATATAAGAGAAGCTTTATTAAAGAGTGAAAGATTTGGTGATGAGCATTAAGTGAATAATAAAAACTCAGTTATTTAAGTTGATTAGGACATTATAATTAATATTTATAAACACAATATATGCAATACTATTATATTCTTCAAATAAATAAACAAACCTCTACTAAACCTGGCAAGTCCAATACCTCCTCTTCTAACTTCTTCTTTCCAGTTCTCCTTTTCTTTTCTTTCTTACTCTTATGCCGGATAAGAGGTTCATCATCATCACTTGATAACACTAGTGGTAAAGGATAATCATCAATATCTTCTTCCTTTACAGTATTAGCATCAAAGCTTGGATAATCTTCATTTACAATATCAATTGAAGGCTCTTCTTTAATTTCTGCAGTGTTTTCATTAATTACTAGGGTTACATTTTGATCGACCTTAGTCAAGTTTGATGTAAGTTTGAGAGCTTCTCTGTCTATGTGCTTTATGTTATCTGTAGTAATCTAAAAATAATAAATTAACCAGTATAGGAGGACATCGAGACAAGGCTGTCTTAACCATGTTTGGCAGTGTGGTATGAAAATCAGGCTGAGCCCACATTAAGAAAGAAAAATAAAGTTAAAAACATAATATTTGATCTGCAAAAAATTCATTTTGCAAATTTGTTCGATTGAACATGCTAATCTCAGGAACTACTGGTCTGATTTGAAAAATTCTTTCAGTATTAGATAGCCCATTTATCGAGGGAGGCTATAGGCTATATATCATCATGCGAACACCAATAGGTGCGGAGCACCAATGAAGAATGTTTCAAAATCAGGGGGTTTTGAAAACAAATTCAATGTGGATGACGTCACGAGCACAGTTAGTACTTAATATCTGTAAACCATCATTAGCCATTAAACTACCAAAACTAAATTAGTATAGGAATATAATTACCACTCCCTTATCCTTTATAATATCATACAAAGCAGTTTGTCCTTTTATACATTTACTCCGAAAGTTATAATACTTTTGTATGAGTGTTACACATTGATAGCACACATATGGAGGTATCTCTATGATGCTGAAAGGCTGTAAAAAAAATTTAGGCCGGTATTTATATTATAAGAATAATAATATAGCCTCTAAAACTCTAATTACTCCAAAGTAGCAGTTCAATTTTCCTGAACATTGTGAAACATGATTCCTTACTTTGAGAATAATTTTAGTAGTACAAAATGATCTACTAATCACAAATAGAATTAGTAAAAGTTAAATGTTCTATAATTATAATATGATAACTATATTCTTAAGCGTGTTAAAGAGAATTTTCATTCAAAACAGAGTAAAAATTTCACGAATACTTACATGTACACCAATTATGGATTCAAAATATGTACACAGCGGGTAAGATCGCAAGTTAAACATGTTAACATCCGTTATCAAACAAATACGACAAACTTTCACTTGTCCCATTTTAAAAATAAATTTATTATTATTATTATATTAATTACAAAATAAATTGCCTACATAAATTAAATTTCATAATTCGCGGTAAAGTATAATTATAGTAGAGTTAAAAATTAATAGAACCTACACGAATAGCAACGTCTCACAAAACATGTTTCCGGAATATTAAAGAATAGTGTTTAATATCACACGAGCGAAAATTTATTTAAAATTATACTTAAATAAAATATTTGATTGTTCAGTTATTTAATATTTATTAAGATCTCACATAATAATTAAAAGAGAATGTCTAAATTTACAAAAGACGCTAACTGGCAGCCATTGTTATTGGATTGGGTTGACGTTTGATTTGACGTAATTTTGACTGTTGACGTCAAGTAGTAGTATAGTAGAATTCGTCACAAAGGCAGGCAAAGGAATCTTAGTCCATACAGTCAATTATGATCTACGAGTCTTCGTATAATAGCGCGGTTGTAGGCTACAACCGACACCATTCGACGGAGTTCTTGTGAAAATTCAAAAAACCACATTTGACTAGACAGTTCACATTTCTCACAAAAAACCATAATTACTACTCAAATACTATCAATATCCTACAACTATTGTTCATTTTAGAGTAATTTTACACATTTTTAGAAAATAAAACTTCACAGCACAACGTCCCGTTCCAGTTCCCGCCAAAAACTCCTGTTGACGTCAACGATTGTCGTTTCGATAGCTTGTCAAAATCTATCATTTTTTAAAGATTGGTCACGATAGAGTGGTTAGGTACCTCGAACAGACTATAAGTCAAGACTACTGTTCACTCCACTTAAAATAAGTCAGTGCATACAAGTGCACTTGTTTACACTGAAGCCAAAGTACACAATTTTTGTAAAAACTCGAAAGGCCTAATTCTAATATAACTAGAGATAACACGACGGTATTCAATGGCATTTAATGTTTCAAGTTTATATATAAATGAATCACTTTGGTTGATTCATCCAAATCAAAAGACATGAATGATCATCCTGGTTCGTCGGTCGGCTTCATTTGAAGGGTTTGAAGTTTCCACCATAGACAATTTTGTAGTGTAAAAAGATAAATGTGTTTTGGTCACTATTCAGCATCAACTCACTCATCCTTTAGTGTCTCTCCATTCTGTACATGATTTATCTCATAACTAGCTTTTGTCCACGACTTCGCTGGCGTCCCACACGCCCTCCATTAACTTCCTCCCAAGCCCGGAGACCACTTTATAAGCCAGAGACAATGCGTAAATGTATTCTCCAAGCGTTATAAAAAAGAATATGTACCTATGTCACGAAGTGATCATGTATAATTCTTAGAAATGAGAAACTTAATTTTTATGTAATTCTAAATATCTGATTACAAATATCCGTACCGCCATCTATGGCTGGTTCCTACATCTTACTATTCATTCACTTGCCATACCATTGGTTGAATTTTGACATTACTTGTATAGTCGATGTCAAATTTTGACAGATAATAAGGCAAACGGACGGTCGGTAAGATATAGGAAACGTGCCCTATCAAAGGTGGTACTAAGCAGCACATTTTCGTTGCCATGACGATGTGTTTGTTAGTTAATTGCAACAGTGGCGCCAATAAAAATGTATGCAAAATTCACTGAAGTAGGAAACCTATGGAAATGAAACGTCAATAAAAAATGCGTGCCACTGTGACGTCATTTGGCCACTAAACATGGCGGTTTTAGTGCTGTCCAGAAGATTTTAATGTTATTAGGTTTTATCGATAAACGTCCTTGGCTCATTTTATTTTCAATATTATTGAGTATTAATTATTTGTAGAATTTATACTTTAATAGGAAGTAAGTATATTGTTATGTGCAAAGATACTTTGATTTAGATGTGTGAAATCTAAGACAAGTTCGTGTTTCAACTTTATCAAGTAAACGATATGACGATTTTTAAAAGTTGCTACACTGATTTGATAAAGTTGTTGTTTGACAACACAGTGACCACAAAACATAAACATATGGCGTAGTACAGTGCCATCTGCCCATCTCTAGCATGCTAAATTTTATCGTCGTTTCGTATGTTGCCGTCTCGCTCGCACTTGCGTATATGCCTGAAAGGGATGGAAGCTTTATGTCGGCGATAAAACGATAGCATGCTAGCTAGCTATGCTGTTTTGGATATCAAAATAAGAGTACGTGTTTTTCCTATGAAAAACACGTACTCTTATTTTGATATCCAAAACAGATTAATTAGATTGTAAATAGACGGAGTAGTTTAGACTACTTACCTCTCTATTACAATCTATTTTAATTGTGTTGCTGACTCTAAAGTCCGTAACACATTACCGCAACGCACCTCAAGATAGGTGCGCTGCATCATAAGTGAGTGATTCAAATTTTAAACTTATTAAGGGCCGCGTGATAAAAAAAAAAACAAAACACCTACAGAACATTTATTTAATAAAAAACGTCATTCCTTATGACTTACGCTCTAAAATCACTTAATTATTAAAAATTTAACGAATTTACAATAGTTTTTATTAAAGTAAAACTAATAAAGGCATAAGTTTATAATATGAGTTTTATTTGTACCTTAGATGTTTTACATGGAATACAAAATTCAAAGAAGTGACACCATCAGTTTTGGTTTATTCCTCTAAAGATGTCAAAGCATATTACTTTTATCTAAGTAGGTTCAATAGCTTCACAATAAAGAGTCTGTATATACAAAATCTAACATCTTCTCTTGAAGCTAAAGAACAGCAAAATCCTTAAATGTGCAGCATTTACCAAGGTAGAGGTGTCAGGACCGGCCAAAACAGGAATTGTTTCCAACTGATTTTCTTTTAATATGCCAGTTTTATGTTGGCTGGCATGTCGCTGCAAAATATTGAAATATTAGATTAGAATAATTGTGTCCACAGTATTTTTTTCATAAAATTTGCTTAAATTATGACATTATTATTCAAATTGGGCAAATACATTTCTTGGATGGAATCACAGCCACAAAACCCATAAGTTTTTCTAAAATGGTTACATAGAATGAGAATGACATAGACTACAACTAGTAACTAGCATATCAGTAATAAGGTAGCAGCAACAAGTATATCAAAGGGTAAAAGTGAAAGTACAAATTTCAATTATACGAGCAGTCTCCATGAGTGTGAGAGGCACGAGAAGACATATTAAGGCCTTCGACTGCGAAGACGGAGCAGGAATTATATAATAAGCCGACAGTCCAACTACTATCCTGCTGATCATCGTCCCACCATACAAAACTTGTATATTAATTTTGATCCTTTTATAGCACGTTTTGTTATAAAATAATATGTATGTATTAAAATATGTATATAATTTAAAAAAAGTATATCAATACTAACTATAAAAGTATATACAGTATTAACTTACTCTTACAAATTTGAAGGGCACGGCATCATCTCGTAGTCGAGTCACATCCAGAGTTTTGTTGAAACATTTATCATCAAAATGTAGCGAGCAAATATAAATATATTTTGCATTTGGCTTTATATTTTCCATTCCAATGGCTTCCAGCCACTTTTTCTTTATACGCTCATTTCTTGGGATCCTATAAAATATGTTTTAATTATTATTTTTGTATGTTTTAAGCGGGGTAGCATGATAAAATAAGAAATTTTATATAAGCAATCATATTATATCGATATCAAAGTCGATAAATAATGTACAACCCCAGCTAATAAATTAACATTATTTAAGCGTAAAAATATAGTTAAATAAGTTAAATCCATTCATGACCTATAACTGCACATAAGAACCTTGCTAATTATAATGAAAATCTTCCTTTATTTTCCCGGAAACATTAACAATAAGCAATATTTTTAATGTTATTTACAGCGTACCTGTGTATGGTTAAAGATGACTGATTTGGTGTTTTTCTTATGCCGCACCCTATTACACTGCACACGGACATATCTGCGACGTAATTATTTATATTTGGCTTCAATTATTTTAAATCACAAGCAAAATATTGAAAGATAATTAGTTATTTTCATTTATACCACGACTTTTTGACAGGACAAGTACCGGGTGCACTGACTGATAATGACATTTGGTGCACTAAACATGGCGGATTTTCGGCCTCATTAGGTATTTACGTATATTCATGTTCCACTTTATGTACGCACTGAAATACTGTTATATTGTTTTCCTGCGAGTTACAGTGCTGAGTAAGAACGAGATAGATATATGTTTATGTGTGTGCCTTCAAAATGGATGCTATTTGTATAAGCAATTGTACGTATAGAACAATATGTCGCGTCCCTATTATAGCGCTGAGATCGGGTTCTGGAATCCTCCTAATCACCTGGAGCGATTTTGGTGATTTTGTATTTGTGTGTTTAAGTGAGTACCCGGATGGTTTAGAATCGCAATTAGAACCGGTACGTGGCTCTGGGATCGGGTTCTAGCATTTTAACTTTTAAAGGCAGGACAACGTCTGTCGGGGCCGCTAGTATTAGTATAGATACACAGCCCTAATGTTGTATAATACGTCAGCTGTATAGCTACAGATATACTGCTAGAAGCATGTCGGTGACGCGAACGCACGAGATTTCACTCATCCAAAGAGCGTCTAACGCGCACAGCATACGGTCGCTGCGCATGCGCCAGTCATGAGCATGTCGGTGACGCGAACCCATAAGACTTTCCCCTACCAAAAAGTTCCCAAAGCGGGTAAAGAAGTTTTCACTTCAAAAAACACGTAATGCAAAACATCAACCAACTATATTTCTTTAGGTTTTATATTAAAGTATATTTTTACAAACGAATACACCAAAAAATCTTAACCATAAGTATAATAGCATAAATAAAAAACCTGCGTCTCGGGACGCCCGACAGAAATGATAACTTAACTAATCTAAGTTCAACTATTTAGCTGTCAACAGTATATGTCCATCGCACACTAAACACTGAGTAGAGAGAGGGGGAAGCGTCTGTCCGAAATACGACTAGCGCTGTGGGTTAGAGTGAGAGAGGAGGAGTCTGCCTACCGCTACCGTATGCGTGATAGAAAGGGAAGCCAAACAGACTGGCGCCGTAACGCGTTACGTAACGAAACGGTTTACCCTCCCATAAGTTATCAGACTTCAAAACAGCTCATACGTCAACGTCCCACTATTGGGCTTGAATACAATTTATAGGAAAACGGGTCACCCCAAGCCAGGCTTGACACATCAGTTATTTCGATGTGCAGGTTTCATCACAATGTTTTTCTTCACTGTACGTGGTGAGTTTTTTTAATTGCATATATTCAGCAGACAGGCAGACGGCCCAGCTGATGGAAAGCAGTTACCGTCGCCTATGGACATATGTAACAACAAAGGCGCTACCAATGTGCTGCCGCACTTTAAAGGGAGGCTGGGACCAAGGTTGTTATGGCGGCATACTCTATACCAGCGGTGGTAGCCATCCAAACAGGCAAATACCCTACCACCTGGCTGTGGATCGTTTATTTGTGGAGTGTAATAATATGCACTAGAATTTATATAGAAACAACTGTAGTTAGAAATTGGACAGGTACTAAATTATCATCAATATGCACTGGTAAATTTTCTTCGTTAAATGGTGACAAAAGTTTTCTCCGATGCTATTCGAATTTTCCGAGTTATCGGGCAAACAAGAGGAATACTCATAATTATGGATGTTCCAGCTATCTGAGAATCGTAGTTCTGTGATTCTCGCGTATAACAAGAGGAACATCCATATTTGTGGATGTTCCGGCAATCTGAGAATCATGAATCATAGTTCGTTCATTTATTAATACAAGTGGTGGAATTCCATGCGAAAGCCCAGGAACTTGTGAATCATGGTCCACACGAGGAACAGACTTTGAGACATTAAGACGTTTCTTCTCACGATACCTTCTCGAACGTTCCTTTGCCAGGGCTTTCTTCCGTTCGGCATTATTTTCTTTAATTTGCTTGTTTTGCTTTTCCTCGGTAGGTTGTTGCTGAGATTCAGTTCGCTTCTTTTTACGATGTCTCTTCACACGCTCATTAGTCAACTCCCTTTTTCGTTTCAATTTGTCATCGATTTGATTTTCTTCATCCATCTTATGTAATAAAAAAAAAACTTATATATTCATATATAATGAGCAATTAATATAAGACTATAATGTGCAGTATTATTATATTAATTTTGTCACGTTTACATAAGGTATACACGCGTATAATATTAAATAACGTATTAAATGAAACGCTCGCCGAACGAGTATAACAATGATGCGTTGACTATATATCTCGCTCCTGGAGCCTCCAGCCGATTTTATCTGAACTAGCGTTACATAGCCGAGCGTGACGGCGTTCCATAGCTGAATGTGACGGCGTTACATAGCCGAGCGTGACAACTCGATCGCATTCAATACTCACAAAATAAACTGCTCAGCGCGCCTAAAGGAGTTTACACTTCAAAAAGGGTATATAAAAATTTGCGTCAGCTCCGACGCTCGACTGGAGTTTAATCTTTAAGTAAGATTGTCTACTGATGGATATTATTTTAAGATTTTATTGCATTGCATTAAAGATCGAAATTGTATAATAATTTCGATGATATAATAATAAATATTGTCAATACTAATATCATTTAACAGTACTGATATTCATATTTATAAATCATAATAATTAAAAGTATATGAAAAAAATATAATTAATTGGGGGGTGTCCTGTAATGACGTAAGGAGTTTTAGGGGTGACGGTCGAGCCAAAAAATATATTCAAAATTCTAAAATTTCTATTCAAATAAGTTCCACTGGAGAACACTTTTTGAAGGTCATACACGTAATGTAAGGTCATGTAGTAGAGTCTCATATAATCTTACTTTGGAGAGAGGGGGGTCTCGGTGAGTTTGAAGGTTTGAAGAGAGAACTACTGAACTGGAGTAGATATTCTATTATTAGTTACCATTTAAGTATTTTATTATTTAATTATCTCATTGTGATTCTAGCCTATGTCCTACGCAGTCTTAAATTCTAGTTTCAAGGTCAAAATGCAAACTACCATTACTCCATCTTAAGTTTTACCCAAATATCTGGGTTGCAGTTATGGGAAACTAATTTACATACATACATACATAACTTCACGCCAGTTCCCTTGCGGGGTAGGCACGAACATAACTAGAAAACTAATTTATAAAATAATAATAGGTTCCAGCATCATGCAGGCTTCCATAGTGATTGAGTTGTAGCTTTCGATCTAACCTTCAGTGTCCGCGTCCAGAGCTCCAGGTGCCCAATTCTGCTATTACTATCTCGTTAAAATCGCCTCAATTGTAGTTTTGCCTAATTTCTGTATTCTGTTAATTCCAATGGCGTGTAATAAATATTTATAAGCGAAAACTCGCGAAATAAATGTTTAAAATTTTGACTGACGCCATTTTTGCTAGTAGTAATACCATTTTTTTTCTATTATTATTTCACCGCGACGATGTTGAGAAAATATTGTGGATTTAGTAGACTATACAAAATGTTGACACAATCGCAATTCAGTATCATCGCAACGTTCAGATATTGAAATAGTAGAATAGGACCCCAGGAATAAAGTGAAATAGAACAGGCTTAATACAGATAAAAGCCAAAACACATCTCACCGGGTCGTGTTTCGCGGTGTGACTCTTCCACACGCGCGCCTCCAGGAAACTCTTGTAGCAGAAATTGCACTGGTATACTGGTTGATAGTTCATTGAAATCTTACGATTATTTATTTCTGGTATTCGTTTATCTAGCTGAAAAAAATTGGTATTTGCTTAAGACAACACGGCAGAAGTGAAAACTTCATCAAGGCGAGTATAGCGGTGACGCGGTGACTAGAAATCTCTTGCTCCTTTACCTAAACGAGCGTTACATACCCAAGCGTGATGGCGTGACGGCTCAGTCTCTTTCAATACCCACAAAATAGTGCTCAGCGCGTCTAAAGAAGTTTCATACATACATACATACATACATAACTTCACGCCAGTTCCCTTGCGGGGTAGGCACGAACAACAGAGCGCCATTTAGGCCCATTCTTACACACCTCACTTGCTTCTTTGACATTCATAACTCTTGTCATGCACACTCGTCTGTTCTTAAGGCTCCTGACAAAGGAGAAGTTTCCACTTCAAAAATTAGCATTTTCCAACATATATGTACTAGTGGTCGAAATTCGAGCATAATAATTAATTTAAATTATAAGTTTGAACATTATTAAGGTTCTGTTGTCAAAGACTATACTTCTATAATATGTAGAAAAGGTCTATATAAACTATAAGTGTGCGAAATTTCATACTCCTCCGTCCGCGCAATTTTCGTAAAAGGGGTACAAAGTTTTTGCTTTACGTATTACGGTATTAATATATAGATAACACAAAAAGGAAGTATAAAATAAAGTTAAAATACTCCTCGAGGCCTAAATCTGTCATAACAATCTTGATTATGTATACGAGTAAGAATCAGGAAAACCAGAGAATAATATATACTATAATATTAGGATTTACTCGCGACGTCGTCCACGTTCGACGGATAAAGTAGATTACAATTATTTTGCCCGAATTTAAAATCAAAGGATATTTTCAGCAGGGCAACGGATATTTTTGTATGAAACTACATGAGTTCCGAAGATTCCCGTAAAAACCCGGTATAAGTAATGTTACTAAAGGCATACGTAACTAAACCTTTTATACTAAAAATGTCTAATAAACTTATAAGTTGTCATATCACGTGATTAAGACATTAAGAAATCCCGGGGATTATAAAGAGTCCAGGATTATATTGTTTTAGTATCAAGCGGATCCGAATCCACTAACTTTAAAACAGTCCGTGAAAAATTCCCGGAATATAAAGCACATCACTTAAAAAGGACTTAGCTGTCGTTGTAGTGAAATCGTATCCAAATCAGCTAATATCTATGCAATCTAACTAATTTGTACCATACCCGGGAAAATTCCCGCGGGATTCCCGGGGCACAAGTAGCGCTGCATTTAAAAAAGAACGTAAGCTATCATTTTAATGGAAACTTTGTCGGAATAAGGTAATTTTTATGCACCCGAACAACTTCGAACCGCTCCCGGGAAGTCCTGCGGGATTCCCGGGATAAAAAGTATCACACGTTGTAATAAATAAAATTCGAATCACTTCTTTAAACTACATACATACATACATACATAACTTCACGCCAGTTCCCTTGCGGGGTAGGCACGAACAACAGAGTGCCATTTAGGCTTATTCTTACACACCTCACTTGCCTCTTTGACATTCATAACTCTTGTCATGCAAGCTCGTCTGTTCTTAAGGCTCCTGACATCACCTTCTGCTAGTACACGATCAATTTGATCATGGAAGGTGTTCTTTAAACTAGCCATTTTAAAGCATAACTAAAATATTCGCGCGGGGTTCCCGGGATAAAAAGTAGCGCAGATTTTAAGTCCAAGAATAGCTAACTCGATAAGCGAAAGCCGCATCGAAATCGGCCCAGTAGTTTTTATGAATCCCGAACAAAGAAACAAACCGACAGACAAGAAATCTAAAAATAAATTGCATTTTGTTCTCCATCATTTATATAGTGTATTCCAGTTGGTTTTTTTAATAGTTTCAATGTACAGACAGCATGATTAGAATTTTGTAATATTATAGAGATTTTTCAAATAAATGCACAAACCTCTACTGAAACCGGCAATTCCTCATCATCACTTGATGAGGCTGATGGTAAAGGATAATCAATCTCTGCATCGTCAATATCTTCTTTCTTAACAATATTAATGTCAAAGCTTAAATGATCTTTACTTTCAATATCCGTTACAGGTTCATCTTTAATCTCTACATTATCTTCCTTAATTACTAGAGTCAAATTTTGATGGACCTTAGTCAGAGTTGATGTCAGTTTGAGAGCTTCTCTGTCTATTTGTTTTATGTTATCTGTCATAACCTAAAAAAAATAACATGTATAGGCGAATATCTTAACCCATTCTACTTTTACATACATACATAACTTCACGCCAGTTCCCTTGCGGGGTAGTCACGAACAACAGAGCGCCATTCAAGCTTATTCTTACACACCTCACTTGCTTCTTTGACATTCATAACTCTTGTCATGCACGCTCGTCTGTTCTTAAGGCTCCTGACATTCTACTTTTAACACCAAATATTGGTTTCATTGGCTGTTCTTAGTTAACAATAATTACCTGCTGCATTTTTTTTCTAAAAAAACCATATCTAGACTTTTTGTTTGCCTTGCAATGTATTAATTCATCACTAATAAACATTTACTACATTAAAAGTTCTTTTATATACTTGGCCCTTAAAATAACTCTATACATGTAGTAAATTTTTACTTAAAAACATATTGTAATATCAGATCAGCGCCAGGTGGTAGGGCATTTGCCCGACTGGATGGCTACCACCCCTGGTCTAAAGTATGTCGCCATAACAACCTTGAGTTGTGTTCCGACATCAGTGATCAGGTTCCAGTTTCCCTTAAGAGAGCAGCAGCGCATTTGCAGCAACTTTGGTGTTGCAAATGTCCATAGGCGATGGTAACCGCTTTCCATCAAGTGGGCCGTCTGCCTGTCTGTTGAACTCCTGCAAAAAAAAAAGATTGCAATACTGATTCTAATTTACAACTTTTAAGTAAAGTACCTTACTTAAACAATACCAAGATAATAGTCATATTTGTAATTTTTGGAGAATTTACAATTACTACATAGTTTGCCTTTACTGTATTCGAAATAAGGAATATATTCATAAATAATATCAGCCCATAAATATTCTATTGGTGTGATTCATCTGCGATGGTGTTAAAGATACAGGCCATTTCACACAGCCATGGCAAAGGGTTTAATGTGTCATTTGAGATATACATACATACATAACTTCACGCCAGTTTCCTTGCGGGGTAAGCACGAGCAACAGAGCGCCATTTAGGCTTATTCTTACACACCTCACTTGCTTCTTTGACATTCATAACTCTTGTCATGCACGCTCGTCTGTTCTTAAGGCTCCTGACATCACCTTCTGCTAGTACACGATCAATTTGATCATGGAAGGTGTGTCATGGCCTTCCACGACTTCTGCATCCATCCACTTTTGCATTGTATATCTGTTTAGTCATTCTTTCATCATGCATTCTTTCCACATGCCTGAACCACCGGAACATTCCTTTCCTTACCTTCACCCCGACACTCTCTTTCAGACCAACTTTCTGACTTCGGTATTACGAACGCGGTCCGCGGGCGTCACTCCGCAGATTTTGCGCAGTGCTCGCATCTCGACCGCGTTTACTCTACTTTCATGCTCTCTCTTCCATACCCAACTCTCGCTTCCACACGTGAGTGTAGGTACCAGCACCGCGGTGTGTATGGCAAGCTAGGCCTTCTGGCTGAGGTTCTTAGCGCCTAGACACTCCATTCACACTATTCCCCAAATTCACTCTTCTTTCTATATCAGTGGTGTACCTTCCATTCCTGCTAAAAGCACATCCAAGATATACAAACTCATTCACTTGCTCCGGTATAACATCATCGACATCTTTGCATTCGTTCTGATTTCTTCTCTTTCAAACACCATAACCTTTGTTTTCTTCGCATTCAAATTATTTGAGATATAACATTGTTAATGACATAAAATATTGACAGGCATTACTTATATATACTAATGTGGCTATGCATTAACAGCATTATTTTTTAACACTTAAATAAGACACATTCTGAACACAGTCTAAATCTTTAACACTAACGCAGGTGCGGCTGCAGTATAACAACATGCTAAGACATGTGCCAGTTCTGGATAGAAGTCTCCTCATTTTTAAGGGACATTGACAAACAACAAAATCCATTGACTAAAGAGGTGGAATATATTAGACATAGGCTAGGGGCTATAAACTGGCTGATTTATTGGAATGATTAAAAGTACTCACTGGAGTACAGACCAACATGTGATGCATTTCTGATTATAGCTCTTCAACTGATTGCAGATGAATAAGAGGAAAAAAATATTTTTTAACGGAGTAATTGGTGTATATAAATTGACAGGGTTTACAGATTGATAATCTGGAATTGGAAACTGGAATTTTGGCGGGAACTGAAAGGAGATGTTGTGCTGTGCAGTTTTATTTTCTAAAAATGTGTAAAATTACTCTAAAATGAACAATCATTGTAGGATATTGATAGTTTTTGAGTAGTAATTATGTGTTTTGCGAGAAATGTGAACTGTTTAGTCAAATGTGGCCTTTCGAGTTTTCACAAGAACTCCATTGAATGGTGTTGATTGTAGCCTACAATACAACTGCGCTTGGCTTTAAAGGCCTAGTTACCAAGCCATAAACATTTAAAAAAATATCATAAATACCTTCACCATGGGCATGTTATAATTAATCGTAACACTGTATATTAGGTCAGAAAAGTTGCCTAAAATGTACTTATCCCCCAGGCAGGATTTGAATTCATATAATTAAAATACGATGTTGGTATCTTGGCTGGTTTACAATGTATTAAGAATGTTAATAGGTAAGTAAATTTTAACTGCAATTTATTCCTAAAATTATCATTTGCAATAAATCACTTTAAAAGATAACATTCCCTTTTTCTTGTATGGAAGATGTTAAAATAATGCAATTAAATACTAAAATAACTAAAAGTTGATATATAAATCTACATAAATACAAAATGTATGTCCATGCATAAATTGTGGATGACTTTACCGATTTTGATGAATTTTTGTGTGTTTGAGTGGGTCCCAGGTTGATTTAGATTTACAATTTGAACTAGTAGGTGGCACTGGGTTCAGATTCTAGGATGCACCTAATCTCCGGGACTGATTTTGATGAATTTTTTTGTTTGAGTGGCTTCCCGGACAGTTTTAGATTCACAATTGGAAACAATAGGAAGCACTAGAATCAGGACCTGGATTTTTATTTTTTCAGGGCAGGACAAGGTTTACCAGGACCACTAGTATTAAAAGTAAACTACAAGTATAAATTTACTTATATGGGTAAAATAATCATTAACCATCAAACTACCAAAAATAAATCAAAACAGAAATATAATTACCACTCCTTTAGCTTGTATAATATCATACAAAGCAGTTTGTCCCTTTAAACATTTACTCCGAAAATTATAATACTTCTGTATGTGTGCTACACACACATAGCACACATATGGAGGCATCGCTGTGATGCTGAAAGGCTGTAAAAAAGAAATATTTATATAGAAAATAATATGTAAACCTGTAATACTCTTATTACTTCAAAGCACTATCCGTGAAAGAACGGAGAAAGAATACAATTTCCTGCGGCCAGGCGGCCTGTCGTAAGAGGCGACAAAACAACCCACAGCCAGGTGGTAGGGCATTTGCTCGACTGGATGGCGACCACCCCTGGTCTAAAGTATGTCACCATAACAACCTTGAGTTCTGTTCCGGCATTAGTGACCAGGTTCTAGTCTCCCTTAAGAGAACAGCAACGCATTTGTAGCACCTTTGGTGTTGCAGATGTCCATAGGCGATGGTAACCGCTTTCCATCACGTGGGTCATCTACCTGTCTGCTAAACTCCTACGATATAAAAAAAAAGAAGTTCAATCTTCCTGAACATTGTAAAACAGTAAGTATACCGGGAACCACACTTTTAGAAAACTTTATTTAGGTAAATTAAATGTAAATAACTGTAGTAATTTGTAAAAATCTTAATAATCTTGTAATTGCATAGAATCTAGACATAGAATTCAGTTGCTTTCGGTGTCTGTCTGTATATCCGTTAACTCCTAAATCACACAACAGATTTTTACGCATTTTTCACCATCAGTTAGATAACTTTTTAAGGAAGGTTTATATATATACTATATAGCTTTTACCCACGGCTTCACCGCGATATATAAAATCCTGGTAAATTTGCATAAACGCGGAACCTGAAAATTACGCATTTTTTTGTATTCAAACACTTTACATATGGTTTGCTATGGTTTAATAACGACACTAAAATCATCGGTAAGCCATCGTTTAGACAAAAAATTAATACACATTACAATTAATTACGAAATACGTGCATTATATCGATAGAAATAATGTTCAATTTTAGCGTGACGACTTACCTACTAATTATAATAAAAACACAATTACTTTAATTTTGGGATTAATCTGCAAATGTAACATGTATGACATGATCAAAATAATTAATAATTATAAAATCAAATATTACGGCATTGCTAAAAAATCACGACATTTTGTAATATGTAAGTAAAACCTCAGATTAATAATATTGAGAGACAAAGTTTTTACCTCACTTTGCTAAATGTCAGGCAAAGGAACTAAATCCGTACAGCATGAATATCAATATTATTCAATCAAACTGAACATCTTTGAATGACATAAAAATACGGAATTTTAGATTTTTCACATTATTGTGATTAAGATCATTATTATATTTTTGTAGTTTGTATATATAATTAACGACAACATGCAATACTAATGTTAGACAAACAATATACAGGTGTGAGGGGTGTTCGAAGGTTATGGCAAGGACAGTGGGTTAGGTTAGGTTATCTTCAGACCAAAGCCCACGAGCCGAGCGAGCGAAGCGAGCGTGCCGCGGTAGCGGCCGGTGAGTGGCAGAACCGACTTTAATTTTTATCAAAATTATCAACGAATAAATGGAAACCAGTTGGTTCTGCCACTCGCCGGCCGCTGCCGCGGCACGCTCGCTTCGCTCGCTCGGCTCGTGGGCTTTGGTCTAAAGATAACCTAACCTAACCCACTGTCCTTGTCACTGGTTACACCTTCGACCACCCCTTACACCTATACTTTGTTCTGCTTACATTGGTATTGCATGTAGTCGGTATTTATATATACAAACTAGAAAAATATATTAATTATCTTAGTTACAATAATGTGAAAAATCTGAAATTCCATACTTTCATGTCATTCAATGATCTTCAGATTGATTGAATAATATTGATATTCATGCTGTATGGATTTAGTGTCTTTGTCTAACAAGTAGCAAAGTGAAGTAAAAACTTTGTCTCTTAATATTATTAATCTGAGATTTCACCTACCAATTACAAAATATGGTGGTTTTTTAGCAATGCCGTAATAGTTGATTTTATAATGATTAATTATTTTGGTCATGTCATATATGTTACATTTGCAGACTAATCCCGAAATTAAATAAGTGATTGTGTTTTTATCACAACTAGGTGAGTCGTGACGCTAAAATCGAACATTATTTTTATTTATATGATACAGGTTTTTAACGTAATTAATTGTATTCTTTTTAATTTTTTACCTAAATGACGGGTTTCCGATAATTTTAGTGTCCTTATTACACCATAGCAAACCATATTTATAGTCTTTAAATACAAAAAACGCATAATTTTCAGGTTCCGCGTTTATGCATATTTACCAAAATCCTATTAAACTTTTATGTAAATAAAGGTACTTATTAGGGTTTAAAAGGTTGGGAGGTTTTAGGGTTTGTTAAGTCGCAGCCGATTTCAGTAATAGGGTTAAAAATAAAACAGTACTTACATGTCCACCAATAATGGTTTCAAAATATGTACACAGTGGATAAGATCGCAAGTTAAACATCTTAACATCCGTAATTAAACAAATACGACAGACTTTCACGTGTTCCATTTTAACAATAAATTTATTATTGTTCTATAGAACACAAAATGAACTACATAAATTAAATTTGATAATTCGCGGTAAAGTAGAATTAACAACTAATAAAACCTACGCGAATAGTAACTTACAGTATATTAAAAGGAAGTGTTTTAATATTATACGAACGAGAAATTAGATTTAATTAGGATAAATAATGGTAAATTATGAATATCTAAATAATAAATATAGAAAAAACGCCAACTTGAAGCCATTATTTTTGTTATTGGATTGGGTCGACTTGACTCAGTTGATTCGTTGACGTTTGATTTGATTTGACATTGACAATATTTTGACATTTTTATAGGATTTTGTATTTAGTAGCAAAGACCTTTAGCTAATCGTTTTTCGTACGATGAGTGAGTTCCGATGGCCCACTTCCTCTCCCCCTAGCCCAATCTCTTATACCCTATGCCTCCTATCCTATTCTCCTTGTCTGATTCCTCTGTCTTATCCTAAAAGCTGGTATCACGTTGGCTTCGTCCCCGGTGTTGCTAATGTCTATAGGCGACAGTAATCACTTTCCATGAGCTGAACAATCTGCCACCTGCGCAATAATAAATACAGAATTCTTGTATACACGTAAACGCCTTGTATAATTCCATTATAAACACAATTCTGTATATAAAACTGCTTATACTATACTCTTTAAATAATAAAATCCGGATATTTTTTTTTAACTTGAAGGGTTTTGTTTTCTCCAAGAAATACTGTGGTGGGCAAGCCATACCACATCGCCCCTTCAGGGCCTTCGCGCTCTTCACCATCATCCTTTAGCATCTCTCCATTCTATGCTTGACTGATCTCATAATAGTGTTTGTAGTCGACAGAGAAAAAAACAAATGTAATTTATCAATTATATTTTTTTATGATTCTTATTTATACATATTTTTACAAACTAAGTGAACTTAATTAATATTGCTTAGCTTATATTTGTCTTAAATTATAACTATTAACTATTATTAAACAACACATGAGTCGACTTTCTAATTCCCATAGCTATTGCAAAAATCACTGGTTTAATTTAATAGTGGATTTTAAAACATCGCAAATCAAATTCTGTTTTCGGGTAATCGTCATTTTAGTAAAATAGAACTTGTACTATAGAAAATCATCTTGACCGTCTATTCTATTGTTGGTCGGCAATGGCCACAACGCTTTAGCCGCGCGTTGATTTTGATTTTGCCAATGTCGGAGTGACTATGTAAAAAAAACCTAGACCATGTTGGCTGATCAGATATTAAATTATAAGCTTGACCATCTTTATGTCACGGTTATTCAGAAAAATGCATTCTGTATCGTTACTTAAACAATTATCTTTGTTTTTTAATGTTTATGGCTTGGCAACTTAGGCCTTTAAGCCAGGCGCAATTTTATTGTAGGCTACAATCGACGCCTTATAACGGAGTTCTAAAGGCCACATTTGACTATACAGTTCATATTTCTCACAAAAACACATAATTACTACTCAAAAACTATCAATATCCTACAACTATTGTTTATTTTACAGTGATTTTACACATTTTTAGAAAATAAAACTGCACAGCACAACATCCTCTTTCAGTTCCCGCCAAAAACTCCAATTGTCTTTATTATTTGTCTCCAACCTATGATTAGGTAATCATATGGTAGGTAAGATAGATCGCTCGCCTATAAGCAATATTGACACTATAAAAAAAAGTGGACTTTACAGGAAAGTTACAAAAAAAGTTTTTTAAGCATGAATATCAGTATTATAATATTACATGCATTATTACGATGCCTTCCGAGTGGATATTTCTATAAAAGCACTCTGTGGAATATTTCTGTCACTTTTAAATCAAGATTAGCGCTATTACACATATTTTCATGTTTTACGATAGATTTCCATGTTTTACGATAGATTTCCATGTTTAAGATAAAAAGTCGAATAGGTAAAATTTTGAATAGTGGCAATATTAAGCGTGCGACATACTTCAAAAATTCTTAAATATGCGTGTGTCCTTCTGACTTCTGAAGTACAACCTGGAAAATGTAAAAAAAAACCATTGACTGGAATCAAAAACCGTGTGAAGCCACGTTTAAAAAAGAACACTGATTTCCGAGAGGTGTTAACATGTAACTTATTTCCGTAGCACAGTACGTATTATTTCTATATCTTCCTTCACTTTATTTTTCTTGAGAAATTTACTCTTACTGACTGGGGCCGGTTGCTTCAGGTGTACGGTCCTCACGTGCAACTTGCGGCTGTTCGACTGTCCAAACGACTTGCCGCACACTTCACACTCGTACGGCTTCTCACCCGTGTGACACTGTTCATGAAACCGTAAAAATTAAAAAATAAAAATACATAAGACATGCTTGCGTTTGCAAACCGGAATAAACCAGTCTAGTGCTGCGTAATCAATCGAAATTCAAACTTAACCATCCGGCTAATGGTGGTTCAATAACCTGCTAAACAACCTGCTAATGGCTTTTTGGCTAATGGGCGTAAATGACTCGCTAACAGACAGCTGACAGTAAACGGCTAATAGCCGATTCCTATATCTTACCAACCGTCCACTTGCCCTACTATCAGTTACAATTTGACATAAGCTCCATACAAGTAATATCAAAATTCAACTGATCGTAAAGCAAATGAATGCGTAGTAAGATATAGGAACCACTGGTCACTAGTCGGTTTTCTTGACAAACATTAACCAGCTGGCGAGTTGATAGCGACAAAAAAAATTTACATTCGAATTATAAACCTCTTTTTTAACGTCTGTTAAAAAGTGTATAATCTTTAAACAAAACAATGGGTTTAGTGTACTTCAGGTATATTTGTTGATAATAGAGCGATGAAATATTTTTTTTTAATTAATCTATTTAATAGTTAAAACTTACCCGATAATGCCTGTCCAGGGCCGCCTTACACTTGAAAGCCTTGCAGCACACGTCGCAGGGATACGGACGAAGTTCAGAGTGAATTTTCATGTGTTTGTGCAAGTATATGTAATTGTGGAACGCCTTCCCGCACGTGGCGCACTTGTACGCGCGAACTTCGGAGTGCGTCCGTCTGTGGTACCCCAAGAGTGCATTGCACTGCAACCATGGCGGAATAGCATTATTGGAACAAAGTTCCTTATCGCAGTTTACTCGGCGGATGGGAGCTGGACGAAAAAAAAGTGTAACCGAAAGGAAAAATGCTGACCGCTGTATATTTGGATTGCAATGAAATAAGATCTAAAATAAAATAATATCCATTAATATACGGTGTATTAGGATATCTTGTATACAATATCAGCCCATAAATGTCCCACTGCTGGGCTCGGGCCTCCCATTATAGGGGAAACGGACAGTATACCCCCTCCACGCTTGTCCAAGGCGGCTTGGCAGGTTTGACACATCGGTTATCTCGATGTGCAGGTTGTATCACGATGTTTTTCTTCACCGTCGATATCACGTGGTAATCGTAACAATATGCACATTAGATCAGAAAACTGCCTAAGTGTTGCTTGCGTTCCGGCCAGGATCGAACCCGCACCCTTTGAGTCTGAGTTGCGTGCGCTAGCCATTACGCTACTACGACTTTGGATGTCTTGTAATTGCCCTTATTACTATACAATTTCTTCTTGGTTTTTTAATGACCTTTGAAACTTCGTTCCAAGCAGCTGTTCTAAAAACACCTCATTAGTTTTTTATTAATTAAATCATTTATTGCAAACAACTTAAAAAATAAAACTATTATGTATTAATTAATACTGTAAGAAAAGAGTACAATTGGCGGTATTATCGCTATGAGTGGTGTCTTTCAGACAACCTTTGGATGGAAAAACGCATTTGCAGGGAACTTATATATTGTGTGTGTAAAAAAATTCATATTAATAATCTTACAACTTGGCCAAAATTCCACGAAGCACACTGGCCTACGATAAAGTAGGGTTTTATTACCCTCTGTATTTGAAGTTCTTTTGTGTTTAAAATTTGCAATTAGACAGTAACCTATTGTTATTGTTTGTGGCCCTCGAAGCTTGCCAGGTGTGCGGGATTAACTCGGCGAACACGATCCTTTGTTCTATTATACAGTTTAGTATAAAACAATGCCCGAACGGAGGGGTGGGGTAGTCAAGCGACGACTACGATACGAGTAAGACGTGTGTAGTACTTTCATCTAGCGATATAGTGATGGACAGTATACAGTGTATCCTGTTGCACCCAGTTTTATTTGTACTTGTTTTATACGTGTTTGTAGTACAGTTCTAATAAACTCGTAAATCCAACGGCATTTATTTTAATTAGAGTCCTGTAGCTCGTAACAATAATAAGTGTTTATATAGCATAATGCGACTAAAACTGCACTTGCACAATCTCTCCTCCTACCAATTCTAAATTAGGTCGATGTTAGCTATCTTGATCTTGCTGAAAGCCAACTATGTAAACTTGAGAGACTTCAAAACCTTTGCATACGATTAATATTTGCTTCGAGTAAATATGACCACATTTCAGAATTCCGCGCCAAACTCAAGTGGCTTCCAATACGTCTTCGCCGGAATGCTCATATACTGTCTCTTCTGCATAATACATTATTTAACTCTCAGACCCCTGCATACCGAAGTAAGAATGAGAGTTGGTCTAAAAGAAAGTGTCGGGGTGAAGGTAAGGAAAGGAATGCTCCGGTGGTTCGGGCATGTGGAAAGAATGCATGATGGAAGAATGACTAAACAGATATACAATGCAAAAGTGGATGGATGCAGAAGTCGTGGAAGGCCACGACACACCTTCCATGATCAAATTGATCGTGTACTAGCAGAAGGTGATGTCAGGAGCCTTAAGAACAGACGAGCGTGCATGACGAGAACTATGAATGTCAAAGAAGCAAGTGAGGTGTGTAAGAATGGGCCTAAGTGGCGCTCTGTTCCTACCCCGTGCCTACCCCGCAAGGGAACTGGCGTGAAGTTATGTATGTATGTATGTACCCCTGCATAGCTCAAGGAACAATTTCATTACTTTTATTCCGGTAACTTAGTCTCTCAGATCCTCGGAAAATTTGTTACTTAAAACTCCTCTGCATACAACTAGCTTTTATGGCAAATCCTTCACAGTCCAAGCAGTTCGTCTTTGAAACGCGCTGCCTGTTAATATCAAGCTAGCCAAATCACTGCCTATTTTTAATAGACTTGTGAAGGATTATTATAGCTCGAATAGCTCAATTTAAGCATGCAGCAGCAATTATTGTCATCTTTTCCTAGTTTCATATTTAAATAAGTGTATTTCATAATATTTTATTTATAAGTGCACGGATAAAATATTTATAAGTATTTTATCCGTGCAGGAACGGAGAAAGAATACAATTTCTCGCGGCCGAGCGGCCTGTCGTAAGAGGCGACTTAACAACCCACAGCCAGGTGGTAGGGCATTTGCCCGACTGGATGGCTACCACCCCTGGTCTAAAGTATGTCGCCATAACAACGTTGAGTTGTGTTCCGGCATTAGTGACCAGGTTCCAGTCTCCCTTAAGAGAGCAGCAGCGCATTTGTAGCACCTTTGCTGTTGCAAATGTCCATAGGCGATGGTAACCGCTTTCCATCAAGTGGGCCGTCTGCCTGTCTGCTGAACTCCTGCAATAAAAAAAAGTAGTGAGAATAATGCAAAATACCTCTGTTTCTATCAAATTTTTTTATCCATCCAAAGGTTGTCTGAAAGAAATCGCAAATAGCGATAAGACCGCCTGTTGTATTGTAAAATTTTATTTCTGTTAACTGTATTTTTTAAAACACAACAAAGCATATTTATTCATTCATTCATTCATAAATACATAGAATAGAATAAAAGAGTATTAGTGAGTTCTACGCGGTAGAACCATGCTCGTCCACGTCGTCGTCCAAAAAGTCGTGGTAATGTAATGGCTAGTGCACGCATCCCAAACTCAAATGGCGTGGGTTCGATCCTGGCCGGAACGCATGCGCACCATTTAGGAAGTTTTCTGACCTAATGTGCATATCGTTACAATTAACATGTACTAACAACGCTGAAGGAAAACATCGTGATGCAGCCTGCACATCGAGATAACCGATGTGTCAAACTTGCCAAGCCGCATTGTACAAGCGTGGCGGGTATTCTGTCTTTTCCGCAATAATGGGAGGCCCAAGCCCCAGCATTGGGACATTTATAGGCTGTTATTACATTAGAGCCATATAGCCATCCATATGGGCAAATGCCCTACCACCTGGCTGTTGGTTGTTTTGTCGCGTCTTACGACAGGCCACTGCTACACAGATAGGATCTGGATAATGTCAATTATTCATGAATAATTACACAGATCATGTAGAAGGAAAAACAAGAAGAAAACTTACCCTGAAACCCTTCCCGCATATATCGCACACATAATTCTTCTTTATTGGATAGTGCTCGTTCGGATGGGCTCGTCTTAAATGAGCATAATAATCGCGCGAATTCAGAATCTTCTCTGAACACTACACAAACAATAGTAGAAATCAAAACTTGACCAATAAATTATATATTTATAACAAATTTTAAATAAAAATATTAGCTTTTCAAATCAAATCAAACAATCATTTACTGCATAAAAAAGATGGAAGCAATCCTACTAATATTATAAACGCGATAGTTTGTAAGAATGTGTGGATGTATGTATGTTACTGTTTCACGCAAAAACGACTGAATGGATTTTGATGAAACTTTACAATAATAAAGCTTACATATCAGAATAACACATCTATACTAATATATAAAGCTGAATAGTTTGTTTGTTTGAAAGCGCTAATCTCAGGAACTACTGGTCTGATTTAAAAAAATATTTCAGTGTTGGATAGCCCATTTATCGAGGAAGGCTATATACCATCACGCTAAGATTACCAGGAGCGGAGCACCAATGAAGAATGTTTCAAAATCGGGGTTTTTTTTAACTATTGTACGCGGACGAAGTCGCGGGCAGAAGCTAGTAGGCTATAATTTACAAAGACATAGTACGAATTATCCAAAATATAACGATTTGCCATCACCAAGCGGGTGAAACCGCGGGGCGAAGCAAGTGTTCCATAAGATCACATGTTTTTTGCCTTTAGAGCGTGCAAATTTTTTGTGCCTTTTATTATAATTATTAAAAATTATGATCTATTAGGTATTAATATTACATCAATATTACAAAATGGGTACCGCAACAATAATAATAATTAAGCCAAGTCATTCTTTAACATGTATGTCATACATATAAATCAAAATTAATCCACTAGTCAGTAATAAATAATATATTATATAATGTCTTAGTAATTTAGCCTAAATGGCGCTCTGTTGTTCGTGCCTACCCCGCAAGGGAACTGGCGTGAAGTTATGTATGTATGTATGTCTTAGTAATTTAGATAGATAGATTACACTTTATTGTACACCATTACGGAAAACATAGAAAGCTTTTAGCTTAACATATTCTAAATGTGCACAATGGGCGATCTTATCGCTAAGAAGCGACCTCTTCCAGACAACCCATATTAAATTAAATTAATTTTTTTTAGTAATTTTCCTACTACATGCGTTAAAATAACATATTATCATATAACTTTTAAAATATCATAGAAATAATTTTAATTATTTTTCACAATATAATACATATATACATAACTTCACGCCAGTTCCCTTGCGGGCTAGGCACGAACAACAGAGCGCCATTCAGGCTTATTCTTACACACTCTTGTCATGCACACTCGTCTGTTCTTAAGGCTCCTGACATCACCTTCTGCTAGTACACTATCAATTTGATCATGGAAGGTGTGTCGTGGCCTTCCACGACTTCTGCATCCATCCACTTTTGCATTGTATATCTGTTTAGTCATTCTTTCATCATGCATTCACAATATAATGAATACGATATTTGATTTCTTTTACTTGTACGCACTTGTGGAAAGAATGCATGATGAAAGAATGACTAAACAGATATACAATGCAAAAGTGGATGGATGCAGAAGTCGTGGAAGGCCACGACACACCTTCCATGATCAAATTGATCGTGTACTAGCAGAAGGTGATGTCAGGAGCCTTAAGAACAGACGAGCTTGCATGACAAGAGTTATGAATGTCAAAGAGGCAAGTGAGGTGTGTAAGAATAAGCCTAAATGGCACTCTGTTGTTCGTGCCTACCCCGCAAGGGAACTGGCGTGAAGTTATGTATGTATGTATGTACGCACTTATGATGTCATAAGCAGGTACGCTCGTAAAACCTATGGGGGCTATGACTTCCTTTAAGTTTATAAAAAGTATCTCGATTGATTTGACTGTCCGCTCCCCTATTAAAATGTATTTCCTAATCTATGCACACATGTAAGTAAGTACAAAGCTACCATTTAGCGTATTGTAATACAGATAATATGACTCACATGCTCACACTTTGTAGGCCATTTTATATCTGATGGTATCTTTCCGTAGTTTTTGGGCACTTTCTTCGGATGCTCCTGTCGATGGTGCAACTTTAACAAGTGCAACGTATTGAACATTTCTCCACATACCCGACAGCCACTGAAAAATACAATTTAAATTGATAAATATAATATAATTAGAATTTTCCAAATTTGCACCTTCCCTGATTTTTTGTTATTTTTCAATTTCTTGTACAAACTTTATAATTAATATTTATTTCTAACAATTCATTATTATTAACAAAAATAGCGATTTTCTCAAGCATCCTGAGTGCGGTAAATATTTACTTTCTATCCTTATTCTGCATATGTTTAGAGGATGTCACCATATGCCGCTTGAACGCCTCCTCAGATTGGAATTTCACGTCACATTCCCCGCAATATGGCCCCGTTTCTTCTTCCCGTTTATTCTGTTCAAAGGAGTAATATATATGTATAAATAATTTCTAAGACAAAATATATACAATTCATAACCAATCAAAAATATAGTACGAGCAAAACTTAAATGCGTCCGTGAAATTCGTACGCGTCACTGCGTAGAACACAATTGAATGGTTGTATAAAATTGGTAGGGAGTTTTAGTGTTAACTTGAAGAATGTATAAATTTGATAAGACTTCTGTTACATCAGTCCAAATTTGCTTTGCTTCGCTTTGCTTGCTTAAAGATCAAGCACATAGGCATAAGGCAAATTTAAAACTAGACTGTTTCAGAATGACAAATTGTACAAAGAAATATGTACTTAGCAAAATCTGGAAAATAGTAAAAAATAAATGGGAACCATTAAAAGAAAAAAAAAGAACAGGCTCAAAAGCCCTAGCTGCCTGAGCATAAACACAAAAAAAAACAATTGAAGCATTAACTGACCACCATGTCCTTGTGCGTGAAAGCCTTGTGCATGTCTAGCCCCCGCTGGCTGACGAACGAATACCCGCAAATGCTGCAAACAAACTGCGACGGATGTTTTAATCGCATGTGACTCAGGTGGGACGTCGATTTTCTATAATAACAATTATTTTACAACAATATAAAATCGCTACACAACATTTTAGAACTGTTTTGTTAATATATTAAATTTAAAAGTCTGTGTTGTTTTCACTTGTATATATTTCGTGTTTTACAGCTTTTTATGTTTATAATTTATATATATTATTTATTGGTAGTATTTATGATAGACGTATGTAAGGCGAGTGACATGTGTGATTTATAATAATATTATGAAGTAATGAAATGAGGTTGTAATGATTGAAAAAGTTCTGTTTATCGCAGTCAAGAACCAAACACAAAAATTATTAATAATATAATGAAATTATACGCCGGACCCCTCCGCGTGGTACAGAGAAATTTAGGCGCTCGAATATGCATCTGTGTGATTGTGTGCGCGTCTGTGCTGTGTGTGATTGTGTGCGCATATGTGTCTTTGAGTGAATGTGTGCGCGTCTGTGTGTTAGTGTGTGCGTTTCTGCTGTGTGTGACTGTGTGCGCGTCTGTGTATCTGTATATGAATATGTGTTCGTTGTTAATAAGTAAAAAGAAATATAGCATATTATTTAATTTAGGCTAAGCGTGAATGGGATTCAGAACCTTTACACGTTTGAAACATCATTACGTAGTATCATGTTACATATATTAATTTTATATCTCTTACAAAATGTCGCTTAAACCGGATAGCCTTCCACCCGTAGACAAAATTTAAAAATATATTGTGTATAATTATATTGCACAGCATTATCTATAAGAAAACGGTATAATGTAGGTTTACTTACGTTGAAACTTCGTCGCAATACTGACACTGGTACGTGTAACCTTTATGCCGTCTCTGATGTTCCTTGGCTTGTGCCCTGTGGATAAAAAATACCATTATGATAACCACATAGATAAAATTTAGAATGTTTGCTTATCTAAAAGTTGGCTCGAATTGGCTCTGAAATGAATTATATGTCCACCCCGTATGCTCCATACATTTGCCCTATTATAAACTTGACATAAACATAGTTGTAATGTCAATTTGTGAACAAATTTATTTACGAAACATTTATTCGATTTGGCATCAAAGTAGGAGAGATAGCGATATACAACCACTACCTTTGCTGTTGCAAATGTCTATAGGCGATGGTAACCGCTTTCCATCAAGTGGGCCGTCTGTCTGTCTGCTGTACTCATACAATAAACAAAAACTAGGTACAACTAGCGGGACCGGCAGACTTTGCTCTGCTCTGAAAAAATGTAAATATAGAATTAATGAATTTATTCGTAACCATTAACATAGTGTACAGAGACAATTTGGTATCGCAAACAACTGCTGTAGTATAATACTGTGTTGCAGTGGTTAGCGCCCACTTTCAGACAACTCGTTTGTTATATACAATTTTAAAAAAAAGAAAATTAGTTTAAAGTTTATACATTTGGAAATTATTTCGTGTTAATATTTGTAATGTATGTGTAAATTTATAGGTGCGTGTGTATATGTATGTATGTGTATAAGCATGTGGTGTGTATGTGTGTACAAGTGAAGGAATGAGTGTGTGGTTACAGATTTATTAGACTAGTGTGGTCAGTTTAGTAAATTCTCGGTGTCGTCATAAGGGATAGATAGAACCCGATTCCGGCACTATTCCAAACTATCCTGGGACCCATTCAAACACACAAAACATTTCATCAAAATCCTGACACCCGATTCCAGCGCCACATACCGGATCCAATTGTGAATCTAAACCACCCCGGGACCCGAAAATACACGAAAAATTCATCAAAACAAACCTTTTAGGAGGTGGCAAGTGACATACACAGGAACATGAGAATTTCATATATAGATATACCAGCTGCGCCCGCGGTTTCACTCGCGTGGTGATGGAAACTGGGGCCACCGCCCTTCCCCCTCATGACTGCCCGCCGGCCTTGCACATCATAAATGCGCGCGCAGTACTTAATCATTATTTTGCTGCGATGTTATTTTGAAATTGTGATATCTCCTAAGATATTCATTGAAATCGAATGATGTAAATGGCAATTTTGTTTTAAATTAAATACTTGTGATGAATAACGTATTTATTTGGATAAGAATTAATATCATGTTCAGAAAAACATCTTCTCAAATAATGCATTATTTTAGAACAAATTTGGTTAGCATAAAAAAGGTTATAGTGAGCCAACCTTAAAAGATAGACATATGCTGTCGCTGACTTTTTTTAGAACTTCTAAAGGGAAACAATTCTGTAACACATGTTTTTGCGAAACTTTAACCGTGTACTCAGCGCACGCAGCCGAAGCTCTTAAACGGAAAAAAACCCGATTTTGAAACATTCTTCATTGGTACTCCGCTCCTATTGGTCTTAGCGTGATGATATATAGCCTATAGCCTTCCTCGATAAATGGGCTATCTAACACTGAAATAATTATCAATTCAGACCAAGTAGTTCCTGAGATTAGCGGGTTCAAGCAAACAAACAAACTCTTCAGCTTTATATTCGGAAACGTATTTTCTCCGTTATTTACTATGGTCTGGGTGTCTGGGATCGGCCCCAGAGTAGTCCCGTTGTATATTACCCATAACACAAGCGTAACTTGCTTAATTTGGGGATATACAATGTGTGTGTTTGTCTGCCGATTATTATTATTATTATTATATATTAGTATATATATAATAACACTCACGAAGTTCTGGACACATGTGTACAAGACTTGCAAGCATATTTCTTTTCATGATTCCAAACGTGTTTTTGTAGTTGTCTCTTATTTTTGAACCTTAATTTGCAGATCGTACACTCCACGTCGCCTGCGCTCTGAAAGTATATTACAAACAATCCGCTTCAGAGTATACTCGAACCGAGTGCACTCGTGTAGGATAACTTCATAGAGGTATGCTCCAATAGCCGTTTAGGGGGAGTCCGTTAATTACGTGAGGCGTTTTTGGCGATGTGAACGGAGATAATATTGCAATATTTAGACATACAAGTGGCGTCTAAACAGTCGAAGGGCTACTGTGCTACTTTGCTACGTTCGCAAAACTAAGTTAAAAGCTATTTTTAAAGTGATAACTTCTTATGGGAGGTTAAACCGCTTCGTTACGTAACGCGTTACGGCGCCAGTCTATCTAGCTTCCCTTTCTCTCACGCATACGACAGCGGTAGGCAGGCTCCTCCTCTCTCACTCTAACGCATAGCGCTAGTCGTATTTCGAACAGACACTTCCCCCTCTCTCTATTCAGTGTTTAGTGTGCGATAGACATATACTATTGACAGTTAAATAGTTCAACTTAGATTGGTTTAAGTTATCAGAAGTGATAACTTAAACTAATCTAAGTCGGGCGTCCCGAGACGCACACGTTATTTTGTATTTTTTTTTATTGCAGAAGTTCAGTAGACAGGCAGACGGCCCACTTGATGGAATGCGGTTACCATCGCCTATGGACATTTGTAACACCAAAGGTGCTACAAATGCGTTGCTGCTCTCTTAAGGGAGAATGGAACCCGGTCACTAATGCCGGAACACAATTCAAGGTTGTTATGGCGACATACTTTAGACCAGGGGTGGTAGCCATCCAGTCTACCTTATCTAGCCCTCTAGTCTATTTTGTAAAACTTGATATATTTTAGTGACGAAATATGTTGACACGTTCTCTTGCGGAAAATTACTACGTGATATTCGCCCCGAAGTAAGATTAGATGAGATTTAGCGTCACCCCATCGCACCTTAACCGCCTCACGTAATAAATGGACGCCCTCTTAGACTCATTCAAGCTTACTACCTTAGCAGATTGTGTTTCAAGCCTACTAGTTAAACATATTCCGGCATCGATTAAGACTTAGTTTTTAATGTAGCCATCAGCTTCCTCCATTTTATTAAATATAGCAAAGGTAACACCAGTATATTAGGGTCAAAAACGGTGTGGCGAGTATGATAAACAATCAAGTAATATTTGAATATATATATTTTATAGAGCTAGCTCAGAAATGTATTAAAATAAAAGATAATTCGCAATAATTTATATGACAATTTAAACTACATGAAAACGAATCAAGATGGCTCTTAGGTTTAAAATTCAATAGAGTTACAAACCGTCATTACGACAGCTCAGAATCCAGTACACAAATTATATACACAATTACAAAGTCCAATAAAAAGAATCATGATACTTTCCCATAAACCCATGTTTCCTACTTTTTTATTATATTAAATAGGTTTGCGTTTGACGACGATCACGTTCCATGCCGGGCGATGATGCGGTCGAAGATGGAGCACACTGACCTACATAGAACCTATCCACACGAGAATTGAAGATACTCGGATTGTACTTTTCGGGACACAGGGACTCTGGCTGGATTCACTGTCCAGCTCCGAGTGATTGGTAATGATACGTGCGAGCGGAGGTTCGCACTTGGGATCGGAAGGAAACACCAGTTCTTCTAACTAAACGCTTTTATTGACTTACACAGCCGTATGTGATTCCTCACCGCAGGGTCGCCCCTACACGCACGACTAAAGACGGGCTGTCCCGACGATAAGTTGTGTCACTCACAATACCGTCGCCGATATTGCGTATACCACCTCCTGCTACTGCAGTGCTCACCTCCGAATTTACCGCGTGTAGCTCGCTTCTGGATCTTCTCTCAAACTGCGCTACACTCCTCCTTCACTGTACTGTCCACTAAACTTCACCAAATTCACCACTAAACTCGTCACTGTCTTCTGTTAAACTTCTCTTCCGTATCGCACTTGTCGCTTCGCTTTCTTGAAGTGAACTCAACTCTAAACTGCCCGGTATGCGTACCTTACGCTGCTTATATACCCGGAAGAATCTTCTGGAACCCATAATTTCGACCTTCTTTTCGTTATTCTTTTGTTTACTATCTGTCCCTTTCTAAACATCTATCTATCTCTGTCTTTTACTTCCCGAACGTTCTATTCTAGGATTTTCGTTTATCGTCTATCCCATTCTAAAATGTATCTGTCCTTGTCTCTTCTTTCCAGAATCTTCTACCCTTTCTAAAAGTTCTTAAACCAACTAGTTTGTTCCACCATCACTCGCCACAATAAATATATTTTTTTTGTGCAGGATTTTGCTGATTAGCTGCATATGGCCGTTTCAGCGATACCGGGCTTGGTGGGTTTCCCGACTCCGTGGGAGTGGAGGCGTTCAGCCCGGAAACGGCGCGCTCGAGGAGCCACCTCCTGTGAGATTCGACCTCGGCTCGAGTGATTGCTCGAAATGATTGATACATATGGGGACAAGTTATCCTATGATCCTAGTCTATCTTTACTACCGCTTCGCAAAGTATTATATCGGGTAGAGAAGAAGCGGCGGAAGGAACTCTCCAGCAACACGCCTAAGCTAGTCTTGTGTGGCCACTTTGTGTCTGTATTTTTTTTATTTTAAATTAAATTTATATGGTTGGTTAGTAGAAAAAGTTTTTTACAATGTAAATTAATTTTTTAAGCTTATTTTCTATTGTGAAAATAATATTATTGATAACTTGACATGTCCACCAAAGTTATTAGAGGTGGAAAAAAATAAGTTTTTTTTTACTAAATCATTTGTAACATATTTTAATATATCAACAATTTTTATTGAATGTCATAAAGGTTGAGCATTACATACATCAGTATTTTTTTAATATGAATGAGAATATTACATAAAATGCAAATCTGTTTTTATCATAAAGTCAAAATTTAGTTATTTTTTTAAATGTTTACTACCTATTCTTATCTTTATTCCATTTAGTACTATGAATCTGATACATAACTAGTTTCACTTAATACAACACCAACAACATTTGGTGTATTGAGTAATTGATATTATACTAACTACCGTAAGTAAAAGCAAAAGAGAGGGAGAAAAAAAACAAAGTTTGGTATACAATATCTAACAAGAAGAAAAAGAAAAGAAGAAGAAAGGGAGACCTCACCAGAACGCAGAGCCGGAGCCAAGATCAAACCGAAAGCCTGCGACCAGCCGCAAGGAGGACGCTGATTGCCAGAAATACTTGATAGTGATAGTGGTTTACTTGCCAGGTGGTAGGGCATTTGCCCGACTGGATGGCTACCACCCCTGGTCAAAAGTATATCGCCATAACAACCTTGAGTTGTGTTCCGGCATTAGTGACCAGGTTCCAGTCTCAATTAAGAGAACAGCAGCGCATTTGTAGCACCTTTGGTGTTGCAAATGTCTATAGGCGAAGGTAACCGCTTTCCATCAAGTGGGCCGTCTGCCTGTCTGCTGATCTCCTGCAATAAAAAAAAAAAAAAGTTTTTAAATACAAGCTTTAGAGATCCTGGATATCATGTAGCTGCAGAGTGCTAGCCCAAACGCGACGAGTCTATCTTGTTTAGTACAGGAGTTCCTATGGCCACCTTCCGACTCCATCATCAGATCAGCGCCATGGTACCATATTATTGCATTGTCGCGCGATATACATATGCGTGGAAAATTTCAACTCAATCGGAAACCGGGAAGTTGGTCAAATTTAACTTGCAAGATACCACCCGAACTTACATACATACATAGGTACATGTATAGCAAGTTAAATAAAAGTTTGTAAAATATAATTATGTGAAGTAGCTATATATTTTCAGTGTACATCGTTGTAAAGCATGGAAGAACACGCAACAAATTTAATACAGGTAGAAACCACGCGTCCGATTGTAAGCCTCGGCGAAAGGCTCTCGTGCGACGACCGCGTAACGTCCTCACGGAGAGGGTCGACGTTATCACAAAACGGCTGGCCCGGATCAGCCCGCCCGCGGTTAGGACGGCAGGCTGGCAGGCACGGACAGACAGACACAGACGGCGGCGTCTCAGACGCCGCCAATCAAGATCTCTCCACGTCCCTGCGAGGGACGCTAGGAGACATAGCCCCCCCACAGGATAGACTAGGCGTGTTGCTGGGAAGTTTCTTTCACCGTTTCTTCTCTCCCAGCCATAACACGTTGCGAAACGGCAGTAAGATAGCGTAGGCCGCCGCAAACCACCGATCCCGGCCCGCTGGAATCCTTCCCCTCGGGCTTTATATTACCCGTCGCCCGTTCTCAATTAGTGCTTTGTGTCGCCCTATGGTGGCCATCATTAAATTCATCCCCCTCTCATGGCAACAGTTCAGCCGAGGTAAAACTCCTTAGGGAGCTCCCTCGAGCAAGTTGCCCCCCCGGGCTCGCTTCGCGAAGGCACTCGCCCCAAAAACCCCGGTAAAGTTGTAAGGTCTTCGGACCAACAACATAAAGTCAAGTCCAATAAAAAAAAAAAAGGTAGAAACCAGAACACATCTCACCGGATCGTGTTTGGCTGTGTGATTCTGCCAAGCGTGCGTGTCGATGAATCCTTTGTAGCACAAATGACACTTGTATACTGCATTTTGGTAATTCGATGACGTTTTACGGTTATTTACTTCCGCTATTTGTTCCTCTAACTGAAAATAAATCAGGTAAGTTTTTGTCAGTTCCTAATATCTATACTACATACATACATACATAACTTCACGCCAGCTCCCTTGCGGGGTAGGCACGAACAACAGAGTGCCATTTGGACCTATTTATGCAAAATGGAACCAACCCACATACTGACATGAGTTTTGAGAAAAAGCCGTTTTTATTAAAATTTTGCATACAAAAAAATATAATATTTTCTTAAGTTTTCGCGACTTGTATACATAATAAAACTACGTTTTAACGGTTTTAAGCGCGGTAATTTTATTTGATTTTGGTTTTTCCGACGTTTCGGCCACTTTGGAAGTGAAAAAGTGGCCGAAACGTCGGAAAAACCAAAATCAAATAAAATTACCGCGCTTAAAACCGTTAAAACGTAGTTTTATTACAAAAAAATATGTCTATATTTTGAAAAAAACATTTAGAATATTGTATATTATATTTTCTCGTTATGATTTTTATTGAGTCGATAGAAGGTGCATTTTGAAAGTCTTCTGCATCCTTAACCCAATTTTGGCATGTTTGTGGATTGGTTCTGTTTTGCATAAATAGGTCCATTTAGGCTTATTCTTACACACCTCACTTGCCTCTTTGATATTCATAATTCTTGTCATGCAATATGCATGTAATATCTATACTAATATTAGAAAAAGGTAAAGTTTGTGAGTTTGTGACGTTGTAGGGGGGTAATCTGTGGATCTACTAAACCGATTTTAAAAATTCTTTTACTGTTAGAAAACTACGTTAACAGGGAGTGTCATAGGCTGTATAACATGATGGTATATACCACGGGAGCGGGACAGAGCGCGGGTGGAACCGCGCCGGGCCGCTAGTAATCAATAAGAGTTTAGTAGAGGTGACAAATCTCTTTACGTCGTCACTATTAATATTATAAATGCGAAAGTAACTCTGTCAGTCTGTAACGCTTTCGCGGAATAACTACTGGTCCGATTTGGCTGAAACTCAGTATATATATTTTTTCGATGCCGAGGATGAACATAGGATACTTTTTATCCCGAAAAAAAATGGGACGGTTTCCGAAATAAAAATATATTTCTCTCTCCGTTTGTTATGCTTTTGCAGAAAGACTAGTGGACCGATTTGGATGAAATTCGGTATATATGTAATTTTAATACCGAAAGTGGAGGGATACTTTCATCCCGAATAATGGGATAGATTTATGTAAAAGTTATCCCAGAGGATAGATTTTGTTTTTTTTGTGATTTGTCATGTTGGTCATTTATGTAGTTTACAGATAGATAGACGGGAGATAGATAATTTCTCAAGTTTATAGATATAAAAATTCATATCTATAAAAAATGCGATAGTAACTCGGTATGTCTATCTAGAAAGAAAGAAAATATTTATTTCTAAAAATGCGACAGTTTAACCGTGATTTATAATAATAATAATAGCATTGAAATTGTGTGCCGCAATTCGCGAAACGAGGTCGGCACTCAGTTTTTTGCTGTGCCGGAATATAGTCCGACACAGCACTGATTTTTAGTGCCCACCTCCTTAATTACAAAGACAAGTGACCCACGGTAAAAGCAAGTTAAATAAAATTATATTATAATCAACATATAAGAAAAAAAAAACAAAAAAATAAGTACCTAAAAAATTATAGCAACCTAAATAAATCCCTTATTATATACACATGTTACATATGAAACAAACAAAAGTACGATGATCAAATCAAATTCAAGCCAATTAACATAATATTTACATAATATTTTGACATTCGATGTTGCAGGTAAATAAATCACAAATACTTTTTAACTTTATAAATAATTAAATAAATATTACTTTATAACTTTATAAATAAATTTATAATTTATTATCTATCTGTTAAGCTTCCGCGAAAAAACTACTAGGAGTACTGGATCGGTTTTGCTGTAATTTTGTTTAAATGTAGCTTTAATACCGAAAATGGACATAAATACTTTTCATGCCGGGAGACGGGATAGTTTGCGATATAAATCGAAGTGAATCTTCCGGAGGCAAACAGCACTAACATAAAAATTGAGTACAATGTAACCTGTATTAACGCCTGCTCTTTAAACAAAAGCGGTTTTTAACTATAAAACATAATGAAAACACTTAATAGAAAATACCTTATATATCTTAAAAACTACATATTACTATGAGATCTTGTTCACACCAATTTTTATTGAAAGTAAATTCATTTAGAAATTCTAAAGTTAAAGAAATTTATAAGGGGATTTAAATTTACTATGTAAAATAAGATTTAAAATACCTGTCAGTCTATAAAAGGCGGGAATTCAAAATGGTTAGAAATGTAAATTTCGATTCTGTATTTGTGAATTATTGTTGGCGGGAATTTGAAAGTAATTGAAACTGGTAAGGTGGTTTGAATTTACTTTGTGATCAATACGACTGCGAGGACAAGGTAGAGTGCTCCTTTAGCGTAAAGATCTTCTAGTCAATATGAGTGATATGCTTGTATTGTTGCAAGCCGATACTAATCCTTTGCAGATGTCTTATTACCCCTTTGAATTTGAGTAATCTATTGTTCGCCCTAATCTCTTTGTTCACGCCGCCGTAAGATGTCATAAAACCATCTTTCCTCTGTTAGTATTTCATGCGAATTCTTGGAAGCCATTAAGCTGATCATTTAACGATTTCAACAACCAGTGGGCGGCACGTTGCCAGGCCATGTCTAATTTACAAATGGATGAGGGTCGGTCAGTCGAGAAATACGTTAATCGTGTTCTGACTGCGAACGAGGTGTTAACTAGTTCACTTTCGGGGCGAGTATCTTCTAACGACGAATTTTGAACGATTTTCTGCCTTACGGTTTGGTTTTCTTATATTCGGCTGTAATTGTAAGAGCTGTGAATTACGTGTGTGTGCTTCTAATAAACTGTGATAATTCCAACGGTATTTTTGAATTTACATCCTACAAATCCCCTACAAATTCGTAACAATATAATTATTCTTACCGATAACTTAATAACTGTACAAAAATCCTCTATGTTCTCTCCATCAATTTTATCAAGACTCGGAGGTTTTTTTCTACTTGGTCGCGGTTTGGGTGGACCCTGGCCACACTTTCGCGGTCGACCACGCTTCTTTTTAATTTCATTATGTTCCTCTGTATTGAACACTTGTAATATTGGCTGCCTCACTGGTAGGTCATGCTCTGATTTCGGCTCCTAGAAAAAAGGTATATGGTGAAATGGGAAAAAGCGAACAAAATTTTTAATTTTTATTAGCACAGTATATTCGCTATTTAACAGCGTAATTCGCTATTAACGACACTAAACGCCTCATTAATGAAACAATGTACGTCCGCGCAAACCTTAAATGCACTTAGAGTGAAGTTATTTTCGTAATTTTACGCAGGTCCAGTTAAATGTTAAAGTTTATTACACGTTACGGTATGTTGTGTGAGAGAGATGGCATGCGATTCCAAACACCAGCAGAGAGAGAGCGCAACATTCTCCTTCATTTCAGTCTGTAAATCTTATAATTGTGTTCTGTGCAATGACGTGTACGAACTTCAAGGATGCATTTAAGTTTTGCTCTTAGCATACCAATTTCACACAACAGAACAGATAACTTCTTATATCTCAAAATTATAGTTCCTTTTGTTGAACAAATTTTCCATTTTCTCTCAGATAAAACTGTCACAGACAAATTATATGAATATATGTATTGAATATTTCTAAGGTAAGCAAGTTAGCTATACTCTGTGTAGCAATAAATAGAACAATTTAATATAGATACTCTTACCGATAACTCAACAACAGTACAAAAGTTGTCAATAACCTGCTCATCAATTTTATTGGGGTTCTTAGATTTTCTGCTATTTGAGCGCAATTTTGCTGGAGTTTGAACAAACTTACGCGGTCTGCTATGCTTATTTTTAAGCACACTATTTTGTTCTGTATTGAACACTTGCAATAGCAGCTCATTCTCTGGAAGATCTTCCTCTTTTATTGGTGCCTAAAACAAATGTGATGAGATATGACCCAATGTGCTTCATCCTAGACCATAGCTTTGCTTGACACGCGAGATTATGGTCAAACAAGAACTTATACTACTATGACAATATATATATATATATATATATATATATATATATATATATATATATATATATATATATATATATATATATATATATATATATATATGTCCCGGAAGATGTTGTTCTGCCCTGAAGAAATAAAATTTAGAACCCGATTCCAGCGCCACCTACGGGTCCAAATGTAAGCTAGCCTATATTTCAAGTCTGATCAAACTGCACACGGTGTGCAAATTTGATTAAAATCGGTCAAGTAGTTTAGGAGTCCATCGCGGACAAACAACGTGACACGTAATCTATATATATTAAGAAGATATATATATATATTTGTGTGTGTGTATATATGTATATATATATATATGTATATATATATATATATATATATATATATATATATATATATATATATATGTATATATAGTACACGATCAAATTGATCGTGTACTAGCAGAAGGTTATGTCAGGAGCCTTAAGAACAGACGAGCTTGCATGACAAGAGTTATGAATGTCAAAGAGGCAAGTGAGGTGTGTAAGAATAAGCCTAAATGGCACTCTGTTGTTCGTGCCTACCCCGCAAGGGAACTGGCGTGAAGTTATGTATGTATGTATGTATGTATATATATAAATATGTGTAGATACATATATATATGAAGCTTAATTTAAGGAACTGGAGTGTATTCAATATTAAACTTGTGTAATATTTTATATAGTCTATTTTTCATTTATTTATGTTTTAAATGTTTTCTTTGGTGTCTTCACTGCCACTGTCATGTCTTAATGTTTTCGGTTAGTTTAGGGGGTTGCCTGAAAGAGATCGCTTTAAGCCATAAGGCCACCCTTTCTTTATTCAACGTTGGTTGTAAAAAGTTTTAATTTTTGGTGAACAGTAAAAAGTTTTCAGTCACTTATTCATCCCTATACAATGAGTGTAATCACTTTTTAATATGTATAATCACTACAATATTCTAATGAGTGTAATTCAGAGTATAATTGCCACATTATTAATGTAATGTATAAACTCACACAAAGTCACATCTCAAAATTAGAGCATCTTATGAGGATTAATTATCTAATTTTTCAAAAATGGACTATATAGCAATTTTAGAACATCTAATTTAATTAATTCAATCATTTGACAATAATCTATTTTTCAGATGAGACTTCATCTGGGGCAATGTAAAAGATTTAGGCCTTTTTCACGCAGATATGACGACGATGGGTTTAAGGTGTTACTTGAGATGTTACATTGTTAATGATATTAAATATTGACAGGTAATGTATATACATTATACACTGATGGGGCTATGCGTTAACGGCGTTATTTTTTAATGCTTTAAATAAGCTGCATTTGGTCACAGCCTAAATCTTTAACACTCAGATGAAGCCCCAGCGGTTAACAGACTGCATGTCATAAATAATAAATAGCTGGACATTTTATTAACCGATTTGTAGTAGCTGATTATGAGTGATCATTAAAATCAAATGAAAGAAGCACTTAAATGTATTAAAACAATATTGTGATCAAGTATAACAATCAGGGAAGCCTATGTGATATAACTATATAAATTATTCAAATTATACAAACCTTTACTAAACCTGGCAACTCCAACACTTCCTCTTTCAACTTTTTTTTCCTGTTTCTTCTTTTATGTTCTGTCTTGTATAGAATAAGAGATTCGTTGTCGTCACTTGATGATAAGGATCCACTATCAACATCTTTAACAAAATCAACCTCAACACCTGAACAATCTTCATTTGCAAGAACAGTTGAAGGCTCTTCTTTAATGTCTACAATGACCTCATTTGCTAGTAGGGTAAGATATTCACCATGGACCACAGTTAAGTTTGAAGTCAGTTTGAGAGCTTCTCTATCAATTTGTTTTACATTATCTGTGGTAATCTAAAATAATAATAATAATATAATATGTAATTAACGGCAGAAGTAGCTTGAGTGAACCTGCAGCCCACCTCTCTACACCTCTTAGCCACTCACACCCATGTTGCCCTTGTCTTCTATGGCATTTTTTGGGGCCCATGCAGGGAGTGGCGAGTCACCATTTGCCCATTTTTCCATGTTCTCCGAACATTGCGATGGGCAGACGCCATAGCCCCATATTCCCAAACCCCTAGTACCACTAGCAGTTCACCACAATAGCCCAGTACTTTTTGTTCTCATTTTCCACAATAGTCCTACACTGGCCGGGGTTTGTCCTTGGGTGCATTATTATATGGTGTTACCAGGGATAATCGCCGGTCAGTGTCACTCCACATTTACATTAAATTTGTGAAGGGGCCTCTATATGTTGACCGCCCCATGCCCCCATGGAAGCCCCTCAAAAGTCTGGGTCATTTTTATGGCCCGTGGTCTTTAAAGACATACAATATAATACCATAGTTTTAGAAATAATAGGGACTTGGCAGTGAAATAAATTGAGATGCTTTATATCATTATTGAAAATATCAGCCTTCTTATTTTTTACTGGTATAATGTCATAATAAAGCTTATAATAATATGTGAAGCAAAAACTTTTTACCCCTTTTTACGAAAATTGTGCAGATGAAGGAGTATGAAACTTCACACACTTATAGTTTATATAGAGAAGGAGTGCAGAATGCTAATATTTTTTTAATTATGCATAAAAAATACATTAATTCAATTAAAAAAAAAAAAAACTACACACACTACCATGTATTTGACAGACACAGGCAAATATTAGCTACCTTATTAATGGGTGTGTTCTTCAGAAAATAGCGCTCGATAGCTTTCATAAGCAAAATGGTGACCGCTAAATATTAGGTACATTCTGCAGTACTGGCCATTTAAAATAAATATTTTGTTTGGCTAAGATATATAATTTCAAATTAATTTTACTTTGAAAACACGAAATTCTTTTTTAAAAATTAGTCATTTATTTATTGATAAGTGTTATGTTTTCTTCGCATTTGAATCTTTTTCGTCATCATGGATAGTTAAAAATTCGAGTACATATGGAATAAGAGTACCGTCGTGGCAGCAACGCGGCAAGAGCGACAAGCAACATCAACGACCTTTATGAGCGAACACTACAATGAACGCACTACTTGTTATTGGTTTGCCCGCTTCCATTCTGGAAATTTCGACCTTTTTTTTATAGCTGGAGTACAGCAGACAGGCTGACGGCCCACCTGATGGAAAGCAGTTACTGTCGCTTATGGACATTTGCAACACCAGAGATTTCATCAACCCGCTGCCAGCCTCGAAGAAATTTTATGACACCCTTTTTGAAAAAGGTTCTACAGAACCATTGCGTACATGAGCGAAGCGGCTTAAGGAAGTGGGGGTGAAATCCCAACACATGGCGAGCGGTTCGATGGTAGAAAGAGGACGAATACACCATTCTATACAGTTCTTCCGAATACTCCCCGTTATACAGTCAGTAGAATTCGTAGAGAGAAGCGAAGTCTCTCATAAGGCCAAGCCTATCTAGACCATTTGTGAGTGTGGAATCACCAACAACGTGAATGGCTCGACGTTGAATACAGTCTAGGGGATCGAGTTGGTAGCCAGGTGCTCCAGCCCAAAAGTGTGAGCAGTACTCCATATGCGGGCTCACCTGGGTTTTACAAAGCACAAAGCGTTGCCGCGGTGTGAAATACTGCTTGGACCCGTTTAACATTCCCAGCTTCTTAGAGGCGAGTTTTGCCTTGCCTTCAAGATGGCCCCTGAACATCGTTCGCGATGTCAACACTGAGGATCCCAATACTCTTGGTGGTGGTAAGGGGAGTTCCTTGGAACTGAAGCGATTGCTCGAATGGAGTTTTTTTGGCAGAGAATACGTAGACCTATGTCTTCTTGGGGTTGAAATGGACAAGGTTTTGTCTCCCCCATTCAGAGACTCACTCTAAGGAATACTCTACTTCAGATACAAATCTAACCCAACTTTCCTCCATAAATGATCGACGGAAGTTTGCACGACCAGAGTACTGCGCATCGCCTGTGCTATCATCCGCATTGGAATGAATGTTGCGAATAGACAACATATCATTGATATGTAAGAAGAACAACGTTGGCGATAGCACACAACCCTGGGGCACACCAGCGTTGATGGGCTTGAAACTTGAGCAACAACCGTCGACAACGACTTGAATGCTGCGCTCATCAAAAAAGCTGGATATCCAGGTGCAAGGCCCTTCGGGTATCCCAAACGATGGCCGCTCCGATAGAAGAGCCCTGTGCCAGACCCGGTCGAAGGCCTTAGCAATATCTAGAATTCTAGACTAACTGCCAGTGCTTCCCCTTTGCTCTCAATGGCTTCAGCCCAACGGTGGGTTAGGTAAACCAAGAGATCCCGAACTGAGCGACCGTGGCGGAAGCCGTATTGCCGATCGTTTAGCAGCTGGGAATCTTTGAGGTAACACAAGAGCTGCGTGTTGATAATACGCTCCATCACCATTGAGAGCAAAAAGGTTATTGTTATAGGCCTATTCGACGTGTCTGTTACGTCCCCTTTTTTGGGGGCAAGGTGTACATGGGCAATCTTACACGAAGCGAGGACACAACCCTTGTAGTAAGAGAGAGTGAAAAGTCGGGCAAGGACTGGCTGGGGACAGCTCAGCTAAACACGTCTGCAGCACAATGGCAGGATTGCCATCAGGGCCAGAAGACTTTTTGACGTCGAGGGAGAGGAGAGCACATCGGACTGCTTTTTGAGTAAAGCGCACCTCCGACATTCTAGACTCACACTCAGGGATTGTAGGTGGAGTTTCTCGTATGTCTCAAGAGTTGAATTGGCCGCAAAGATTTCATCCAGAAGATTGACTTTATCTTTGGCGGCGTGTACCAGACGGTCGTCCACTGTGCGCAGAGGTGGAAGAGAAGCCCGACAAAAGTTTCCTTGGACAGCTTTGGTGAGGGCCTAAAAAGCTCTAGTCCCAGAAGAGTGGCTAGAGAGGCGCTTACCAATTCTGCCGATGTGATCGAATTTTGCTCTTGCGAGCTGTTTTTTGAGGGACCTGGGGGCGGCATTGTATCACTTTTTCAGGTCAGAGGAACTTGGAGCCTGACGAGCCCGCGCTGCAGACCAGGCTGGATAAGCCTGTTTCTTTAGCTTTACAGCTTCACTGCTGTGCTTATTGAACCATTGTGGTTCACTCGTACCACCGATAGGTACAGTTGAGTTTGGAATTAAACATGTTATTCGCTGCAGTACTACATCGGCGATCCAGTCTGTGCTCGGATCAGAAGCTTCCGACGAGAAACATAACTGCCTCCATGGGTAGGATGCATAGAATTCACGGAGTCCATCCCAATCTGCTGACCTGTATCACCACACCTTCCGTCGTCCAGCGGGACGAGTCCGATCGGGAATAGGAAGGGGCACCACCAAAGATACCAGACAATGATCAGAGGTTCCCAGTGGAGCACTGATGGAGATCTGGTAGTTCTCCGGGTGTATGGTCAGCAGAAGATCCAGCAAAGAAGACTCATGATCCACTCTATCCGGTATTCGGGTAAACTCCGTAATCACCTGAGTGTATCCATTGGCGAGAGCAAATTCGTAGGCAGTAGTCCCTGACAGATCAGTTCTCGGGGAACCCAACCACTCAGCGTAATGAGCATTAAAATTCTCGAGTATGACTACCTCTGCAAAAGGATACTGCCCAAAAACTTTGTCGGTCACCTCATGAACGAGTTCAAAAAAGCGAGCTGTTTCAGTCCTTGTGCATTCCCTGCCATGGGACTGATAAAAGCACGCATAAATCCGGGTGGAACCATCAAAATCTACGCGTACCTACAAGATGGAAATGGTGACGAATTGTGAAGCTTGCCACCACCCCTGTACCATGAGGACCACGACCACTCTGCCAAGAGTGTGACGACGGAGAACAAGAAGAACAAGATGGAAATATCCCTATCTTCAAGGCCGTGGAGATTAGAATAAAAAAAATATAATAAAATTAGGTTAACTTATTTCAGAAAAAAACGGCAGTTACATAGGCAAGGACCTAATAATAATTATTATTTGATTTTTTGTGAGTATTTTATTTACATAAACTAACACCTGACGGTATTTTGTAATTTGTATTTTGTATTTGTATTTTAAATACATATACTTGAAACGCTGTATTTTGTATTTTATATTTCAATAAAATTAGTTTGTATAATAAGTTGCATAGCACTATGGTGGCTTTCAGAGGCCACCAGTTGAGAACCACTGGCCCAGACAGAGCATATTCCACAGCCAAGATTAAAATCCATAAATAAGACCCATGTAACTGAACCACTGAGCTGCAATGACTAAATTACTATAGGAATATAATTACCATTCCCTTGGCTGTGATAATATCATATAAAGCAGTTTGTCCTTTTATGCACTTACTCCGAAAATTATAATATTTCTGTATATGTGTCACACATTCATAGCATGCATATGGTGGTATCACTGGTGCTTCTATGATGCTAGAGGGCTGAAAGAAACAAAAATTAAGTCTAGTAGATATATTTTAGATTGATGATCGATTGATCAATTACTCAAATATTTGTATGGCCATATGTAGATCTAATACAGTGGGAACATTTGAATATGTTACCATTTTTTGTACAACCATTACCTGTATTTTACAAATAAAGAGTCATTCATGTCTATAATACTATAAAATTCTAAACATGCCATTTAGATTTCTTGTTGGTTTGTTCAGAATTCATGTAAAAATTGTAGGGCCGATTTTTATGCGGTTTTCGCTAATCAACAGCATACTGTTAGACTTAAAATCTGCGCTACTTTTTATCCCCCGGAAATCCCGCGGGAATTTTTCTGGGAATGATTTATAATGGCCAAATTAAAAAAAATCTAGTGGTTTTTTTACTGATCGATAGCAAATTATACATAATAAAAAAAGCGTGATATTTTTTATCCCGGGCATCCTGGGGAAATTTTTCCGAGAGCGGTTTGTACTTATTCGGGTGCATAAAAATTAGTTTATTCCGACACAGTTTTAACTAAAACGCTAGCTTAAAATATTTTTTAAATGCTGTGGTACTTTGTGTTCCGGGAAATCCGCGTGAATTTCAAGTCAAGCGTGAACGAAGTCTCGGGCATATCCTAGGATTTAATAAATTTTTAACATGTATTGTAATAAAATAAGCTTTTATTTCTAATAATAAATATACTTCTCAGCAAAGCCTCCTCCAGTTCATTGTAATGTATGCAGTAAAGGGCTGTTCTGATCAAAATATAGCCTTTCTTTATGCAGAGGTCCCTATATATAACATATTCTCAGGCTTATGTAAAAAGTTTCAGTCATCAATAGGGTGAAATCAAAGCTTACTTACATGTGCACCAATTATAGTTCCAAAATATGTACATAATGGATGAGACGAGAGGTTAAACATCTTAACATCCGTAATTAAACAAATACGACAGACTTGTGCCATTTTGAAAAAAATATTTATTATTATAACATAAAATTAAATAAACAGTTCTCGGTAATAGTATTGCTGCTATTACGTAGTCATAAAATAAATACGCTCGAATAACAACGTCTCACTAAACTTGTATGAAGAGCATATTAAAGAAGATTATTTTATTTATTATACGGGCGAAATAGTAATTAATAGCTTTAATCAAAATGTTTAATAATAAATAATTTAATTAACATTTTTTATTAAATAAATTTTATTCAACGAAAAAAATGACAAACACCAATCAATCAGCTGGCACATGGCAGCCATTATTGTTGTTGTTCACAAATGAAATGACAACGTCAAAAGATTTAAATTTTTATGACATATTTAATGGTTTTATGGTCTAGTAACAAAGGTCTGTAAAAAAAAATCTCGTAAGACACTGTACCATCGGTTGAATTTTAACTTTATACCCCTTCACGCAATACGATTTCATTGTCAGAATTTGCTACAATCTGATTTTCCAACCACTAGTACAAAAGAAGATCGCCTATTTTCATTTTATTTTGTTGCCTCTGCTGAATCAACTTTTACCAAGAACGATGCCTCTTAACAAAAAGCAAAATTTGGATTAATTTTGTCTCTAACTGTAAATGAAGAACGCGGTGCTGGTACCTACGCTCACGTATGGAAGCGAGAGTTGGGTATGGAAGAGAGAGCATGAAAGTAGAGTGAACGCGGTCGAGATGCGAGCACTGCGCAAAATCTGCGGAGTGACGCTCGCGGACCGCGTTCGTAATACCGAAAAAAGAAAGAGAGTTGGTCGGAAAGAGAGTGTCGGGGTGAAGGTAAGGAACGGAATGCTCCGGTGGTCCGGGCATGTGGAAAGAATGCATGATGAAAGAATAACTAAACAGATATACAATGCAAAAGTGGATGGATGCAGAAGTCGTGGAAGGCCACCACACACCTTCCATGATCAAATTGATCGTGTACTAGCAGGTGATGTCAGGAGCCTTAAGAACAGACGAGCGTGCATGACGAGAGTTATGAATGTCAAAGAAGCAAGTGAGGTGTGTAAGAATAAGCCTAAATGGCGCTCTGTTGTTCGTGCCTACCCTGCAAGGGAACTGGCGTGAAGTTATGTATGTATGTAAATGAAGAAAAAATAATAGAACACTCTGGACAAAACAATGGTGGTTCGAGATTTAAAATCTCCTCCATGATTTGCCGTTGGGTACGGATAGATACATATATAATCCGGGACTTTTTATATTTCCCAGCATTTACTAACTTCGAAACTACATGATATTAGGACTTGCTTAATATGACAATTTCTATATTTATTAGACGTCTTTAGTAGAACAGATGTACAGATCAATTTCTTTGAGACCTTTTTGCATTTGTAGTAGTGTACAGTCAGCACCATTAATATGAAACTAATAATATTAAACATAATTTTTAATATGTCATTTTTAAACAGTTTACATTTTCTGCACAAAACACACAATTCTTCCAAATTAAAAATAAACTAAATTATAAATGAATTAAACTATACAATAAATTAAACTAAAAATAAACTATCTATTCAAACTAAAGTTAAACTATAAAATCTAGTACCAGACCGCTGTCAGTCGGAAACGTGCCCAAAAGACTGGCCACATTGCCTCGCTGAATGGCAACGCTAATGCGTTGCCCGAGGTATAAACCAGTCTTTTGGTCACGTGAGACATCCACTAGATATTTGGCTATGTCTCGATTTTTGATATTAAATTACTTCAACGCCAGACATTTCGTACTCATCCTCATCCTCACTTTCATTTTGTGAATCATTTGTGTTGATACTAATTTATTCTGATATTATATCTAAAGCCTCATCCCTGTCCTGAAATTTATTTTCCTCTACAATAGCATGTAGGCAAACATTTTTCAATCCTCTACAGTTATGCTATTAAAGTTTTCCTCAGCTATGTCATAATAGCATTCATGTTCATTGTGATATTTTTTTTTGCAACGTAAGTTTTCACTATCCCTCATATATTTTCAATTGGATTAAACTGAGGTTGGTATGGCAGTAAACTGTAGTCCGTTGTATATTACCTATAACACAAGCGTAACTTGCTTAATTTAGGGATATACAATGTGTGTGTTTGTCTGCCGATTATTATTATTATTATATACTGTATTTATTTATTCTCAAAAATTTTACATTTTTTTAAAATATACATATAAAGATATTTTTTTATAAAAAAATAGATAACATTATTCTTTTATAAAAATATATCAAAAATAAAATACATATTCAATAAAAAAATATAAAATCTTGTATCTCATCGTCAGCGGGGCCTGGGGTCCAAACTACCGATGGTTATGGCTCCAGAGACAGGAACCTCCTCACAATTCGTGCCGTGTCCAAGAGTGCTGCCTTCTGTATCTGGCCCTTCACCCAGCTTCCTAGCGAAAGCCTCTCTAGATGACGGTCGAGGCTTTTCGCTATAAGACCATTGACGGTAACAACTATCGGCACAATGCTCGTTGACTCCAGACGCCACATAGCCGTAACCTCGTGAGCAAGATCCAAGTATTTACTTAGTTTTTCTTTTTCTTTCTTCATATAACTGAGGCTTCAACATTTTCGATGAATGTTTGATATTTCCCAGTAGAGCGTGGCACGACTGTTTTCAAACTGGCTCCGGCGAGTACTGGTAATAAGGCACCTCTGTTTCCACAAGACCGTATCGAAGGGCAAGTTGCTGGTGGATAATCAGGTTTGCTGTTTTTTAGAATTAGAATTTGGTGCACGATTTTGAATTGAATTATGGTACGGTGCAATATTAACAACAACAACTCTATTAGGTTAAAGATTAGGTATTAATGGCGTTTGGATCCACTTTGAATAATTATCATAATTCATATTATCACCCAGCCTCCCAGTGAAAGCCTTATTATTATTATTATTAACTCTATTAGGTTTAAGGTATTAATGGCGTTTGGATCCACTTTGAATAATTATCATAATTCATATTATCACGGTTATCACCAGTGTTTTGGTTGGCTTTAAACATGAGTAAGACATTCGATACAAAACCATACCTCCGGCATGGACAATGACCAAACGGTCGCCCTTTGAAACATGTTGTTTTAAACCAGAAGTACTTCCATCTAACAAAGACTTTGAGAGAGTATGTGACGTATGTCGTACGAACTTATATATATTGTATACATATAAGTTTCATCCTATATATATAAGTTTTGTCGGTAAAAACACGGTTTCGTGCACGATATTCTGCAATCTTTATGAAATAGTTGATTCCCAAGTATCGAATTTCATGCCTTTCCATTAGAAGTTTTCGGTTATCTTTCGTTGCTTTCCATTTAAAATCTAATGACATGACGTGTTTTCGTAACGTGCTTTACAACCTTTAAAGTCTATTTCTTTTTTCAATGTCGGATGTAGCATTTTCATCGTAGGAATTTCGTTATTTGTAATGTGAAAGTTGTGAATCTTTGTCCGGATTACTTGTTGATCAAAATAATTTATTATAATTGTAGGCTTCTGACATTTGCTTTCTGATAGTAGTCAATGAAATTCCGATTTATTTAGCAACTTTTTGAGCAGGAGTCATAATACTGCTCGGATTGCTATTGCACTAATTTTCGAGATATTTGTACAAATTAAACAATACTTCTTTAGTTTGTGAAGTCAAAGGCTTATCTTGAGCACGTTTCAACATCGGAACCTTTTAAAACAACTTTAACATCAAATAACCACAATTAGCAATAAATAATAACACTGAACAATAAATAACAAGAATAAACAACAAATAAAATCAATTAATTCATTAATTGATTTAATTTGTGATGTACAATTTAAAACCAAATAGTCAAACCTCACAAAAATTAGCAATGTAAATAATAATTATTTATTTAACTTTCACCAATGACTTTTGATTGGAAATATATTTTCTTCTTCAAAATGTAACAAACCTCTTTTTGCTGACTGTATAAGGAATTTTAAATTTCAAGTTTAGAATTCCTGTAAATATACAAATACCACTACAAACGCAAAACCTTCTCGAAGCTAATTTACCTATAGTTATGTATGCCTTTAGTAACATTAATTATCTTATACCTGGTTTTCACGGGAATCTTCGGATTTCATGTATTTTCATACATAAAACATAAAATACCCCTTAAATTTGAATACTGGCAAAAGAACTGTAATCTGCGATTAGATCATATAAGACATGTTACATGTTATAGCTCAATGAATCTACGTTACCTGTCAAGAGTGGACGAAGTCGCGGGTAAATCCTAGTTATTGCTGGAATGCAGCAGACAGGCAGACGGTCCACTTTATAGAAAGCGGTTACCATCGTCTATAGACATTTACAACGCCAAAAGTGGTACAAATGCGTTGCTGCTCTTTTAAGGGTTACCGGAACCTGGTTACTAATGCCGGAACACAACTCAAAGTTGTTATGGCGACATGCTTTAGACCAGGGGTGATAGCCATCCAGTCGGGCAAATACCCTACCACCTGGCTGTGGGTTGTAAACAGCGACTAAAGTCGCCTCTTACGACAGGCCGCCTGGCCCCAGGAAATTGTATTCTTTCTCCGTTCCTGCACGGATAAAGTTATTCATATCCAGATATCAGCGGTAATATCCTTAGCATCCCTCACGGAGTACATTAATAGAATAGGAGAGCATCACTGCTATATAGGTAAGTACTTATTCTTTGATTATTATTATCTTATTAACTATTAAATTGCCTTATCACGGGTTAAAATTTGACATTTAAATCCATGTAGGTAATGTAAAAGAATTATAAGAACAATTTAAAAGAACGGATAGCAACCTTATTGTCCGTTTTTTTTTTTCGCTTAGCTGGGTTTCTATATAGAAATCTAGCTAAGATTCAAATTCTGGCTACCACAGCAAGCGGCTCATCATAAATTTCACAATGCTCAGCTCAGGCTCCCCAAAGGTAAGGGATCAGGTAACATACATGACATGCTTGTTCAAGGCGAATTGGCGAGATTCACACATTAGTTGTCTCGATGTGTAGAATCCATCACAATATTTCCTTCACACTGCAGTTTTCATTTTAAGACGAGCTTTGCCAGAGTTAGCTTGTAAGGCGTTGGGACGATTGAGAGAAGCGGTAGATAGGGCCGTCTTAAGCATTTTGGACGCCGAGATGCAAAAAATCAGCTTTACCCCCTCCCCCTACCACATGTAATTTTTGTTTCATTGTTAAAGTTGTTTTATTGTATTCCTACCAGATTCATATCGGAAGCTATGTCTTGAAATTTCACGAATTAAACCCCCTCTCAAGTCATTAATCGGAAAACCAGAGACATCAGTTCGCGTCTAAGTTACAGGAACTTATGCTGCGGATCATCAACAACTGAGCGATAAATCTCGGTAGTATTTGAATTGCCGATTATAATTATTATTAGTGTTCGCTACAAAGCCCAGGGTTTGCATTACTATATTTCCTTCTCCACTGTGCGTGATCTTTGACATACGTTGTAGTGTATCTTTGGTATGCTTGTCCCCTCACGACGTCAAGCTAACATTTCTTGGGTCTTCGGAACCTGGCGGAGGCGGTATGGCTAGAGATTTGTTGCCCACATAACAGGCTGGTCCCTGTAAAACGTGGCCCTATCAGCGCAAGTGACTCTTTTATAGTTGATGTCCTAGTTATGTCACGGACATAAAAATGAAGTTCTTGATTCGGTCCTTCCATTTGACTTCACACTTTCCCGGCTACATATTTGTTTCCATGGCACGCAGCTCTTGCTTGTGTCGCTGAAGATCGTCAAGTGTAGTGTCACTAACAGGGGCCCGAGCCATGGAATCTTGATACAAGTCTAGAATAATATCAATATATAGGTTTCTGGCACCCGTTTGGACCTCAGCGCCCAGAAGATTATCATGCAAAGGGACACAGTTGAACGCTTCCTGCGGGTCCAGGTAAATATACAAAATTGGGTTTTATATAACAGACAGAGACACCCGTGCCTGCACACTTCTTCTGAGCTTCTGTTAATACGAACCTTCGAGTAAGGGCATTACTATCTATACGGTTAGATTCTAGGTGTACCGGTGCTCGCCAAAATGTATCATTTCCGGAGGGCTGTTTCCATAGGAGGCAGGAGGCCGAACCCAGTAAAGGTAAAACATTTCAGATGAACACAGGACCACCTGGGGTCCTCCGTGGCAAGCCGGGAGACCATGGAGGCCATGCACCCCCACATGTATCCTCGAGCTCACCCGAAACGTGGGACCCTGGCCTATAGAACAATACAGGTACTTACAGGGCATAGTTGTTTCGGTAAATACTTGTATCAAAATAAAAGGCGGGAGCCGACCCACGACTACGAAACGGTGCACTACACATTGAGGGAGTTTCCTAGATGAACATCCATGGGAACTCGAGAGGTACGACTATTAGGTCGTGATATCTAGTAACCTTTCACTACTTAGCGTAGTGAGTGGAATACTACGAACAGAGGGAAAGTAGCAACCGGTGGCCGTCATACTCCAAAAGAAGACAACCGACAGGCTGAATAAGGAGGATGAACTGGCGGACCTTCGTCGCAAATGAAAAATAAGGGGTAGAAGACACAGCTACGCTGAGCTCCTTCCCATGACGTAGTTCACCGGATTGAGGTCGGGGAGATTCCGGACGAGCCACGCGTAGTGGACGCGGTGAACCTTGTCCTAGGGACACCTCTTCATACCGGTTTACATCGAGGCCCCACGGCGAATTACCTATAGCAAGCCCCGTGGCGCCAGACTAAGGTGCGGCGAGACGCTGGTAGGATTAGCGGGTGTTCATCAGGCCGGCATGTCGCAACACTTTGCTGAATGAAGGTGTGTGCAGAGCCGGCTCCTGGTAGCCCCAAATACCTCTCTTTGACCTCCCCGGGGTCCGACATGATGCAGGAATGTTTAATCCTGTAATATAAAAAAAGGATCGTAAGTTTGTCAAGTGTATAGTAACATTGTAATTTATACTAAATAATCGTTATTTTTACGATATGCAGATAAAATTCTTATAATTTGTATTAAAATTCATTTCTATTTTCTATAAATAGGTATCTAACTTGCTTAGTAAGAATTGTGTTCAACACAACACTAACTGATATTGAAAGCTTTACGTTTATAGGTTTTCGGCAATTGAATAACGGAACTAAGAAAAGTTACTTGTTTAAAGCAAAGTACGTACCTATATTATTCAAAGTAGGTTAGATGTGCTTACGTAAGCTTGTAATTGCATTATATACCTACCTATGTACGTTCTCTTTACGACTATAGTAAAATACCTAAACATTTAACATCTACTTTTTACTTACCACCGTCTCGCTCACTCTCGTGGGAGATTATTGTTCATGGAATGCGCGCGTCGGCTAGTCTCGCTACACACAGATGTTAAGAACTAAATTATTAGAAACTGATAAGGCTATAGACTTTATGCGTACTGCACAAGGCATATTTTCATATGATTTGGACGGAGATTTGTCCAAAGTACAAACTAACCTCTGTCACGAGACTATCAATAGTGACTACTTTGTAAAGTACATTCATAAATTACATTTAGGTATTAAATATATAGTTTCATAGGAATTTTTTCATTACATTTTATTTACACCAAACAAGTAATCGTATTAAACCGCACCTTGTACGAGTCTTGAGTCATGATTTTACAAAATAGGTTTTTTGAAAATAGAACAAAATGAAAAGTCCTTGAGAATTAGTCTCGTGGGAAGTGCGGCTACGTCATCAGTAGACTTTTTGTAGTTATGTATGACCGCTAGAAACTGCGTGATTGGTTCAAAAAGCCTTGTTGGCGGCCATTTTGTTCCATGCTGAGTCACCGAAAGGTGAAAAATATACATGAACTAATGCGCACTCCCCACGAGACTACACAACGGTATTGGGCATTTCCCTGAACACAAAATTTGGGTTTCATGTTCCTTACCTACCACAGCGTAAAAATTACAAAAAAATAGTTTAAGCTAGTATTTGGATTATTGTGCAGTATTTTAGGGTTATTGTTATGATAAACAAATTCCCGCGAAATTTTATTTAAAAAGTTATCAACGCGGGCTTGGAAACTTGTTTTTCCAGTGAGAGCGAAACGATGTTCGTCACATGAACCGGGATTCATGTCACGGAGAGGATTTAAGGCGGTTTTAGTGGCAACCGCATCTAATAAAACATTATACCTATTAATTTATTTGCCGGAGCAAAAGTGCATTTGTGATCTGTCAAAGTGATAAGTCAATGTTGCGCATCAGTGTGCAGTTGTTTACTTGTTTTCAAGTAAGACCAGCCAGTGTCTAAAGTCAGGATGTAGTCTTCGATGTGTCTAGTAATTTGAAAGACCGTTGTTGTGAATTTCGGTGATAAAAAAAAAGCCGCCAAGATGACGGACCCCAATGTCAAGGTAAAGACGGAGCGGCCTGATGAGGCGGAGATCAGGGAGTTGGCAGCTAAAATGGTGGAGGCGAACAAGGCGAAGGCCTTAGCAGCCTCTGTGGCGGCGGCTAGGCCTCCGCCTGGCGCCATGATGGGCGCACCGCCCGGAGTGGGCGGTCAGATGGGTATTCTCAACTTTCTTACCAGAAAACCGGGAGCTGCTGGCACGACGACTGAGCAGCGTCCAGTGGCCGACGCTGAGAAAAAGGTACCGGCGCCTGATGAGGCAAGCTGGAAAGGCCACTTTGGCTGGGACATGCTAGGCAAATGTCACATTCCATATATCTATAGGTCAGGAGAGAAATACGTGGCAGTGAGAATGGTAGAAATTAAACTTTTAAATAAATATTTAAATTACCTTCATGCAGATATATATTCCTGTACCTGTATAAGAAGTTATTATATTACAGAAATAGAAGCTAGACTACTGAATGATATAAACAACAGGCATTGTGATGGTCAATTTGGTAGGGAGCCTTTCACACAGAAGGATCTGGTTGTGAGGTTATCAGACGCTTATGAATTCTATAATTTCTTAGATGTGTGTTATTATAAATTGTTACGGGGTACAACGAACAGTAAAGACAAGTGTGGCTTCATAAGGATAAATAAAGAATCTGTTGTACCATATACAGTGAGGGACAACCAGAAATTTGTGCCGTTATTCTACTTTGAAGGTGAAACAGACAATCTTAAGTTGAAAGCGGACCAGCTGAAAGGTTGGGACCTATCATATTTGAAGTTTTGTTGTAAAGTGCAAGGAATTAGGAATGAACTGTTTGCAAGTGAAACTTGTTCAGTGATAAGTTTATCAGACATTAAAAGTTATTTCCCACCTGGAACAGAGTTTGAGGAGTACTGGCCTAACAAAGTTGTGGACTCTCAGCTGTTAATATCTGCGAAAGGTGAGTGTATATAGTTAGCCCATGTAAATACATAAGTTTGTTTAAATATTGACATTTCTGTACATAGCCTTGGATATGAACAAATTTTCATGAAAATTGTATTTAGAATCACACAGACTAGTGATGTGTTAGGCTATATATATTATCCCTACTCTCTATGATGTCTGTTTATCCCAATAAATCTAGACTTCCAATAGGATGACACTGAAATAAGGATCAGAAAATCATAATTCCTATTATATAAAAATGGTTATGGTATAGATAACCGAGAGATAAATTTTAAATACAGAAGGAGAGGAATGGGGAGGTTGGTAGAAATATTTACCCCTTTTGCAACCCCTATATTTAGGAAATGTATAATTCTTGAGATATTAATTTTTTGTAAACATAACATCACTTATTCTTTTTGCCCCTAATGTACTTATATCATAGATCCAAACTTGAGAAATCCAATAAAAAAAAAAGCCAGCAGCTAATGTAAAAAAGTATCAAAACAATCCAAAAACACTGTAAAACATAAAAAAAACATAGTTGAGCACATTCACATGTTTCTCTTGTAGTTTATGTGAAGAAGAAATAAGGAATGTATGTTTTGAAAAAAAAAAATCTTTCTTTCTTCTTCACATCTACACGAGAAACGGGATGACACTTCTAAATGGTTCAACTTAAAACATAACTATATATTTAAAAAAATCAATATTATTGACATATCAAATCATTGATGTTTATCATAATGACATCTAAACACTTTGTTATTATTAAGAGTGACAAAACTGTTTCATTATTGTGAATTTTAATTTTGGCCTAATTAATTTAAAACTTCTTTCCTAGACTCAAAAACAGTTTTAGTGGTTATAAATAAGGCATAAGTATATCCCTAAACTCAAATCACCATTAAATTCATCTCCCACTAACTATACTCAACGGGTAAACCTTAGAATTTTGCACCCTGAATCGGGAGGAGAGGGCATTGAGGGGTGGTTAATACGGGAGTCACCCCACCATTTCCGGCTGCCGGAGATGCATAATTTTTTTTAAACCGAAGTACACTAAGGGCAGGGATTTGGATCAAATTTCATAATAAGTATCCTTAATAGGGCAGAATTAACCGGGTGGAAAGTACCCGCCGCCATTTCCGGCTGCTGGGGATGCATATATATTTTTTAAATGGGAGGTAACAGTAGTCTGTGGTTTCTGGGTGGCCAAAATTAAATAACAATGAAGATAACTTCTTACCTATAAGGACAGAATTCATACCTGCCTTAAATGTGGACCTTCCACCTAGGTCTGCCCCATAAGTAGCCAAGACCCCCCTATTTTTTTTAAATTAAAAAACCATGTATATCCAGAATCGGTAGAGGTTGACCCCCAACTCATAATTCTACATTAACAAGCAAGGTAGTATGAAATTTTTAGCAAATCCTCTCGAGGGTCGTTTATGTATTGTTTTTTTTTTAAATAAAACTGCATGTTCTGCAGTGGGAAATTGTAGGGAACTCCATATAACGGCTTTATAAGGCTAATAATTAATTTTGTTATGTATCCTCTTTCTGTTTCCCAATATTTGTAACCTGGGTGTCTTCAAGACCCATGTGAATAGGTACCTTATAGGTAAGTGTGCTCCATCCTAGACCATATCTTCACTCCACATAGGAGAGATCATGGTCAAATGTGAATCTATACTATAATAAAAAATAGTTGTTTCTGAATGATATAAGTTATTTACAAACAGGACTGGGTGTAACTACTTTCTAAGTCTCAGCCTTTCCTACATAAAAAGCGCAGGGCGCATGGGAGGAGGGTGGTTTTAGTGGGTAGTGGTTGTTGCCCGTCTCGTAGTCTCCACACAAGCTGGTTGATTACTGTTTGGATTGCCCCTTAAATTAAGGGAAACTCCTCCATGATCAACTATGGTCTAATCCCTTGCAAAGGACCGGGTATTGTGTGTAAATAGCATTTCCCCAGCCTTAAAAAAAAAAGAAGTTATTTACAAACAGGCCTTTTCCTTAATGGAATAATAATTTTATTATATTTTTATGTATTCAGTGATTAGTGCCTGTTTTGTATAGAGTAGTTTTCTATAATTTACCATAATTATATGTAACAATATCTATCTATAATATAATGTGGTCATGGAGTAGATTATAATTTAAAATCTTTCAATTGATTATAGACAGTATTCACTAAATTTTATTTTCATGTTGGCAGAAGCAATTTTTACTGTGTTCAATTTATTTTATTACATGTAATATTTAAATGTTATTTTATATAAAATACTAGCGGCCCTGGCAGACGTTGTCCTGCTCTGAAAAAATAAAAATCTAGGACCCGATCCCAGCCCCACCTACCTACCGGTTCCAATTGCGAATCTAAACCATCCGGGAAACCACTCTAACACACAAAAACAAAATCACCAAAATCGCTCCAGGTGATTGGGAGGATTCTAGAACTCGATCTCAGCGCCACCTACCGGTTCCAACGGGATAAAAAGTATCCTATGTCCGTCTCCTGGTTCTAAGCTACCTCCCCACCAATTTTCAGCCAAATTCGTACAGCTGTTCTTGACTTATAAATAGTGTAACTAACACGACTTTCTTTTATATATATAGATTATCTAAAACTTCCAAACAATAATGTAATGAATTCTTGTCATTCATAATTTGTTTAATTAATATATTTTATCAATTACTTCAATCCGCTATCAGTTGTGCTAATTTGTTTATACTGTAAAATTGTTGGAGGGAAAATGTGATGGGATTTTAGTAATGAGGTGTTCTAAAAGTGTCTGTTCAGTGTTATGAGAGTTGTATTTGAGCCTAAGGTTCTCTGATTATAAACATAGTGACCAGTTGCTGTACTTTTATTACTATATAAACCCTTCTGAGTTGTTGCAGGTATTGCAATAGTAACAAGGATAGTAATTTTAATATAGAATCTTTGCTTAAAATGATCAATTGCCTTGATTCTAATCAAATCAACTGTTCTACAAAAATGCTACATGCAATTATTATGGTTATTGATGCTTAGAATAAAATGTATTAATTATCTATAATATTATAAAATTCTAAAAAAGCAATGTCTGTACATTGAAGCTATTTAAAAAAACAACTGGAATACACTATATAACGTACTAGCTGTGCCCGCGACATCGTCCGCGTGGAATTTGTTTTCAAAGCCCCCCTGATTTTGAAACATTTTTCATTGCTGCTCGGCTCCTATTGGCATGATGATATATAGCCTATAGCCTTCCTCGATAAATGGGCTATCCAACACTGAAAGAATTTTTCAAATCAGACCAGTAGTTCCTGAGATTAGCTTGTTTATACAAACAAACAAACTCTTCAGCTTTATATATTAGTATAAGATGAAGAACACAATGCAATTTTTTTTATAATAATCAGCAGGCAAGCAATCTATTGTTATCTGAAATTACACTTGGGTTATAGGCAATGTAAAACTGACAACTTTGAAGTTGATCTCAAATAACTAGTCCATAGTAAATAATGACAATTTCATGAATGGAAATTAATAATAAATTAATAATAAAGTTTTTATTGTTAGAGAAAAATTATATTGTACATTTTGATATATCAGTAAGTAAGAGACACAATTTGAAGACAACCTATTAATCTTCAACTTGTCCTCCAACATAGACCTCCGCTAAAGACCTCCATTTCAATTTATCTCTTGCTGTTTACTTCCAAAGAACTCCTGCTGTTTGTTTAAGACTGTCTTCCCACTTTGTAATTAGACTTCTTCTGCTTCTTTTACCTTGATCAGAATTACCAAGCCACAACTCAAACCTGGGATATTTACATTACAATGAACTAGATGGGCAAAGGTTTAGACCACTAGACCACAGAGGATTTTATTATACCTACATATTTTGCATAAAATTTGGTGCATTTGTTGTTTTAATAAGGTTAAAACATTCTCAGAACACAGGATAGTTTCCCCAGGGTATGGCTATAAAATTTATGAGAGAGAGGCTCCATGGATATTCTAATAGAGAATAAACAAAAGTGTACTCAGATAATAAGAAGTGTATTACAGTAATAAATCATTACTTACAATGTGACTGGAACTGCCCAGTCACATTATAAGGCAGCTGACCAATGATTTTTGGTGAAAACTTGAAGGGTGTTGTTTAGGGGAGCAATTTTATTTCCAAAAATATGCAATATTGTTAAATGGTTAAGTTTCTTATGAAGAATTATGTGATCGGGTTGAATATATGAACTACTTAATGAAATGTGGCTTTTTAAGCTGTACAAGAACTTCCCTGTTTGGTGTCAGTCAAGAACCTACAATTTGGCTTAGGTTTTGCTTGTACATATTTTACAACTTTAATACTCATCTATTTGTCTATATTTTACACTGATTAGATATGTAGTAAAATTTTATAAAGCCAAATATAAAGAAATAAATAAAATTAGTATACATAGGTACTTATAGTTGCTTATAGTAGTTACAAGTTTTCATGGTCAACATAGACAAATTTAACCTGTTTTTAAAAACACTATCAGATAAAAGGGATTCTGACCTTGGATTGTTGTTTTTCACAGATAGAAACCGTTTTACATCTATTAAATTGTATACACAAGGTCAAACCTTCAATGGAACCTTGACTTCAAATGATTTGCACGAGTGTTGGGCTTGAATGACAATTTATTGTTTCACAGATCTTTTCTTGCGACTTTGTTCACGTAATCATCGAATCCATATTCATCGAAAGTAATGTCTTTTGTTAAAATCATCCTAGTGTCGCTCCCCTTTATCGAAATGTCTTTAAAAATAACTGGCGCCTTCAAGTTCCATGATTAACTACGAAAATTACTCAGACGAATATAATCTGTGGGAACTACTATCCCATTTCAGTATAAACTGCCTGTTCCTCTCTTTTACACTGTAGTGAGTAATAAAAACACGTAAATGCCATAAATACTCCAAAACATATTCCCTCGCATATAATTCTGGATACATAGTGTCCTATGTTCTTTCATCCCACTTATCGAAGTATCGTGTACAGGCCCGAGAAGGATCCGAGTGCTTATTCTCAAACGCCTTTCGTTGTTCGTTTTTTTTTAAATATTTAAGTGCACTTACATTATATAGGTATTAGATTTATGTTATAATTTAAAAAGTTATATGATATGCTGGTAAAAAAAAACTAATTGTGGGATATTAATATACTTAATAAAACTAGGTGTGCCTGCGATATCGTCCCCGTGGAATTTTTTTCGCGGAACCCTAAAAAAAGTAGCCTAAGTTACTCATAACATCAGCTATCTGCGAGTGCAGAGCAACAGAGACAAAATTTTTAAAAACGATTTTTTTAATAAGTGCCGTAGGTATATACTTTAATATGTATTTAGTAAAAAGCAGTTATTTTGACATTACAAACAGACACTTCAATTTTATTGATTTGTATAGATGTGATTTTTTGGTGTATTGGAACTCCAGGTTCCCATCAAAAATCGCAACAAACGTAATTTGAATACTTTTTAAGAATGTGATTGTGCAATGTCTGTTTGTTGGTGAATTGCCATGGCAGCGGCGAGGACACGAGACCGCAAAGAGGCCGCTATATTGGTCTCATTTGTCCATACCACGGGAACACTGTTATTTTCGGAGATAAAAATTATCCTATATCCTGAACGGTAGCATAAACTAGCCTGTGTTAAGAACTTTTTATGAGGAATAAATTTTAAATTACTAGGCATGAATGCACCTTAGAGAAACCAATTGCGAAAGTTGAAGACCTTGGTGCTAAACTCAATATCCCACGTATAGGGTAAAAACCTTAACGAAATAAATTCTATGCCAAATATACTTTAAAAGGAATACATTGTTGTTACATGCCTGTCCGGATCACTCCCACACAACCTGTCTATCCCAAGGATTATAGCGATCGAAGTATTAGATCGCCTTCTTCAATTTCCCCTTACTCGTTCATGATTTTGTGGCACTTTCATTAGCTGAAATGTCTTGAAAAATCATGGTCTTTACGGATTAAGCCGATGTGTAGGGAGCTTAGCTTCCAAAGTCGTAAAATTGTCATGTTTCCTCCTCTTAACTTCGATGGAAAATTATGAGAAATCGTAAGATACAGCAACAAAATTACTTTCAACGAAAATTGATTTGTACAAAATTCTTTTAGTTTTAACTTTTGTGATATGTGATATGTAGGGATGGGCCAAAATTCGTTTTACATTCTGTTTGACCGAATTTCGGCAACTTGAGCCGAACTTCGGCATTCGGCCGAAATTGGAATTAAATGCCGAACATTCGGTGCAAGGAAAAAGTAAAATATCTACTTGCACTATTTTGACTGAAGTTAATAGAAATCATATTTATCATAACCGTAATATAAAATTGGCATCTATATACTCGTGGTCAATTATTTTAGTTAGGAACATGTAAATCTTAACGTGCAGTGTGATAAAAAATAAATAAAATTAGTGGTTGATCGAGTCCTTGCCTAATTAAATAGACATCAAAATAAAAAAAATAAAAAAATATTATTCCTCTAAGAAACATCAGTAAATAATGCAACTGCTTAATAATAATGCGTACCTTGAATTTTTTTAAAAAGACGTCTAAGGGACATCAGCAATAACAACTTTAATTTTGATTAAAAAAAATTATGATTTTAGAATTATGAAATGGTGATTTTTTTCAATCAACGGTCTAAAAATCTGTTCTTTTATCCACCTACTCATACTTAAAATTTACTAGAGGCAGGTTATGGTGAAAAAAAGCCAAAATTCGATGTTATCAAGTTGACGTTTTCAAAAGGTCACGATGTGTTGTTGTTCTTGAGAAAGCGTGGCGAAATCAAACCGAAGTTCGGCCGAATTTTATGTTTTAACCGAATGTTCGGCCGAAGTTCGTATTCGGCTCAAACCATATTCGGGCCGAATATCTGCTATGTTCTATTCAGTGCTTTTTATGGTTACGGAGTATACGTAGGCAAATGACGAAAATAGCCCACACATTTGACATCTTTATGAAACTCCTGATAGTTCGTGGACTGCCACACATTTCCCGATTTATTAAGAGTTACGTCTTCTTAATTACTAATTCTTCTTCCATGATACGTAAAATATAATAAGTTTTAACAACGACCTTTTCGGAATATAATACTTGTGTCCAAGGGCGACAACTGTCCCATATTCTCAAGTAACAGTCGAATATAATTAAAATGAATCAGCGATTGTATAATGTAATTATAGTATACGCAGAAGTTTTCATCTATATGTCAATTTATGATCTTATATACCAAAATCTCTGTTAATATGAAATCAACGGCTATTCATAATTTGAAGAATTATAGAAACTCGCACCTGATTCCAAGTTTATTTTGTGATTTGTTTAGATAGATTGTGTTTATCGAAACTTGTATTTTTTTCTGGCCTATGTTTGGAAATATCGAACAGCTTTTTTGTTTCTCATGATCCTGAGACATCTGTGATATGTGCCAGCTAGATGCAACTAGTTTTAGGCAAATGTCAACTACTAAATTTACATTTTTCCTTTGTATTTACGTATATATTAGTATATTATATCTATTGCGTACCTACCCCCCATCCATATCGAGTTTCTGTCCATCCAAAGATTGTCTGGAAGAAATCGCTCCCAGCGATAAGACCGCCCAATTGTACTTAACATTACGATTGTATTTTTGAATCTATTTTGTAACATTGTGTGCAATAAAGTATATTCTATTCTAAATTATATTTTGCTAATCTGTAAATCTTAATTAGCACAAATATTACCACTAAATTTAATGATAACCATACCAATTTATCTTTATTCTTAAACTAGATATGAGGAACTACAATCTGCCGGTTACATCCGGTTTTACTGGTTATTTGATATCCCAATGATAACTTTATATTCTAATCTGTTTAGTTTTCTTGAAATATTTTGTCTGTCCAAAGAGGGTATCCAAAATTGCTCTCTTTTAATTAAAATTTCTGATGATTTTTTTTGCCTGATGCAAGCAGTGAAAATACCCATCTATAGACGTTTGCAACACCAGAGGCGTCGTCAATCTGTTGCCGCCATTTGTTGTACGCAGAATAAACGTTGTAGAGAACCATTGCGTGGTTAAGTTTGATACCTTAAGAAAATTTATAGGCTCTTCTTAACTTTGGGACGAGGAGGGCCGTGTTCTCGGCGCAACTTTGGCTTGGACTATATATACCTTTTGCTCCCGGCCGTGGTACTGGCCATGGTTGAGAGCACTACTGGATGGGACGCTGTCGTGTTCTTTTGTTAGACAATCGTGTCGCCGCGGAAGCTTCGGAATGGGAGAGGGAAAGATTAAACGGTTCCGTGCACGACTAACAAGGTGATGCCGGAGAACTCCGGCCGCCATAGATATACGGTCGCTTATTATCCGCACCAAGGCCAATGAGAGGGGAGCATGTAAGTGTTCCATTCGCGCCCCTATGTACTGAAACCGAAACGTGCAAGTTGCCTTGGAAACCAATTATCCCCATCCAAGGAGAGGTCCGCCCACATACAGAGGTCGACCGACGCCCGTCAGGGTCGCAGCGTTGGTCCCGTAGGCCTGACTACTGGCTTGAAGAAGAACATCGAATTATAGTGTGTATTCGGGCAAATAGCCGGCGAGTCCCGTATTACCACCTTGTCATGTCTGAGCAGTGAAGTGTTCGTAAATCGGTTTCACCTAAAAGAAGTCTCAGTTTAATCTTATATTAAAAACTTTAAGTAAAAATCAAAACAATTTTAACATGTCTAGGGTTGGTTTCAAAATCGCTATTTTGTTTGATTTGGGTCTATAAAAATATTTCTAATAACAACACCACAAACAGCAAAAGAAGATGGCGCCATCTAATTAAGTAGGATTAAGAAATTTTTCAGAAATATGTCCTTTACTGGACAAATGCCATTTGTAGTATTCTTCCTGGTGTATAACATGAATGTTACTAACTGGTGATGGAAGAATAGATTTTAAATAATTAAACATGTCAATTAAATATTTTAATTCAAACCTTTTTTCTATTGTTACAGGCTCAGTGTCAGGCGGACAATGGACGCGGGCGCCACCGGCGCCTCCCCCGGGCGTCGTCGGCGGAGTCGGCGTGGGCGCCGCAACCGGCGTCAGTCTTAATTCAGTCAATAATCAATCCACGAGAGGCAGGCGGGCGACTAACCAGAGGCATTCCGCCACCGCGGCGACGATGCAAATGCCTCACGCTGGACTGTCTGCTGCCACTGTACAAGCGTTGACCAATGGTTGGAATATCCCCGGAACGTTGACACAGGCTCAGACGCAGCAAGTTCTCAGGCTAGCGCAGGTTGGTGTTTTTGTAATGCCAAAATTCACCTTCTACGGTCTGGTAGACACTGGCTAAAATTGAATCCTCATATCTCGCTGGACTGCCTTTGTATGTCGGTCATTTTTTCGCAAACTATTCGGTTTTTGTATTTTATCGTTCTTCAGTCAAATAAGAAAATTACTGGATGTTTGTGACCTGGGCAGTAAGCTTGATTATGCAAGGATGGCCACGTGGTAGTTTTGTAAAATTACTCCCCTTCACAAAAGAAGGGTAAACATGTTATTTGATGGTTGTGTAGGTAACACCACAGAATGTACCTAAAAGTTATAGGTTTTCATAGGTATTATTTTTCGTCAGAACTCTGTGGTTTAGGTTTCCAAGTAAGTATTATTCATTTCAGTTATTAATGAGATAGCGGTGTTTTTTTAAATTACGTAATTCAACCCGAATGACGCTGTACTCTTTGACGTCAGAGGATTATGAAGAGTTTCGATATGTTAAAGTCCCGGGTTGACATAATGTTGGATCTACTTATCTCTGCGGAGTGACGCTCGCGGACCGCGTTCGTAATACCGAAGTAAGAAAGAGAGTCGGTCTGAAAGAGAGTGTCGGGGTGAAGGTAAGGATAGGAATGCTCCGGTGGTTCGGGCATGTGGAAACAATGCATGATGAAAGAATGACTAAAAACATATACAATGCAAAAGTGGATGGATGCAGAAGTCGTGGAAGGCCACGACACACCTTCCATGATCAAATTGATCGTGTACTAGCAGAAGGTGATGTCAGGAGCTTTAAGAACAGACGAGCGTGCATGACAAGAGTTATGAATGTCAAAGAAGCAAGTGAGGTGTGTAATAATAAGCCTAAATGGCGCTCTGTTGTTCGTGCCTACCCCGCAAGGGAACTGGCGTGAAGTTATGTATGTATATATGTATGTACTTATCTCTGCAATTGTAGATGTTTCTATGCCTATTGCTGGTTTTAGTTATTAACGCGACCGCGATATAGACGGTTTTCACATAAAATAGCTAAAACAACACCATCCTGATTAAAAAAGTTACTGTAAAGAGAATAGTTTAATAGTCATCTAAGCGGGTAGAGGCATGACAATGATAAGATTGGTGTGCGCAGGCGCAAGTGGCTGCGCAGGCGCAGGCGGCCGCAGCGCGCTACAGCACGGCCGCGTTGGCCGCGGCCGCCTCACTGCCGCAGCACCGGTCGCAGCATCAGCGGACCGTACAGGTACTTTGATCATCATTTTGGTATTTACTTACAGTTAGTCAGTATCACTTGTCAGTAATATAAACAATAGAGTACTTATAGTATTAGGAAACGGGGATGCTAATAGATAACATGTTATAGTTAGAAAATGTTATGGGCATAGCGTAGTACTGTTCAGTAGTAATAATACTCACTCATAAAATAAAATTCCAAGGGTTTTTATTAAATTTATGTGTTTATACATCCCTATTAGTATTAAAAATGCGAAAGTAACCCTGTCTGTCTATTACATTTTCACGGAAAAACTACTGGACCGATTTGGCTGAAACTCGGTGTATATATTTTTTCGATGCTGAAAATGAACATAGGATACTTTTCTTCTAGGAAAAAGGATAGATTTATGTTGTTGGGTTATCCCAGAAAATAGGATAGGTTTTGTTTGGTTTGTGATGTCATTTACGTCAGTATCGTCATTTTCCGTAATTTTCATCATTTTTGCCATTTTTGTAGTTTAGTGTGATGATAGACGAGACAGACACAGGCTGCTACTTTTATGGCAAAAATAAAATTAGCACGGGTTGAGGGGATGACATTATTTATGGGAGACCAATCATTTCTCAAGATATAAAAAAGCATCATCTATAAAAAAAAATACGATAGTGATCGGTCTGTCTATCTGTTAAGCTTTCACGGAAAAACTACTGGGGTACTAGGTTTTGCTATAATTTTGTACGTATGTAATACAATGTAACCTGTATTAATGCTCGCTCTTTAAACTTGAGTCCCGCAGCAGGGTCTGACTCGCAGCATAGCCGCGGGGAAATTCTCGTATAATATAAAATTATATATAATACATATTTCATCTTAACAGTTGTTTATTTGCACCCTCACTTTACCATTCTTGCTTTTCATGCCACAATTAATTTTCTCATTATTTGCTATGATTTGAATTAATTGCGAATTGAATGCGAAGGCAGATGAAAGGTGTTTTTTATGTTTGCGTTTATTTCAGTTTCCGAACAGTGCAATAACAATGGCGATGGGCCAGCAGCCGCCCCCACCTCTGGTGAGGAGTTCGGCCAACACCACCACTATGAAGTGAGCATTGTTTACATTTCCATACTCACTTTTGGCAGCATTCCTAATTGGGAACAGCCTGTGTGCTGTATATGTAAATGAAAAACTATTGATCAACTATTGGCACTTGTTTACCAGACTGAGCCCCTCCCTCCGCTCTGTTTAGTGTCACGATGTATCTATATCTTCCTATCCAATTTTTAACCCTACCACAGGTAGAAAATTTATGGGGCGAATTGGGGTGTATATCACATTTTATTCAGTAGTAAGGCATGGATGGATTAGCTAATTGTTAACTATCCCATACAAACAAATGGTTCAGCAATGTGCGTTTACTTATTGCTAGTTTTCATAGTTTACAAAATAATGTTTTGTGACGTCAGCGTCTTTAGTATGAAAGTGCCCTTAAAACACCGGCGTTTTAATAGCCTGAATTTGATTGCAATTTCAAATAGTATTATTTATGTTGATGCTGAATTTGAAAATATATTTTTCAGATATATTTGTTGAGGCCATTTACTAATAAACCATTATTAAAAATATAAAAATCATATATGCATAATTAATCCTAATTAAATTTAATACTAAGGAAACCCGCCTCAAACATGACAACATTGATTGATTTTTAGAACGCAAATGAACGCAAAGCTATGTCCATGTATAATTCAACAGGATGTTCCCACGTAATTATTTGTGTGTTTATTATTTTCCAGTCGCCATTGTCGTAACACTGTAAATTTTAATTTTGCTTACGTGTATATATTATTTGCAAAATTACAGGCATTTAAGTAATATAAAAGAGTATTTTGTCATTATCATCTATATTACCTTTATTACCATCAATCGTCCATTTTTAACTCTTTTGTCACATGATTTTCATGAGAGACCCTCTACTAACAAATATACAGATATGCATCTGGGAAATTATACTAAGAAAGTTTAGTTATGTATAAATTATTATTTGAGTAGAAGCTGAAGAGAATTTAAATACAGTGGAAACTCGATTAACCGGACTGATTGTTGTCGTAAGGTATCCGGATAATTAAAAATCCGGATAATTGAATATTTACCTCGTTCGCGTACACGTATAGTCGAAATAACAAATAAAACTTGTCCACCAAATTAGACAAACGTTAGACACATACGTATGAATGTAAGCTGGTGTAAGTGGTCGAAATTCGACTATAATTAATTTTAATTATAAGTTTGAACATTATTAAGGTTCTGTTGTCAAAGGCTATATACTTCTTAATCCGAGATTTCACCAAGGCTACACTGTTAATTTGACTTTACCATAAAACAAAAGAGTATATATGCGTGTGTGTCAAATACATAGTTTTTTTTTAATTGATTTAATGTATTTTTTTATGCATACTTTAAAAAAATATTAGCATTCGGCACTTCTTCTCTATATAAACTATGTGTGCGAAATTTCATACTCCTCCATCCGCGCAATTTTCGTAAAAAAGGTACAAAGTTTTTGCTTCACATAATAATATAATTACCATAAATATTGCAATTTTAATAATGAAATGCCAATCCGGATAATCGCGAATCCGTATAACTGAGGTCCGGATAATCGAGTCTCCACTGTAATAAAAAAGTATGTATTTGTAGTAATCTCCTTATCTGTTGTTGTGCAGTGTGCCTCCGCAGGCGAGTGGGACAATGAATGGCCAATCAACCTCTCACTCCGTAGACAACCGGAAAAGGCTTACGCCCATACCAGACATCAATATCACTGGCAACCATACGCCGTATAAGGTGAGTTATTCATCACTTTTATTGTGTTTTAATCACCTATTTTCCGATGCTTAATATTATTTGATATACAGTGTTATATGGTCTTATTCATTTTCAGTTAGAATAAGTTTCAAGGTTTCTTTAAGAACCATAAAACAGCCTACAAACATACTCTAACTCAATATGAATAAGACCGTTAATATTTAAATTCAGTATAAGACATGTAAAATGTTGAATTAAATTATTCAGTAGAATTGACTTTGGAGTATGAAACTGTTGCCATAATATAGAACAGTTATAAAGAATAAGTTTGAAGGCTTCTTTAAGAATTATAAAAAAGCCTACAGACATACTCTATCTCAGTATGAATAAGACCTTTAATCTTTAAATTCATGTAAAATGTTGAATTAAATTATTCAGTTGCATTGACTTTGGAGTATGAAACTGTTGCCTATAGAACAGTTATAAAGAGTAAGTTTGAAGGCTTCTTTAAGAATCATAAAAAAGCCTACAGACATACTCTAACTCAATATGAATAAGACTGTTAATCTTTAAATTCAGTATAAACCATGTAAAATGTTGAATTAAATTATTCAGTAGCATTGACTTTGGAGTATGAAATTGTTGCCATAATATAGAACAGTTATAGCTGTAGTTTTTTTAGAGTTGAGTTTTTTTTACAACTGATTGTAATAATAGGAATTACATTACAATATTATTAATCATGGTATTGTTGCGATAAAAGAGTGTACACGTGCGTGAGTTTCGTAGAATACCTATTTCATTTACGGCCCATTGTTTATGAATTACGAATGTTCTAGGTAATCTCTTTACAATGCCGTCACGTGTATGAAATAATTAATCTTAATTCGCTTTGTTGTCGTTGAGTGCAGGTGACATTCGGGGAATGCTCAGTGCTCTTCTTTATAGCTTAACATTGTAGGTGGCTCTATTCAGATGTTCATAGTTAGGTCTGGCTCAGAAAGTGTAGGGCAGTTACGCCTGAACACAATGTTATGATAAAATATGTGTTTAATGGTATTGACTGATTGCTATGGATTTCGACTTGTTGTCCATTTGGTTGTTTGAACTGCTGTGAATAAGGTATATGATCTTTCAATTGGCAATATGCAACAAGTTGCCAAGTAGTATGGATTGTAAGAAGTTATAATGTATGTAGGTACGTTACTTACGTTGTGAAGGATGACATGCGTACCAATGGTCTCAAAACGGGGGATGCTGAAGACCGCGCGAAGTGGAGTAGAAAAAGTAGGAAAGCGGACCCTGGGCGTCGGAGTGAACGCTCCGAACGCAACCGGGAATTAACGCTCGGATGATGATCATGATAATGTATGTAGGTAAATTTTAGAGTAAAATAATAATTAAATCTACCTAGTTTTAAAATCTAAATTTAAATAATTAAAATGGACAAGTTGGGGGTAGGCTAAATAATAAATTTAACATTACATTCACATTTGACATCTTTGTCTTTCGTGGTCACGGCTACTGAAAAGTTACCGAAATTTTGAAATAAAAATAAAATAAACTACCGCGTTTAAAACCATTGAAACGTAGTTTTAATAATGTCGCTTCTGTGCTTCAATAGTGTTATCTTAAAAAATTACATTCTAAAATATAAGTGTATCCAAACGAATAACTTTTTCCTGTCGATCTATAATGTATTTTAAAAGATACCACGATAATCGTTTCAACACAAGTATTTGTTGAAGGTTAAAAAAAACTAAAATTTCTATTTCCAAGCTAACAACACATTGAAGCAAAGAGGTGATGTGTACTAGTCGCGAAAACTTACGAAAATACTTTAGTAAAAAGTTTGAATGTGTTGTTGTGATAGGTCCAGAAGGCGTTGGTCGAGAACACGATGGTGCCGTGCATAAACGCGAAGCCGTACCAGTACACGGAGCTGCTGATGACGCTGCCGGACCTCGCATCGCACTTCTTCCCGCGCGTGCCGCTGCCCACCTGCCGCGCCATGCTCGACGCCCTCGGCATCACGCTCTTCAGGCCCAACACGTCAGTACCCCACAACACTGAAAACACTATTGTTCACCAAAATCACAATTACGTCCTTAAAAAGTAGATAGAATAAATATTGTACAAAGGGCGGCCTTATCGCTTAAAGCGATCTCTTCCAGGCAACGCCCTAAACTAAGGAAAACACTGAAACATGACAGTGGCGGTGTAGACAATAAATAATATAAAAAATCCAAAATATATGAAACAAGTAAATTTAAAATCTTTTCAACACACTTGCTCATAAAGTGGCTCTATGGTCACCGCAATTAGGCACAGAATGACACCCATTATCAAACTGTGACTAAAAAACATTGTAACTCACTAGTGAGTTATAGACAGGGCTGGGCAAAATACATGGTTTCCTTTAATTGAAATACAAATTACAAAATACTGTCTCGTATGTATTTAAAATACGAAATACAAAATACTTTTAAGTCGAGTATTTGAAATATAAAATACAAAATACAGCGTTTCAAGTACATGTATTTAAAATACAAATACAAAATACAAATTACAAAATACCGTCAGGTGTTAGTTTATGTAAATAAAATACTCACAAAAAATCAAATAATAATTATTATTAGGTCCTTGCCTATGTAACTGCCGTTTTTTTCTGAAATAAGTTAACCTAATTTTATTATATTTTTTTTATTCTAATCTCCACGGCCTTGAAGATAGGGATATTTCCATCTTGTTCTTCTTGTTCTCCATCGTCACACTCTTGGCAGAGTGGTCGTGGTCCTCATGGTACAGGGGTGGTGGCAAGCTTCACAATTCGTCACCATTTCCATCTTGTAGGTACGCGTAGATTTTGGTGGTTCCACCCGGATCTATGCGTGCTTATATCGATCCCATGGCAGGGAATGCACAAGGACTGAAACAGCTCGCTTTTTTGAACTCTTTCATGAGGTGACCAACAAAGTTTTTGGGCAGTATCCTTTTGCAGAGGTAGTCATACTCGAGAATTTTAATGCTCATTACGCTGAGTGGTTGGGTTCCCCGAGAACTGATCTGTCAGGGACTACTGCTTACGAATTTGGTCTCGCCAATGGATTCACTCAGGTGATTACGGAGTTTACCCGAATACCGGATAGAGTGGATCATGAGTCTTCTTTGCTGGATCTTCTGCTGACCACACACCCGGAGAACTACCAAATCTCCATCAGTGCTCCACTGGGAACCTCTGATCATTGTCTGGTATCTTTGGTGGTGCCCCTTCCTATTCCCGATCGGACTCGTCCCGCTGGACGACGGAAGGTGTGGTGATACAGGTCAGCAGATTGGGATGGACTTCGTGAATTCTATGCATCCTACCCATGGAGGCAGTTATGTTTCTCGTCGGAAGCTTCTGATCCGAGCACAGACTGGATCGCCGATGTACTACTGCAGCGAATAACATGTTTAATTCCAAACTCAACTGTACCTATCGGTGGTACGAGTAAACCACAATGGTTCAATAAGCACAGCAGTGAAGCTGTAAAGCTAAAGAAACAGGCTTATCCAGCCTGGACCGCAGCGCGGGCTCGTCAGGCTCCAAGTTCCTCTGACCTGAAAAAGTGATACAATGCCGCCCCCAGGTCCCTCAAAAAACAGCTCGCAAGAGCAAAATTCGATCACATCGGCAGACTTGGTGAGCGCCTCTCTAGCCACTCTTCTGGGACTAGAGCTTTTTAGGCCCTCACCAAAGCTGTCCAAGGAAACTTTTGTCGGGCTTCTCTTCCACCTCTGCGCACAGTGGACGACCGTCTGGTACACGCCGCCAAAGATAAAGTCAATCTTCTGGATGAAATCTCTGCGGCTAATTCAACTCTTGAGATATAGGAGAAACTCCACCTACAATCCCTGAGTGTGAGTCTAGAATGTCGGAGGGCGCTTTACTCAAAAAGCAGTCCGCTGTGCTCTCCTCTCCCTCGACGTCAAAAAGTCTTCTGGCCCTGATGGCAATCCTGCCATTGTGTTGCAGACGTGTTTAGCTGAGCTGTCCCCAGCCAGTCCTTGCCCAACTTTTCACACTCTCTTACTACAAGGGTTGTGTCCTCGCTTCGTGTAAGATTGCCCATGTACACCTTGCCCCCAAAAAAGTAACAGACACGTCGAATAGGCCTATAACAATAACCTTTTTGCTCTCAATGGTGATGGAGCGTATTATCAACACGCAGCTCTTGTGTTACCTCGAAGATTCCCAGCTGCTAAACGATTGGCAATATGGCTTCCGCCACGGTCGCTCAGTTCGGGATCTCTTGGTTTACCTAACCCACCGTTGGGCTGAAGCCATCGAGAGCAAAGGGGAAGCACTGGCAGTTAGTCTAGAATTCTAGATATTGCTAAGGCCTTCGACCGGGTCTGGCACAGGGCTCTTCTATCGGAGCGACCATCGTTTGGGATACCCGAAGGGCCTTGCACCTGGATATCCAGCTTTTTTGATGAGCGCAGCATTCAAGTCGTTGTCGACGGTTGTTGCTCAAGTTTCAAGCCCATCAACGCTGGTGTGCCCCAGGGTTGTATGCTATCGCCAACGTTGTTCTTCTTACATATCAATGATATGTTGTCTATTCGCAACATTCATTCCAATGCGGATGATAGCACAGGCGATGCGCAGTACTCTGGTCGTGCAAACTTCCGTCGATCATTTATGGAGGAAAGTTGGGTTAGATTTGTATCTGAAGTAGAGTATTCCTTAGAGTGAGTCTCTGAATGGGGGAGACAAAACCTTGTCCATTTCAACCCCCAAGAAGACATAGGTCTACGTATTCTTTGCCAAAAAAACTCCATTCGAGCAATAGCTTCAGTTCCAACGAACTCCTCTTACCACCACCAAGAGTATTGGGATCCTCAGTGTTGACATCGCGAACGATGTTCAGGGGCCATCTTGAAGGCAAGGCCAAACTTGCCTCTTAAGAAGCTGGGAATGTTAAACGGGTACAAGCAGTATTTCACATCGCGGCAACGCTTTGTGCTTTGTAAAACCCAGGTGAGCCCGCATATGGAGTACTGCTCACACTTTTGGGCTGGAGCACCTGGCTACCAACTCGATCCCCTAGACTGTATTCAACGTCGAGCTATTCACGTTGTTGATGATTCCACACTCACAAATGGTCTAGATAGGCTTGGCCTTATGAGAGACTTCGCTTCTCTCTACGTATTCTACTGACTGTATAACGGGGAGTATTCGGAAGAACTGTATAGAATGGTGTATTCGTCCTCTTTCGTGTTGGGATTTCACCCGCACTTCCTTAAGCCGCTTCGCTCATGTACGCAACGGTTCTGTAGAACCTTTTTCAAAAAGATTGTCATAAAATTTCTTCGAGGCTAGCAGCGGGTTGATGAAATCTCTGGTGTTGCAAATGTACATAAGCGACAGTAACTGTTTTCCATCAGGTGGGCCGTCAGCCTGTCTGCTGTACTCCAGCTTTAAAAAAAGGTCGAAACTTCCAGAATAGAAGCGGGCAAACCAATAACAAGTAGTGCGTTCATTGTAGTGTTCGCTCATAAAGGTCGTTGATGTTGCTTGTCGCTCTTGCCGCGTTGCTGCCACGACGGTACTCTTATCCCATATGTACTCGAATTTTTAACTATCCATGATGATGAAAAAGATTCAAATGCGAAGAAAACATAACACTTATCAATAAATAAATGACTAATTTTTAAAAAAGAATTTCGTGTTTTCAATGTAAAATTAATTTGAAATTATATATCTTAGCCAAACAAAAATATTTATTTTAAATGGCCAGTACTGCAGAATGTACCTAATATTTAGCGGTCACCATTTTGCTTATGAAAGGTATCGAGCGCTATTTTCTGAAGAACACACCCATTAATAAGGTAGCTAAATGTATTTTGTGAAATGTATTTTGCAACCATAAGTATTTGAAATACTAATTACAAAATACCTCAGCGTCAGGTATTTGAAATACTAATTACAAATTACATTTTTAAGAAGTAATTGAAATACAAATACAAAATACGTATTTGTATTTCAATTACGTATTTCAATTACAAGTATTTCAAATACTGCCCAACCCTGGTTATAGATTTTTTTTTAAATTTTATTGGTCGAGTTGCTTTGTTCTTAAAAAAGGTTTTATTCAAAAAAAAAAAGATCGTGTTATATAGAACAAATAAATTAACGTTCCTATTGCTTGCTCATTTCATGCAACTTCTTATTTAAATAGATAATTTTAACTCGTACGTGTTTAATAAATAAAACTTTCACTCATATATAACTTTTTTATCTACTAAATAAAATGAGGTTTTGTTGTTATTTTATTGACAAGTGTGTTGAAAAACGTCGTATGATACACGTGTGTATTGATGATTACCGTCCTCGGCTCTCTTAAGACCCTCGCCTACGGCTCGAGTCTCAATGGCGCCTCGGCGGTAATCACCAATGTTACACACTAGTACCATAATGTACTATTATTATATGCTATATAAACTTATCATAATACGTACAGAATAAGCAGCACTATTAGTGAGAATGTCTCTTTGAGCACCTTATTTCGTGGGATTGAATGAGAGCTGGCCGTCACGCACGACTAGGGTTGCCAACCATAGTATAATACTATATTTTAGCGAATTGTACTATTTCACGTGAAAACTACTGAGCCCATTTCGATGTAATTTTCGCTGATCGATAGCAAATTAACGGACTTAACTCCTGTACTTTATATTCCGGAAATCCCACGGGCATTTTCTTGGGAGAGCTTTTAAAGTAGCCCAGTTGAAAAAAATTTAATTTCGATGTATTATTTTACCTGATCGATAGCAAATTGTTTGTCATAAAATTTAATAATTTATTTCCCGGGAATCCTGCAGGATTTATTCTGAGAATGCATTTAAGTCATATAAATTAGCTTATTCCGTCCAAAGAGGATGAAGTCGCGGGCGAATCCTAGTGTTATATAATAATGAAACTCGAGTACATTTTGTACTTGTTGCAGAGCTTCTGCAAATTAGTCGCACTAGGCTGTGTAATTTTTGATCTCATATGAGAGTGTCTATCGGCCTGTCATTCGTTACTAACTACAAAAGGAAATGTCGCAGAAAGTGTGCTTGGAAACAGATGGATAAATGTATCAAAGTCTTTACGGTGTTATTTTTGTTTTCAGAACCCAATTACAAGTGCTCCGCAATTCTGGCAAGTGCAAGTCTGCTGCTGCCGGTGAGAATGGGATGGCCTTGGTCCAAATCAGGGATGTGATGCAGCATATGCTGCAATTCAAGTACATGCTGAGGTCAGGTTCGGCGACTGAGGAGCCGCAGCCGCGGCCTGCGCACACGCAACCGCAAGCTAAGAGGGCGAGGGCCAACTAGGGGCAAATTACACCAGCTTGGACTGATTTACACCGATTTGGATTGATGTACACCAACCTGGAGTAACGTTTACCAAATTGGAATGATGTTCACCAACCTGGAGTAATATTCACCAAACTGGAATAATGTTCATTAACTTGACACATTCGTACTACTATGGCTAACAGGCTAACCATGGTGGTTGGATGACTTCTTTCCAATGTTCAGATTCAGAAAGTTTAAAACATGCATGTTTATAAAAAAAAGCAGCTATGAACCAGATTAAAGATATATTATGTGAAGATAAGAGGAACAATTGAAAAACATTACAAGAAATTGGAAACAACTTTGTAGGGTAATAAATAAAAACCATTAAAGTTACATAAGATACGATATTGTTCAAAGGACTGATAAGGTTTGCTGTGATGAGAATAAGAAATTGTTGTATATTAAGCTAACACAAGAAGATTATAAGAAACCTTGATGCACATCAGTATTTACGGACAATACAGACTAATTAATTGTATTGTTCAAGTGAAGGTTGAATTAAAACAATAAGTGGAAATAACTGTGTTTAGTGCTATGAAAAATCTTGATTTAAAATTTACAGGATATAAACTGTTTGGAGTTAGATTAGGTTTACACGAGAATTATTTATTTCATAATTTTAGTGAACTGATAGTGAAGTATGGCACCGTCTATTCGAGACCATAAATGGATTTAAAAATGAAAAGCCAGTGATACAGAACGTTAAGAACTACTCTATTAAAAGACATTAGTGAAATGTGTATAGTGTATTCTCATAGTGCATTATTACACCACAATGAATATGAGAGATTTTTATATTACTATGGTGAGTACTTTTTTCTTTGTTGCCATATAAATAGCAAAATTAATGCTGAGGTAAAATTTTATGGGCATTCTGAACAGTAGATAGATGGCAGTAAATAATTTTGCATAATAAACTCATTTAGTAACATTTTAATCTCTTAGAGTCTAGACCATTCACTTGGGCACAGAGTATATATAGTTTAAACTGCATGTAAAATATAATCCTTATGTTAAACTGCTCCATCAAGATTATGTGATATAGTGGTTAGACAAACGTTAATTTGGTCCATATTGTCTTTGCCAGATGGTATGGCATTTGCCCGACTGTATGGCTACCACCCCTGGTCTAAAGTATGTCGCCATAACAAACTTGAGTTGTGTTCCTGCATTAGTGGCCAGGTTCCAGTCTCCTTTAAGAGAGCAGCAGCGCATTTGCAGCATCTTTGGTGTTGCAAATGTCCATAGGCGATGGTGACCGCTTTACATCAAGTAGGCATTCTGTCTGCCTGCCGATCTCCTGCAATAAAAAAAAATATTGATTGTGGTGTAAAAATGACAGTTATGTACAAAATGTAAAATTATACATACTATATTATAAATCAAGAGATCTTATAAATAATGATCTATAGTGTACTATTTAAAAATAGAAGACTGAATTTTTTTTATAAATAATTTCCTATAGATATATATATATAGACAAAAATAATTACATTGCAACCATGTTATTGCAGGCATTACTTATATAATAGACGAACAGTGATAGATATGACAATGCCCACTCAAAACAGGACCTAGATGCTCTAGGACCTAGGACTAACCTTATGATAATAATCTGCAAACACATTGTATATCCCCAAGCTGATCAAATTATACTTGTTTTATGTTATATAAGGTAATGTACCCATATTATGTGACCCATTCTTTTTTACGTCCCCTCGGTGACCACACCCCTCCCTGCCCTCTAGTTTTCATGAGTAGTTTAATAGGGTTTAGATAATTTTTTGCAAACCAAAATTTATAAGAAATGATTTGACTCTTACCCAATTAAAAAGCGCTAAGCACTGCTCCCCATATTTGTATATAGCTTGAAAAAATCTAGATCTAGATATCAGGCCTTTACTGCCATCTTATTGTAAGCGACATTTGCACCTAAATGTATTTTTCGTTGCAGAAGGGTATTTTAAAATATTATTCTGTTCTAAAACTGTCAAATTTTGATTCAGTAGGGTCTAATCTAACTAAAATTGAAAGTCTTAAAACAAAGTTATAGTTTAAAATAGCTTTAACGACAAAAAATATAATTAGGTCGAAATGTTGCTTACGATAAAATGGCGGTAAAGGCTTGTATTGTCTATGTGACGAAAACCTAATCTCCCTGGCCCTGTGACCAAGCGTTGTATTTTGAAGACATCCTCCCCCCCTGAATAGGTCACATAGTATGGTTACGTTCCCTTAGTTATTTTGGATCTGAGCCTAGACACCCAGAACATAAAAACAGACAGAACAGTAAATTTATGAAATTTACTGTCAGAGCCTCGACCACTCAGCTACAGAGGCCATCTACAGGATTAATGACACTATACATCGCTCTACTCTGACTTTTTGACATTATCTTATTAAAAACATTGTTGTAAACTAAAGTCACATTGACTTTTGTGAAAGTCGATTGTTAATTTCACAGGAAACTTGCCTATAAGTATTTATTTTTGGTAATAATCAAATGTAACTTATTGATAACCCTTACTCCAGCTTGTGGACATACTAAGCTAATATAATAAATATATTAGCTGTATGTAGTATACTGTTGGATAAGAATTTTGCATAACCAAAGGTTGGATTAACATAATTTGAAACGAGCAAAAGACAGAATATGTAGTACATTTTTTTCTTTCGAAAAACTATTACACTTTGATAAATTAAATTCAAAATTACATAAAAAATTGGTATAATATATTTTATAATGAACTCTAAAAGAATTGTCTACAAAAGAGTGAACCTTAAAACACCTTTCTATCTTCCAACTTTTAAAATATTGATACGAGCTACACAGGTCTCGAATTAAAAATGCCGTTAGAATTACTATAGAATTTATTAGAACTATACAAACACGTATAACATAGGTACAAATATAGCTAGACACTACTAGTACAACTGCACGATTCAGTAACACGCGCAAAGTCCGTCACTATATCGCTTGTCGAATGTACGTCTTACTCGTATCTTAATCCTCGCTCGACTGCCTCATCCCTCCGTTCGGGCATCGTTTTATAGTAAAATGTACCATACACAATGGAAGCTTGTGGGCTGGTTTCTTCCAAGAAAATGTAATTTGCACACCTGCGAACGGCCAACAAAGTTGAAAACAATAATAAGGATTAGTTCGACACTAATGACGGCCATAAAACAAGTAGAAAAACAATAGCATGTTTTTCTTAATTACAAACTCTAAACGCAAAGTAAACAAAAGAATTTCTAAACATGGGTAGGCAATAAACCGCGCTTTTACGACCGGCAGGTGTGCGCATTTCTTTGTCGGTATGTAACACTATCATGATTAAAATAATTTTAAATAGGTACTATTTACACATTTCTACTATATATTTCTTCATGTTACGTGTACACAATTTCTATTTATTTGTGAAGGGGTGCACGCGCAAGGCAGTGTGTATTCTAGAGTAGACAGTCTATACCTAGAAACATGAAAGATGTGATGACATTTTTTCTAAATTACATTGATGACCCTAACATGATATTAATTTGCAATTATCACAAACTATTTTGTTTAAAAAATATCTATAATATTATAAAATTCTACACATGGCGTGTCTGTACGTTGACGCTATTTAAAAAAAACAACTGGAATACACTATATAAACGATGTAGAACACGATGCATTTTTGTTTAGATTTCTTGTCCGTTTGTTCGGGATTCACGTAAAAATTACTGGGCAAATTTAGATGCGGTGTTCGCTGATCGATAGCAAATTCTTGGGCTTAAAGATTTTAAGTCGTAAGATTTTGGGGTCTATGTGGTACAAATTTTACGTAAAAAATTGCTCTAAAATGTTGGCAGTGTGCACATTGCTTTACATTGGTACTTTATCACGTATCCTGAGTTTTTGGCGGGAACTGAAAGGGGACGTTGTGCTGTGCAGTTTTATTTTCTAAAAATGTGTAAAATCACTCTAAAATGAACAATAGTTGTAGGATATTGATAGTTTTTGAGTATTAATTATGTGTTTTGTGAGAAAGGTGAACTGTATAGTCAAATGTGGCCTTTCGAGTTGTCACAAGAACTCCGTTGAATGGCACTAGCTGATTACTTACAGTTCAGCTGTGCTACACATAGGCTTAAGAAAGTGAAGAAACTATATTGTAAACTAAGATCTGGCTTAAAGGCCTAGCTGCCAAGCCATAAACCTAAATAAATAACAATTTATCACGTTTCCTCTTCTAAAATATAGACTCAGAGCTAAAGGCACCAAATTCGAAACTCCGAATTTTCGAAACGATAGCAATAAAATATAGCCTTATAAAATTAAACGGTCTCTGTAGTTGAGCGGCCTAAGCCTTTGCTGGCCTATCTCACTTCAACGCAGAGGCTTCGGGTTCAATTCTTGGTATGGTAAATTTCGGAAACGAGTTTTCTCAGTTATTTACTATGGTCTGGGTGTCTAGGGACGGCCCCAAAGTAGTCCGTTGTATATCAACCATACCCATAACACAAGCATAACTTGTTTAATTTGGGGATATACAATAAATATGTGTTTGTCAGCCGATTATAAAAAAATATATATAAAATAAACATTAGTTTGACTATCAAACAGTCTCATCAGTGGATTAGAGATAACTGCTTCCGCGCAGATGGTATTATATTATATTATATTAAACCTCATAATGCAAATTAATAACAATTAAATATGGCCAGAGGTACGCCACTTTTAATTTTGTGAGAAAATGCCTGCTAAATTGAGGTTTTTTATACTTGAAACATAAATCCTGTATTGTTCGTATTAATAAATAAAGTATATGTCCATATTGATAATGCCTGTTTTACTTAACCTCAGGTTTGTGGTGTATTTAGGGGAAATTTTGAAATATGACCGGCCTTGTTTGTAAAACATTTACGGTCCTATTCATATCGAGTAAGTTTGAACGCTTCTTTAAGCACCTTAAAGAAGTGTTCAGATTTACTCTGAGTATGAATAAGATTGTTATTTTTTGTAATATTTGAAATAACAGAAACATATGCCGTGCGTTACACTAGTCGCTCTCAACAATTATTATTTAATTTAGCATCACAAAATAATTTTCACAAAGGTCACAGTTGTATAGACTTACTATACCACATTATATAATAAGATACTCTTTTAGTGACATGTAAAAATGTAAATTCGCTTTGAAATCCGAAATGTTAATGTCTGGTTCTTATATCTTACTATTCATTCACTCGCCCTACCATCGGTTGAATTTTGATAATACAATACAATAGTAAGGCAAGTGAACGGTCTGTAACATACATGAACCGGGCCTGTGTTAATCATTAGTATTAAAATAAAGCGAATGATTGGTTTTCAATGCCGTAGAATAATTTTAATAATGATACTGTACTGAAGTTTGAAATGTAAAACAAGATGGCGGCCGTGTACGTGAAATGGCCGCGCTTTTAAACAGTCAATGAAGTCCCCTTATACCTTTTGAACTAACTATGTTTTCTGTGAAATTGTGAATCTACACGTAATTAACAATGTAACTGAATATGTAAATGTAATTTCTGTAAAATCTAAGTAATGTAACACGCATAGAAAGAAAACAACCAACTGCTTCAAACTGGTTTAATGTCGGAAATATATCGAGGGCTTCGTAACACAGGCGTATACGCAAAAATGCCATTTTTTTGGTGTTTACTAAAAACTTGGCATGTTACAATTCAGAAAGGGTATTCCAAAGAGATCCAAGAGATCAGCAGACAGGCAGACGGCCCACTTGATGGAAAACGGTTACCATCGCCTATGGACATTTTGCAATACCAAAGTTGCTACAAATGCGCTGCTGCTCTCTTAAGGGAGACTGGAACCTGGTCACTAATGCCGGAACACAACTCAAGGTTGTTATGGCGACATACTTTAGACCGCGGGTGGTAGCCATCCAGTCGGGCAAATGCCCTACCACCTGGCGGAACCAACTAGTTTTGTTTTATTCACAATTTCGTCCCTTGTGTAAAATTGCACTTTTGTCTGTACGTCCATTTGTTATGAAGCCCTCGATATTATTTTTGTGAAGCGGAGAGGTTGCATGTCAAATTAAGAAAAATACTTTTGCCGTATCACATTTAAACTCTGGCACAGATATTGCCTATTTTGATTAATTTTAAATATTTATAATTAGTTCTTGGCAAAACCAGTGGCGGAAATTCTGCTAAAATGAGAATTTTTTAATGTATGAAGAAACAGTTGTTCCTATAGATAATTTCGCTGATTGTTTTGGGATTCTTTTCGATAGAACTTAAAAACTTTGTCACCTCTTAACGAGCGGTTTAGATAGCAGTGGAACGCTGCGCAGTAATTGGTTTTTAATAAAACTACTGCGCAGCCTTTTCTTTTGAAATTCGCGCGGCTTTGAACAACTTGATGTATGCTTCATAAATGCATTAAAACCGATGATAGAAATTAGCCGGTTTCTTGATTCATTGTAGTTTTTATGAGAACGGTATCCCAAAATAATCAGTCTACACACAAGGCAGGCCGACTTGTCAGTCGGTGCGAGAAATTACTTTGGCCTTTAGTGAACTATATGTAGGTTAAACTTTTTTAAAATTAATAATATAAATATATGCAGAGCTGTGTATATTGTACGCTAATTTATTTATGTGTAGAAGTAAAAGGTTTAAACTATTTGATATAATATTTAATTGTATCGACGAACGCCACACGAATGTGTATTCAATAAAAATATACTTTATAATTAATTTGATTTTTTATTTATTATAATATTCCTGTTCCATCTGGGATGATGTTAATCTGAGGGACTGTTTCGCAGTGCCGATAAGTGTTTAATGCATTATTTGTAATGCGACATGCATTGTTATTGACGTTAAACATTGACATAACGTATAGTATATATATGTTACGGCTAATATCCGAAGTGCGGCTACACCTAGTTCTAGCCGGTTAAAACTAGGTGTAGACGCACTTCGGTGTTTAAACCTAGGTGTAACAAACTTGTTCACGGCTAATATTAGGTGTAGCCGATTTCATTTGGTTAAAACTAGGTATAGCCTTCTTTATGCTGGCTACAACTAGATGTAGCCAATCCTACGTGGTTAAAACTAGATGTAAAGTAACACGAGCGTCGCCAAGGCGCTGGGCGGGGTTACCTCGCCCGTTCCTGCACTATACTATACTATATACACTGCAAAACTAAATGTGGTAATAAAAAGTGTCTCTGCAAAGTTGCCGGTATATTATGTAACTACAAATGCCATTCGAGTTTATCTTATTCGAATAAATAATAATTGTTTTTGATTGCTGTTAATTAGGTAAAAGTTTAAGTTTATAATGGTAAAGATATAAATCGTTCAAAGAGTTTATCTTTTTTGAATAATTAACTAAAGTAATTTGATTGTTGATTCTTGCGTAGAGTGTTTAAGTTTATAAAGATTATTAAAATTTGAATTATTCTAAAAATTTATATTGTTTACTTTTTCAAATAAATAATAATGTTCCTTGATTGTAGCTTGTTTTAGGTTGAACCAATACGAAGAATAGAACCTAGTTTTAACCACGTAAGATTGGCTACATCTAGTTGTAGCCAGCATAAAGAAGGCTATACCTAGTTTTAACCAAATGAAATCGGCTACACCTAATATTAGCCGTGAACAAATTTGTTACACCTAGGTTCAAACACCGAAGTGCGGCTACACCTAGTTTTAGCCGGCTAGAACTAGGTGTAGCCGCACTTCGGGTTTTAGCCGTAACATATACACTAATACAGCTAATCATTAACAGCGTTAAGCACTAAACGTGCATGTATGAAGTGGCTAATGAAAGTAGATGAAGCGAAAGTTGTTTGTCAGGATCGGTGCAAGTGGAGACGCATAGTATCTACCTACCCCCATGGGAAAGAGGCGTGTAATATGCATGTATTAACGTTATTTTTAGTGTTGTAAGATTCATTTGGCCACTCACTAACATTATCTCAGCTGGAGCAAGGACATAATCTGAAGCTCTCGTGCTAAAATCAATATAGGCCTGCACACTTTGTGTTTATATCACACTTCCTCGACAGCAAGTAGGGGAGGTAAGAGAAATGGTTATCGTAACTTATTTGAAATAGTTAAAATTACATACATAACTTCACGCCAGTTCCCTTGCGGGGTAGGCACGAACAACAGAGCGCCATTCAGGCTTATTCTTACACATATCACTTGCTTCTTTGACATTCATAGCTCTTGTCATGCACGCTCGTCTGTTATTAAGACTCCTGGCATCACCTTGTGCTAGTACACGATCAATTTGATCATGGAAGGTGTGTCGTGGCCTTCTACGACTTCTGCATTGTATATCTGTTTATTCATTCTTTCCACATGCCCGAACCACCGGAGCATTCCTTTTCTTGCCTTCACCCTGACACTCTCTTTCAGACCAATTCTCTTTCTTCGGTATTACGAACGCGGTCCGCGAGCGTCACTCCGCAGATTTTGCGCAGTGCTCGCATCTCGACCGCGTTTACTCTACTTTCAGGCTCTCTCTTCCATACCCAACTCTCGCTACCATAGTTAAAGTTAGTAATACTATATTAAAATCCGTAACAATTTCACACTTAGTATGTAGTATTTGTAACAGTGTGTACACTAGTTTAGAATGCATGCTTCCCGTCTAAGATTCGAACCCACGTTATTTGAAAAGCGAGTAGTATAAATTAGGAAATAAAAAACAAGAGAAACAACATTTATTCTTTATTGGGACTTTTCGACCAGGACTTCCTATCTTCTCCTTCCTTTGGTAAAGACCAGCTTTTGGTGCGATCTCTCCTAGATTTATCAGGTGAAACGAATTTTGGGCTGTCCACACTCGTTGTAGGGTTGTCAGGTTCCTTGGGCCTCGGGGATGGAGTTCGGACTTTCTTGCTGTTATCTGGAGAACGGGTCCTGGACCTGTAGCTGCGCGAACGTCTACGAGATCTCGAACGCGAGCGGCTATGGTGAGACCTGGAATTTTATTAATAATTTTAACAAGATTCATTTGGACGTTGTTTGTCAAGAAAATTGTGAAAAAGCGAGGTAAACACTGTCGTTCATATAGCAACACAGACAGTAAAAAGAAAAACAGTTTGAGTACCCCACAGAATACATTGTATGAGTTGTCAACTCGTCTACTAGGCTTTTTATGATAGATATACATACATAACAAAAATTAACAACAGTTTACATAAAAATGGTTTGGGAAAACTCATGTTTAATATATTAAAGTGTATATGACCGAATTTAAAACGGCAAAATAGCTTTATTATTTTACGATTTTTAACGTCGAACAACAAAGTAATTGTGTTATTCACTGTAAAGTGTAAATTAAATGTAATGTATTGACAAAAACTCTTTCTTTAAAGATAATTCATTGGATTTTTTGCATTACTTATATTTTATTTGAGGTTAGGATTTTTAGGATTGGGAACACTTCTTTTTAACTAGTTTGATACTTTTATATAATATAGTTGTAGGGAGTGACCCTAATGGTTGGAGGAGTGAGATGGAATGCTCCTCCGTCTCAAAGGAAGATCTCCCAGCGAGGCTAATGTTGTTCCTCGCAGGCCAAGGCCTATCTGTTATAGTTGAAAAATTGTATATAGTCTGTATGTATGTTTTTATTTTTATTTTTTTTCCTCTCCTCTCTGTGAGCGAACGAGATTGCTCGGGCTTATAACTTTTGGGGGTTTTGTATATATATGTATTTTATTTTAATTTTCTTTTACTTTTGTTGTTGATCTTTTGATCTCACTCTTTTGATCTGTTCTTTATTGGTTGTCTTTTTTGTTTCTTTTTATTATTTAACTTTTTCCAAAAAATATGCTTTACAATGTTTTACTATAGCTATTACATTTATTGTTTTATCTAATTATACAAAGTAGTCTTTGTATGTTTCGAGAAACGTATGTGACATCAATTATTGCACAGTGCCATCTATTGGCTTGTGAATGTTTCACTACATAGTATTTATTTAAGTGTGAAATATATTATTAAACATTTTTTTCGGTTTCAGGTATTTTCAAAGCAATGTTCGGCGCATTGTGGACCGGGCAAACATAGGAAAGGTTGACACGGTCCCCAGACGCTGGAGAGGAGACGGTGGTGCCTGTCCGCCCCCACTAAGTTCGTTGTGTTTCACGGAAACTCGGGACCCTAATGTTTAAGATGGTGCAGATTCTTACCGGGCATGGTTACTTCGGTAAGTATCTGCATCAAATCGTGGGGCGAGAGCCCTCCCCGCTGTCATGAGACACGGCGTTTTACACGCTCGTGGAGTGCGCCGCCTGGGGGCCCTGAAGCCTCTTGATGAGTAGTTCTAGAGCAAACCTGGCAAGCGGTTTCCTCCTCCTGCGAGTCAGGCATGTCGCAGAAAGACTGAGGGTAGGAGGATATGTATAGCGCCACTACGCAACCAACCTCCTCCCATAACCCCTTCACAGCCGTCTGTCACGGGGGTAACGGCGGACTTCCCCCCCTGCTTGATGAAGTGGGCCACCCTGGCTCCGGGGTGCAGTATCTCTGTTCTAGATCCTGTGACGCCCCGTAAGAGCGCGGATCCAGGGACGCAGGTTTAGGTTTAGCGGGTAGTTCGGCGATCGGATCCTCGCGACTACTTCTGCTCCAGCGAAGTAAGCGTGGAAAACCGGTCGGTGAGAGCCCCACAAATTCTTCGGTACGTTTGCGGTAAGAGCCTTCCCCTATGGGCCCGAAGATATGTCCAAAGACATTCCCCTCGATGATTCCAAGCGTTCTGTCACTGATCTTCAACTTATATTTTTGTTTTATTCTGAAAATTCTGGGTTTTTGAAGTACAAGGTTCCCAACTTATTAATGCACCATCTCAAAATCAATATTACTCGACAGCTTCGCCATTTTACCTGGGGGTCTTCAATTTTGTGATTTTCTAGAAAAACAGTTACAGGTTGGAGCTAACTGGAAATGTAGAGTGCGTTATGTTCTTCTATGATTTAAAACTATAAAGTGGTTATTCACTAACTAACAATTATAATAATCGGCAGACAAACATACACATTGTATAACCCTAGGCTAAGCAAGTTACGTTTTTGTTATGGGTGATATACAACGGATCACTCTGGGGCTGATCTCTGACACCCAGACCATAGTAACATTTCCATAGAGCATAGAAAAATTGTTGAAATATCTGCAATTTTTATCCGTGCAGGAACAGAGAAAGGATACAATTTCCTGCGTTGGGGCGGCCCGTCGTAAGAGGCGACAAAACAACCCATAGCCAGGTGGTAGAGTATTTGCCCGACTGGATGGCTACCACCCCTAGTCTAGAGTATGCCGCCATAACAACATTGAGTTGTGTTCCGGCATTAGCGGCCAGATTCTAGTCTCCCTTAAGAGAGCAGCAGCGCATTTGTAGCACCTTTGGTGTTGCAAATGTCCATAGGCGATGGCAACCGCTTTCCATCAAGTGGGCCTGCTAGCTGAGCTCATGCAATAAAATAAAAAAAGTAAATAAAAGAAAGTTCGTTTCCAAAATTTACTATGCCAGAAATCGAATCCGGAACCTCTGGGTTGCAGTGAGTTCGGCCGGCTAAGGCTAGCTAAGTAATCCAGTCGATAATTTAACTAATTACCATAACCGTTCTGGCAGGGAAGTGATACCTCCTGATCGATGGACCTGCCCAGGGGACCTTCGAGTCCGACGTCGTAACAGAAATTAAGTATATTGATGATTCGCACAAATATATTGGTATTATTTTAATTTAATTGATTTGTAATTGTATATTTAAGTATGAAAGTAGAGTAAACGCGGTTGAGATGCGAGCACTGCGCAAAATCTGCGGAGTGACACTCGCGGACCGCGTTCGTAATACCGAAGTAAGAAAGAGGGTTGCTCTGAAAGAGAGTGTCGGGGTGAAGGTAAGGAAAGGAATGCTCCGGTGGTTCGGGCATTTGGAAAGAATGACTAAACAGATATACAATGCAAAAGTGAATGGATGCAGAAGTCGTGGAAGGCCACGACACACCTTCCATGATCAAATTGATCGTGTACTAGCAGAAGGTGATGTCAGGAGTCTTAAGAATAGACGAGCTTGCATGACAAGAGTTATGAATGTCAAAGAGGCAAGTGAGGTGTGTAAGAATGGGCCTAAATGGCGCTCTGTTGTTCGTGCCTACCCCGCAAGGGAACTGGCGTGAAGTTATGTATGTATGTATGTATATTTAAAACATCAAAAAAAAATATAAACACGTTATAAAGTTCTGTACTAGTAGTGTAACAAGAACTTATAAAAATAATTGCATGATGGAGATTATAATATATACATACATACATAACTTCACGCCAGTTCCCTTGCGGGGTAGACACGAACAACAGAGCGCCATTTAGGCCCATTCTTACACACCTCACTTGCTTCTTTGACATTCATAACTCTTGTCATGCACACTCGTCTGTACTTAAGGCTCCTGACATCACCCTCCGCTAGTACACGATCAATTTGATCATGGAAGGTGTGTCGTGGCCTTCCACGACTTCTGCATCCATCCACTTTTGCATTGTATATCTGTTTAGTCATTCTTTCATCATGCATTCTTTCCACATGCCCGGACCACCGGAGCATTCCTTTCCTTCACCCCGACACTCTCTTTCTTACTTCGGTATTACGAACGCGGTTCGCGAGCGTCACTCCGCAGATTTTGCGCAGTGCTCGCATCTCGACCGCGTTTACTCTACTTTCATGCTCTCTCTTCCATACCCATTATAATATATATTAGTATAATAAATTAATATATAGGAAAGATAAGACTCAAATGTTGATTAAAATTCTAAGGAAAGAAAGGTGGTGGGTTAGAGATTTCCATGGACTTTAAAATATGTATATTAAAGTCACGTGTAAGTCAACAATTTAATTAATTAATTATTGTATTTTTTTAAATTTTCATCTCTTCTTTCTTATTTGTTTTGATAAAGGAAGGACAATGTCTTCATATAATGCATGCTGTGTTCGCACCAAGAAGGCCGGTCAGCGACCATATTATCTGTACTCTAGTTTTGTTTAAATTATTTAAATAAATGTAAGTTGAGTTGGCCAGTTTGCGAACCAAATAAAAAAATAAATAAAGGGATTGTAGGGGTGTATGCATTACAATGTAAATGTGGGTAGACTGAAATAAATCAGTTCTGGCGTACACGCTGGTTTGATTGTTAAGTTCTCTATAAAAATAATAAGTTTTACAGTCAAACTATATGAGTATATGTTGTCGTTAATTGTTTCTGTGGAGGTGTGTCGGGGTACCTGGAGTGACTCCTGGACCTGGTCCTCCTGCTCCTGGAGCGGCGGCTGTGGGAGCGGGAGCGAGACCGGGAGTAGGAGCGGCGCCGCGGCCGCGACCGCGAGCGGGAGCGGGAGCGGCTATACGAGCGCCGCCGGGAGCGCGAGCGAGAGCGGGCGCGCTCCTCGTGGCCCTCGTTCTCCGTCAGCTTCTTGAAATATCTGCAATTATTTGAAGTGAGAACTTCTTTACCCGCTTTGGGAACTTTTTGGTAGGGGAAAGTCTTATGGGTTCGCGTCACCGACATGCTCATGACTGGCGCATGCGCAGCGGCCGTGTGCTGTGCGCGTCAGACGCTCTTCGGATGGGTGAAATCTCGTGCTTTCGCGTCACCGACATGCTCATGACTGGCGCATGCGCAGCGGCCGTGTGCTGTGCGCGTCAGACGCTCTTCGGATGGGTGAAATCTCGTGCTTTCGCGTCACCGACATGCTCATGACTGGCGCATGCGCAGCGGCCGTGTGCTGTGCGCGTCAGACGCTCTTCGGATGGGTGAAATCTCGTGCTTTCGCGTCACCGACATGCTCATGACTGGCGCATGCGCAGCGGCCGTGTGCTGTGCGCGTCAGACGCTCTTCGGATGGGTGAAATCTCGTGCTTTCGCGTCACCGACATGCTCATGACTGGCGCATGCGCAGCGGCCGTGTGCTGTGCGCGTCAGACGCTCTTCGGATGGGTGAAATCTCGTGCTTTCGCGTCACCGACATGCTCATGACTGGCGCATGCGCAGCGGCCGTGTGCTGTGCGCGTCAGACGCTCTTCGGATGGGTGAAATCTCGTGCTTTCGCGTCACCGACATGCTCATGACTGGCGCATGCGCAGCGGCCGTGTGCTGTGCGCGTCAGACGCTCTTCGGATGGGTGAAATCTCGTGCTTTCGCGTCACCGACATGCTCATGACTGGCGCATGCGCAGCGGCCGTGTGCTGTGCGCGTCAGACGCTCTTCGGATGGGTGAAATCTCGTGCTTTCGCGTCACCGACATGCTCATGACTGGCGCATGCGCAGCGGCCGTGTGCTGTGCGCGTCAGACGCTCTTCGGATGGGTGAAATCTCGTGCTTTCGCGTCACAGACATGCTTCTAGCAGTATATCTGTAGCTATACAGCTGACGTATTAAGCAAGTAAGTAATTGATAAATTCACAATCAGAATTGTACCAATTTGGAAGGAGGTCCCCGAGATACAGGTCGACCTAGTTTGGGGACCAATTAGTAAGTTAACTATTATTATTATATTAACTTAAGTTTTCGCGACTTGTATACATAATAAACGAGAACGAAACGAAACGTCGGAAAAACCAAAAGCAAATAAAATTACCGCGCTTAAAACCGTTAAAACGTAGTTTTATTATTGTGAATTATGTTTTATTCAATAAATGATTTTTGTTTTTTTTTATATTTTATAAACGTGGATGGATGCAGAAGACGTGGAAGGCCACGACACACCTTCCATGATCAAATTGATCGTGTACTAGCAGAAGGTGATGTCAGGAGCCTTAAGAACAGACGAGCGTGCATGACCAGAGTTATGAATGTCAAAGAAGCAAGTGAGGTGTGTATGAATAAGCCTGAATGGCGCTCTGTTGTTCGTGCCTCCCCCGCAAGGGAACTGGCGTGAACTTATGTATGTATTAGTGCTGTGTATATCTTACAAGTGAAATTGAATGGATTTAGTGAAAAGTTCAATGTGTATATACTGTGCATTGTTGAATTAGTGTTTTAATTCAAACATTATGAAATTTCAAATTTTAAAACTAATAATTCTAAGTTTCCACTTCTATCGGCAGTCTCTATAACGGCCAATTTTTGAAGTGAAAACTTCTTTAGCGGCGTTAGGCACTTTTTGGTAAGGGAAAATCTCATGGGTTCGCGTCACCGACATGCTTATAGCAGTAGGTATATATGTAGCTATACAACCTACGAATTGTGCAACCACTAAAAATTAAGGAACTCAACATCAAAAGCTTTAAAATAAAATTACGACAATTATTAATAAATAAAGCATATTACACAATACATGAGTATCTTTCCGACCCAAACGCTGATTATTTTATTGTTAATCCATATTTTTATAACATACATAACTTCACGCCAGTTCCCTTGCGGGCTAGCCACGAACAACAGAGCGCCATTCAGGCTTATTCTTATTGTTCATTCGCGTTGACTCGCGGTCGCGGTGGCGGACGCGGTCGCGGGCGCGGGCGCGGTAGACGTAGCGAGTTCGCGTTCACATTGGCCGCCAGGCGTTTGCGCGAGTTTGACGTGTTTTCAGAGATTGAAACCATGGACGACGATCTTTTATTTTTAACCGAAAACTCATACCTAAAGTGGTAGATGCTAAAAATTAGAATTGGTGTGCATGAAATTAATAAAGAAAGAGAATGATATGGTGAATTTCGTACTTTATATAGTAATTTGAGAGATCATCCTTCAAGATTTTTTGGATATACCAGGATTACTGTTAACTGTTTTGATTACGTTCAATAAGGAGTGAGATTTCAAAAGAAGACACAAATTTTCATAAAAGCATAAAGCCCGAAGAACGATTATTTGTAACTATAAGGTGAGTTTAAAAAAAAAACATAGTTAATTATCATTTTTTTATCAGGATACATAATATCAGTAATTCAAATTCAAACAAGGTTCGTTAACAGTTTTTGAAAAGGCTTTTGGGAATTGCAGGAGTTAAATTATTAACTCCCGCAATTTCCAAAAGTCTAATATAAAAATCAAATTAATACTGGACGGTTTTTGCCGTTGTATTGTGTCGTAGACCGATAAAGTGCGCTAGTATATATATTATGACTGTTGACTCTATACCCGTATATATAAAGTACTCTGTCGTTGATACTGGTTGAACTTAGCTGACGTCGCGAGTGGATCGCGCGCTTCGCCGCTAACATACAACTCATGCGTTTGATATTGCCGCGAGCGGAACGCGCGCGCCAGTCGCTACCTTGCCCGCTACTTAGACCGCGCGTGCATTTTGCAACGTGGACACTCGGATATTACGCCATATGTTTGTTATTTCGCGACCGCGCCCGCTACCGCACCCGCTATCGCGCCCGCTACCGCGTCCGCTATCGCATCCGCTACCGCGTCCGCGAGTCAACGTGTTTGAACACTAACACACCTCACTCGCTTCTTTGACATTCATAGCTCTTGTCATGCGCGCTCGTCTGTTCTTAAGGCTACTGACATCACCTTCTGATAGTTCACGATCAATTTGATCATGGAAGGTGTGTCGTGGCCTTCCACGACTATTATTATTATAAATTGTATATTAATTTGTATGTAGGCATTAGTAGTTTTAAATTCAATTATTTCGTTAGCTACAAATGTGGCAGGATACAGTGATACCAAAGTTGTTACAATTATGGACATCATATTCAAACCTATATATACACAAAATAAATTACTTTAACTTTTGTATGTAAGTGAAATTGAATGGATTTAGTGAAAAGTCCAATGTGTGTTCGAGTCCACTGCGCATTGTTGAAATTTCAAATTTTAGTACTTAAAAAAAAACTTTTTTGAAGGAAGAAAAAAAATTTCTTCCTTCAAACAAGTTTTTTTTTGGAACGAAGTTCTTTATCGCGCGTTGTGAAAGGGGGCTAGACGGAAAAAATTCTTACGAAAAGTTGTCACGACACTTTTTGCTATAGTAAGCTATTGTAAGTTGTGCGACGTCGCATGTTTCTCTGTCTGTCTGTCTGTCTCTCTCTCTCAATTCCTTCACTAATTAATCGAAAGGAACTTCGTTCCATCCGGGTGTCCCTTGACACCTCTCAAGTTTTTTTTATTATTATTATTAACATATCTACGGACTCGAGTTCCGTACCTTTTTTTACAACTTAATTTCTATGAAAAATTTTAGAGTCCATACACGCTCATTGTTTATTTTTGTTAGTGTGTGACATTAATTTAGTGATTTATATGTTATAGTGTACCTTAAGATTTACTTATTATATTAATTTATCCTATTTTTAATACTAAACTTGTACTAATGTAGAGTGTATCTGTCACATGCTGGTGTTGTGAGGAAGTGCATGTGCAGTGTTGGCCTTCTATCTATACTTATATATAGTCCTATCAAGTGCCATGTGTGTTGGTTTTTTCTTTTCTGAACCTGGGTTATTAATTTATAGGCTCTTTGTGTGTCTTGGTTTGTTTGGAACCTTCAAACAAGTTTGGATATCTCATTAAGAACGTTAACTCCCCCAACTGTATAACATGCATGTGACTGAAGATGTCCAACATGTTCTGATGGAATGTGATCGGAACGAAGAACTACGAGAAGAGTCACTTCGAGAGCGAAATTTATCTGCCGTGGGAGAATGCAATAGCATTCTGGCATTTCCATTTTTGAGACATGCCAAGATGTTTTGCAAACTGTATAACTCTATTTTCAGTTCATATTAATTAGATTATATTAGAAATGTTATTTAGGATTTGGGTACTTTACGGGGTGACATGGCCGCTAAGCGGCAAAGCCCTTTCTAAATAAAGATTTACAAAAAAAAAGTACTAAAAATTCAAGTTTTCACTTCTATCGGCAGTCTCTATAACTGCTAATTGATTTTTTAATGTTTATTGCTGAAGCACAGCAGACAGGCTAACGGCCCATTTATGATGGAAAGTGGTGACAACACCAGAGACCATATTGTGTCTTTATCTTACAGAGTGCACTGTTTGCTACAATACCATTAATTCTTTGAAAAGTGATTGTATAATACATTTTTGTATGAAATTTATTAAAAAAAAAGTTAATACATTTTTAGCTAGACATGTTGCTCTGGGGAGTTTCTTGCCGCTTCTTCTCCTTAACAGCAAAATTAAGTTTTAACTTACATATATTGGACCTTCAAAAAGTGATTTTGAATTTCAATAAAAAAATAAAAGTTGAAAATCGGTCCACAATTGAGAACCTCCTAGTTTCCGTGGTCGGTTAAAAAGGCGACTGACTTGTAATACTGTTGGCTGGCGTCTGGTCCGTGGAAGTAGGGAAGGCGCACGCCCCCGCGCCCTCTGCCCTTGCCCCTGCCGCGGAACCCCCTCCTCGGGTGGTACGCCTCCGGCGGGGGGTAGAACGCCCCGCGCACGGGGTAGTACATCGACGCTGCCATATCTACCAACGACACATTACCAGGATATTATTATTATTTTAACCTTTAGCACGGAACCACCACAAATTTGTGGTCAAATACAGATAATTGAAACGAACGTTGAACTGATGCTTTCTCCCTCTAACTACATAGAATTTGTATTAGAGTAAAAGAGACGATATCATTCTCTTGGTTTTGGCGCGGCAACTTTGATGGCAGCTGGCAGCTTGTGGACAAAAATAATATTAAATTTGGACCCTTACAAGGGCTATACAAGAGATCTGTTTAATTTAACAAGGTGAAGAATTATGGGGGACATTAAATAAGGAAGCCATTTTGACACATTTAACACATGAAAAATAATTTTTAGTGTTTCAGACGTAACTCTAAAATTAATATGTATGTATGTCTTGAACGAAATCTAAAAAAAACCGTTCATATAGTCCATTCCAGTTATTCTTTTTAATTAGCTTTACTGTACAGAGGCAGTATTTTAAATTTTTATAATATTATAGATTCTGTACCAGGGTTTGACCAGAGGTAAAGCCGTAGGGAAAATCTTAGTTATTTATAAGCTGCATCACCCTCAGAATTAAAAATCTATCAATACCTGATAAGGGGTTATATTTTATTATTAAAAAAAAATATATTACAGTTAGATAATAACACAGATCCACAAAAAAAAGTTGTGTACTAGGTGTCTGGCATTTTTTTTCCGCGGAACACGAATCTGAAGTCAGAATTGAGGATCAACGAGCAAATAATCGAGAAAAACCCCAGAGATCATGTTTTTTTTGCTTTTTTTCGGTATTTCTCGATTATTTGCTCAATAACCCCCAATTCTCATTTCAAATTCGTGTTCAGAGGAAAAAAAGTAAGCCAGAACATCATAGTCTGACATCCAGCACACACATCTTTATTTTTGTAGACCTGTGTAATTATTATTATTCACACTATACATACTGTTATTTATTTATATATACTATACTGTATACATAAATAAATAGACATACATTTTATAGGTTTTTTTGTGTAGTCTTGTATTGTTTTTTATTTTTATTGCAGGAAATCAGCAGACAGGCAGACGGCCCACTTGATGGAAAGCGGTTACTATCGCCTATGGACATTTGCAACACCAAAGGTGCTACAAATGCGTTGCTGCTCTCTTAAGGGAGACTGGAACCTGGTCACTAATGCCGGAACACAACTCAAGGTTGTTATGGCGACATACTTTAGACCGGGGGTGGTAGCCGTCCAGTCGGGCAAATGCCCTACCACCTGGCTGTGGGTTGTTTAGTCGCCTCTTACGACAGGCCGCCCCAACGCAGGAAATTGTATTCTTTCTCCGTTCCTGCACGGATAATAGTACATAATGGTACTAGTGTGTAACATTGGTGATTACCGCTGAGGCGCCATTGAGACTCGAGCCGTAGGCGAGGGTCTTAAGAGAGCCGAGGACGGTAGTCATCAATACACACGTGTATCATACGACGTTTTTCAACACACTTGTGAATAAAATAACAACAAAAACTCATTTTATTTAGTAGATAAAAAAAGTTATATATGAGTGAAAGTTTTATTTATTAAACACGTACGAGTTAAAATTATCTATTTAAATAAGAAGTTGCATGAAATGAGCAAGCATTAGGAACATTAATTTATTTGTTCTATAGAACACGATCGTTTTTTTTTTAATAAAAACTTTTTTAAGAACAAAGCAACTCAACCAATAAAATTTTACAAAAATCTATCTCACTAGTGAGTTACAATGTTTTTTAGTCACAGTTTGATTATGGGTGTCATTCTGTGCCTAATTGCGGTGACCATAGAGCCACTTTATGAGCAAGTGTGTTGAAAAGATGTATTATGTAATTCCTTTTTTCCAATCATATTTTCCAATGTTGTATCAAATATATTATAATTTTCTTATAGTTGTATGAGCCGAATGCGTAACATGAATAATTTTTTTAGTAAAAACTTAACTGAAGACATGTGTATTAATTACGTATTTTATATTGTAAAAATGATAAAACCAGCTTCAGGCACCCGTTGCCTGCCATTTGCTGAAATACACCTATCTGTTACCATAGTGAGACATATTTTTTGAGAAATGAGTACGTAAGGGGATCTTTGAAAGTTGCACCTGTGACTGAAAAATTGAGAGGAAGAAGACTAAGTTGGTATGGGCATATAATGAGGAGGGATGAAAGTCACATGACAAAAAGAATGTCAAACTACAAGATGGATGGGTACAAATTTAAAGGTAGACCAAAAAAAAGATGGATGGATTGTGTGAAGGAACGGAGAAAGAATACAATTTCCTGCGTTGGGGCGGCCTGTCGTAAGAGGCGACTTAACAACCCACAGCCAGGTGGTAGGGCATTTGCCCGACTGGATGGCTACCACCCCTCGTCTAAAGTATGTCGCCATAACAACCTTGAGTTGTGTTCCGGCATTAGTGACCAGGTTCCAGTGGCCCTTAAGAGAGCAGCAGCGCATTTGTAGCACCTTCGGTGTTGCAAATGTCCATAGGCGATAGTAACCGCTTTCAATCAAGTGGGCCGTCTGCCTGTCTGCTGAACTCCTGCAAAAAAAAAAAGCATGATATGATGGTATGCGGTGTGACAGAAGAGGTATGTCAGATAGAAGAGTGTGGAAGGAAAAGACATATTATGCCGACCCCAAGTAATTGGAATATGGTGAAAGAAAAAAGAGAGTGAGACAAATTTTTTGCTACATGTAGAGGCCAATTTTTCAAGATTCAGAGCCAAATCCTAAATTATACGAAATAACGAAGGTCGACTTAGATGAAAACTAGATGTATTATTAGATTTTATTATTATTAGATTTTTGAAAAGTCAATGCCATAATCTAATACAATAAAAGAAAACTTAACTTATTTATATTGTATTCTGCCCATAGTCCCATCAAGACTATAAGTAGAATACTGAGCCTAGATCACCGTCTTCTATGGGTAAGGTGCCCAGAAGGCTGGCTACGATTCCTCGCTGGATCGCCATACTGATCCATTGGCCGAGGTAGGCACCAGCCTTCTGATCACCTGAAGAGTCAATTATCATTGTCAGAAATCGAATCTGCTGATTTTGAAAAAATAAACATACGTGTATTATTATCATCAATTTCTGTGAAGGGAAAGAGGTGTTTTTGGATAAAACGTTCTATTTTCCATACATTAATTACGGTTTTTGATTTCATTCGGCAACTATTAGCCATCTGGGGAGTTGATGGTCAACTTAGGCGTGGCTATTTGTGAACGACCGCCATATAGCTGGTTTCGGAAATAACTAATAATAATAATAATAATCAGCAGACAAACACACACATTGTATATCCCCAAATCAAGCAAGTTACGCTTGTGTTATGGGTAATATACAACGGACTACTCTGGGGCCGATCCCAGACACCCAGACCGTAGTAAATAACGGAGAAAATACGTTTCCGAAATTTACTATACCGGGAATCGAACCCGGAGCCTCTGCGTTGCAGTGAGGTAGGCCGGCAAAGGCTTAGCCCGCTCAACCACAGAGGCCGTCTCATATCAATAACTACCAATCTCTACAAATGATGGTTGGAATTGAACCTGCTACTTAACTAATGCAAATGTAGATTAGGCATAATATATATATATATATAATGAGAGATTAGAGGTGAATAGTGATGTGATACTCATACTTTGGTGGGGATAAGGGTACGGCGGCGGCGGACACGGCGCGAACGGATACCCAAACCCGTACGGGTTCGGTGGCACGCCGTACATCCCTGGAATTAAAAAAAAAAACAATTCTCAACACTCTTGCCCAAAAAAAAAACCCGTTTACGAAGCCTGTATACATTGGTCGAAAGTTAAAAAAAAATAAAACTGAACCTCTTTGGAAGCACTTTTGATTAATACATTTATTGGGACCTGTATACGTCTAGTCATCGCAGCGGACAGCGAACTACTAGCTAGCGCAATGCGGGAGCGCACATATTAATAGTTGCTCTATCTAGCTCGCACATCATCCATCCCGCTCACACATTGTGCTATATATTGTACCTACTAGCTGTACGAGTTGTTAATATTGATATTTAAGGTTACCATTTCCAAAAGTAAATTAATTCACAATCACATCAGCACTCGACATTGACTGCCATCAGACCTCTCGCTGCTACACATTTGTCTCACTTTAATAATATAGAGAAAACGAGACGGAAGACGTATTTCTAATCTTCGCCACGCGCACTTGACTCCATTTGCAAATGCGCGCCATTTTCATATTTTAAACGACAAAGATTGTTGCGACTTTCCGACAGATGTTTATGTTTGTTTCATTATCTATTGTACTGTTTTCTTGCAAATGTGTTGAAAAAGTTGTATGACACATAAGCGGTTGTTGGATTTTACAAACTCGTGACTATGGTAAGTTACATTTGACTCGTTTGTAAAAACCAGCTTACCACACTAGTATAATTAATAATTCACTACTATTTCATTGTTCAAACATTATGATGTTTTTTTCTTATGTTTCCTTGTAGGCAAACTGGCAGACGGGTCCACTTGATGGCAAGTGGCTACCGTCGCCCATGGACATCTGCAACACTAAGGGGGCCGATGCGTTGCCCACCTCGTTGAGACTTCAAATATCTGTTTACACCCTTGTTCAGGAGCCCCATATTGTAGCGCTCTGGGAAAACCGTAGGAGCTCATTCCATAGCTTGCTCATGTATGGCATAAAGGAGCGAGCGCCACGTTCAGCGGACTACTTCTAGGTGTCAAGGAAGTGTGGATGAACTCCCAGTCGCCGGCGAGCATGTCAATAGCTCCTTAGAACACTCCTCATTGTACAGACGGTAGAACACACTTATAGCACTAACATCCCTTCTGAGACTTGCAAGGTTCTAAACCGTCTGTAAGGTCAGATCTTTGACAATCCTGACCGTTCAGCGCTGCAAGGAATCAAGTGGGAGCAGCTGGTATTGAGGTGCCCCAATCCAGAGATGGGGTATGATGTCCAAATCTGTAGATAGCGATAACTTATGATTTTCTGGCATGGTTACAAGAATGGCTTGCAAAACTAAACTTCTTTTTAAAGACTCGGGTACAAGAGAAGTAAATTTATCCATACAAGTACGGAAAAATAATACAATTTCCTGTGTTGGGGCCTGTCGTAAGAGGTGACTAAACAACTCACAGCCAGGTGGTAGGGTATCTGCCCGTCTGGGTGGCTATCATCCCTAGTCTAGAGTATGCCGCCATAATAACCTTGAGTTATATTCCAGCATTAATAGCCAGGATTCAGTTACCCATTAGAGAGCGGCAGCAATTTTGCTGTTGCAAATATCCATAGGCGCTAGCAACTAAACCGCTTTTCATCAGGTGGGCCATCAGTCTGCCTGCTGAACTCGTGTAATAAAAAAAAACTTGTTGATGTTTAAGCTATATTACTGTGAAGTATCATCAAAATCCATTCAGTAGTTATTGCGTGGATAGACACCGGGTATATATACAAACCATTTCAAGTCATACAATAGATACAAACCTTTATGTAATGCAATACAAAAACGTGTACTAGCAGAAGGTGATGTCAGGAGCATTAAGAACAGACGAGCGTGCATGACAAGAGTTATGAATGTCAAAGAAGCAAGTGAGGTGTGTAAGAATGGGCCTAAATGGCGCTCTGTTGTTCGTGCCTACCCCGCAAGGGAACTGGCGTGAAGTTATGTATGTATGTATGTAATACAAAAACCAAAATGCTTACCAGGATTATTGCTATGTTCAGTTTCCCTTTCAGGTGTGGTCAGTTTTTCAGTCTTAACTCTTTTGAGTTTCCTCTCGTCTTCTGAAGACACTGAGCTACTAGGCGAGTTGCGTTTGGGCTTCTTCGTTTCTAACACCGAACGAATTACAATGCGACCTGAAGAATAAACCATCAACTTTGTTTGGATCATTGTTTTAATAGACTTCCCATCCCTTGATGTAGTGGAGTAGAACCAGAGGCCTTACTCTCAAGTGCCTTTTGTCGTTCGCATTCGTCCAATCAGCCCGAAAGAATCAATGAAGTTTTACACAGAAGAAAGAAAAAACAAATATTTCATTAAAACCAACAACAATAATATCTGTATCTTTAATTTTATACCAATATATAAAGCTGAAGAGTTTGTTTGTTTGAACGCACTAATCTCAGGAATTACTGGTCCGAATTGGAAAATTCTTTCAGTGTTAGATAGCCCATGTATCGAGGAAGGCTATAGGCTATATATCATCATCACGCTAAGACCAATAGGAGCGGAGCACCAATGAAGAATGTTTCAAAATCGGGGGGTTTTGAAAACAAATTCCACATGGGCGTCGTCGCGGGCACAGCTAGTATTATATAATTCTAAACATGTCCTGTCTGTACATTGAAGCTATTAAAAAAAAAAACAAGTGGAATACACTACATAAACGATCAATTTATGTCTTGTCAATACAAGGCTTCAAAGCTTAGAGCATCGACGGCGGGTCGCCAGTCTGTCGGTTTTTTATAGGATTCATTTCGGAGAGTGTGCGGTTGACCTGTTTGACCTGATTCCCCCTACACCATTCCATCTTCAGACCACAAGACGCTCTGGTTTACGCCATCGTTTCACAGTGGAAACGCTACCAGTGCGTACTAAACGTTTCGCCTCCACGTTCCTCCTGCGTACGGCAGAATTGTGGAATGCACTACCAGAGTCTGTGTTTCCAGAAAAGTACAATCCGGGAATCTTGAAGTCTCGTGTGAATAGGTACTATCGAGGTAAGCGTGCTCCATCTTCTACCGCATCATCGTCCGCCACTGGACGTGATCGTGGTCAAACGCAAACCTATTTATAATTTAAAAAAAAAACTAGTGCTATAAACAAAAGTGTAGTGTTTTTTTTTTATTGTAGGAGTTCAGCAGACAGGCAGACAGCCCACTTGATGGAAAGCGGTTACCATCGCCTATGGACATTTGCAACACCAAAGGTGCTACAAATGCGCTGCTGCTCTGTTAAAGGCCACTGGAACCTAGTCACTAATTCCGGAACACAACTCAAGGTTGTTATGGCGACATACTTTAGACGAGGGGTGGTAGCCATCCAGTCAAGCAAACACCCTACCACCTGGCTGTGGGTTGTTTAGTCGCCTCTTACGACAGGCCGCCAGGCCGCAGGAAATTGTATTCTTTCTCCGTTCCTGCACGGATAAAAGTGTAATGTGCTAGCTATTAATAAAGAACACAATGACCTGAACAAAGTGTCTTCGCCTTAATAGAGAGAATAAGAAAAGTGTTAATGGACACTTTCTTAGTAAGAATACTTTCAGTTAAGTTAGGTTATATTTAAATTACTTATTAATCTTTTTAGATTTGTTAGTAATATTAATGAGGTATTTCTTTTTAAACACCTTATTTATAAAAATAAATAAACAAATATTGGCAGAGAACGTATGTGAATATATCACACTACACTACACTAGTGTTATGCGTTAACTATTTTTTTTTTTTTGCAAGCAGCAAAATCCACAGCCGGGTAGAATGTAAGCGGTACTCACCTGCGGATACCCAATCCTCGTCGTAAAAGCACGTCTTCAGAACTAGGGTATGTTCCCCAACACGAGCGGGTTTATAGGTAAAAGCGTTCTATATTTGCACTTATGCGTGTGCGGTGCTCGCGAGGCCGATGTTGTACTGGGCGCCCGCCACAGGAATCATGGATAGCCGACAGGTGGCACCGCCTGTCTCTATCTAGCGTGCGGATTTGCGGATAGGAGAGGAAAGGTAGGTAATATAATTGTATCCGTGCAGGAACAGAAAGAATACAATTTCCTGCGGCCGGGCGGCCTGTCGTAAGAGGCGACTTAACAACCCACAGCCAGGTGGTAGGGCATTTGTCCGACTGGATGGCTACCACCCCTGGTCTAGAGTATGTCGTCATAACAACCTTGAGTTGTGTTCTGGCATTAGTGACCAGGTTCCAGTTTGCCTTAAGAGAGCAGCAGTGCATTTGTAGCAACTTTGGTGTTGCAAATATCCATTGGCGATGGTAACCGCTTTCCATCAAGTGGGCCGTCTGCCTGTCTGCTGATTTCCTGCAATAAAAAAAAAAATAAGGCGCCTAACCATTCGGCCGCAGCTTAAATTTTTAACACTAAAGCAGATGAAGCACCAGCATTAAAAAATTCCATTGCAGGACTGACTTCTTTCACTTTTTCCTGAGACAGAGTCTATATAAGATATATTCACCATCTAGAGCAGTTCTGAGGTTGTTCCTCTGAGATTCAAGAGCGTCCTCTTGCTGTCGTTTGTACTTTTCAACGATCCTCGCGCGCGCGTTCCTCTCGCCTGCCGCATAATAGCGCTGAGGTCGTCGCCTGTTGCCCTGGAGCTCTGGACGTAGCTGAGATCAAAGACAAATATTTTCAGAGTGAACTCTATATAACGACACTGAAGGGACTGTGCATTTTATGGTGTTATAGAGAGTTATCGTTAAGTGGTGAGAAGTTTGTTATTTTTGTCTGGCGTCTTTTGCTGCACCAGTAATTTTGTTGTATTTTTTACTTATTTTATATATAACTTGCGATATTGAGGCATCTTGGTGATAAAGGAAGTACTTCGAAATGTCGGTATGCATGATGCCGACAGTCGAGTTTATTACAGGCTAGGATAATAAAGCGATAAAAGACAGCTGCGCAGTTTTTACTGATTTTGGCAACTTAAAAGGTACTTTTTATTGCTTAATTGTTGTCGTTATTGAGAGTGGGATGTAATGCTTGCTATATAGAGTGTATCATTGTATGGAAGACGAGCTAAACCAACCGAAGCCAAGTGATTTCGATGCTTAAGGGAGTTTGTCGTTAAATCGAGTGCCGTTACATGGAGTTTACACTGTATTTAGTTTTTTATACAGCGGACGCTTGCGCCTCCATCTGTTCTTGTCTTGAAAATTCGCATTATGGGCACAATTGTCAGCAACGTTTGCCCGCCTTAGAGTCGAATACCCAACGATGACGCGTGTTGTTCGACTCGATCCGCGCCTTACCGAATACCATGACTCCTGGCATTGGCGTTTCTACTTGTCAGTTATCATTACTCATGGTGTCCACATTTTTATACAACACTTATTGTTATAATTTAGTCAATATAAACAATATCCTTATAAATTAAAGAGTTGCAGATTCTGATATGTAAGATGTATGACTTATATTTCATCAAAATCACTTCAGTAGTTTCTGTGTTAAAGAGTAACAAGCATTCATCATTTGTGATGATGTCACAAACTTATTTATATTTATTTAAATGGTACACTGACACATAAAGGCCCACACAGCACTTGCAATTTCAAAATCATTAAAAAGTTAATTAGAATTTGAATTACTGTCAGTATAGATATGGATCAATAGAAACAGACCAAATAGGATTTGCAAGGTCTGAAGTTAGAAGATAATATTCCTTAAAGAAAGTCTTTAAGGTAAGGACTACCTCTTTTGCTAAATCCTGTTCCAAACACTTCTGCTTAAGGTGCAAAGTTTACACAAACAACATAAAAATATGAAAAAAAAAAAAAAAATTTGTTACTGCTTAATTTTTATCCGTGCAGGAATGGAGAAAGAATACAATTCCTGCGGCCGGGCGGCCTGTCGTAAGTGGTGACATAATAACCCACAGCCAGGTGGTACTGCATTTGCCCGACTGGATGGCTACTACTTCTGATCTAGAGTATGTCACCATAACAACCTTGAGTTGTGTTCTGGCATTAGTGGCCAGACTCCAATCTCCCTTAAGAGACATCCGTGCAGGAATGGAGAAAGAATACAATTTCCTGCGGCCGGGTGGCCTGTCGTAAGAGGCGACTTAACAACCCACAGCCAGGTGGTAGGGCACTTGCCCGACTGGATGGCTACCACCCCTGGTCTAAAGTATGTCGCCATAACAATCTTCGAGTTGTGTTCCGGCGTTAGTGACCAGGTTCCAGTTTCCCTTAAGAGAGCAGCAGCGCATTTGTAGCACCTTTGGTGTTGCAAATGTCCATAGGCGATGGTAACCGTTTTCCATTAAGTGGGCCATTTGCCTGTCTGCTGATCTCCTACAATAAAAAAAAAAAAAGAGCTGAAGCGCTTTTCTGGCACCTTTGGTGTTGCAATTGTCAATAGGCAATGGTAACCGCTTTCCATCAAGTGGGCCGTCTGCCTGTCTGATGAACTCCTGCAGTAAAAAATATTTGCTCAAACTCAAGCATTCCATTATGAATTAGGCATAAGGAAATCCAGATCTACATTTTAGAAGAGGATTGGCTTAAAGTCCAAACTAACCTCAATCCTTTTAAACAGCTCCTCAATCAGTCTTAGGGCCTGCAATTTTTTCTGGGCCTTAAGTAATTTGTTCTGTTCTTCCTTCACCCTGCCATTCAAGTCCACGTCGTCTCTTTCCATAAGTTTTGCTAGCTGTTTCTTCTTTCTTCTCTGCTCCCTCTCTTTCATCTTCTCCAGTTTCTCCCGCTCCACTTTCTCGTACTTTTGTCTTAAAGAATGACAAATTATGCGTGAAATTACCTCTTTTTGTCTGCAAGTAGAAATGAACCTAATCACATAGAGGATGAAATACACTACGGTTTGCTTTAAGATATTTGAGAAAAATAGTACAATAGGGCCTTATTAACTTGAATCTGGACTCTGCTTGTTCAGTGATCATGGTAATCCTGACGATGGAGCATTAAACAATGTTCAGAAATGGGTGAAAAATAATTAATTTGATAGTCACAAAGTTATGTTACTGCATTGACTTAGAGACCGAGTTAAATGCGAAAATTATAAGCAGAAGAGTATTACAGACCAGGCACATATATATGTGTGTGGTTAGGGTTGTTATAAATAAATGCCGTGTTCTATAGAAAACCTAGATTATTTATTCACTCATATGTCCATTATATTAGAATGCGTAATGCATCACGGGTATGGATGATGAAGACAACTGCCACTCGGAGCTCGCATGACGTTCGATGCAATCCACTGAGTAGGCAGTGTCCCCACACACACATATTAAAAAAGGATAAAATTTCTGTTTATTTTTGTTAACTTCATGTCAACTGTGCAGATTACATGTTTGTAATTCCTAACATGTACATGTTTCTGTCTACTTTCTTTCACTTATTTTTAATTACTTTTTGATATTTTTTTTCATAAATGTATTTAAAAATACCACATCAATATTAACATTTAATTTAAAAAGACTAATAAGTAATTTAAATAGGAATAACCTAAATTAACTAACAGTTTCGAAAACTTTTTGATAAGTAATAAGTAAAATTTAGGTTAACCTTGAGCAACAAGTGTTTCTGTCTCATAATAAAGCCTGGTACCAGCTTTAGGGTCCAAAGTCAAATGTTTGAATTATAATGTTTAATCCTATATATAGAATAGAATATACTTTATTGTACAAAAATGCAACATAAAATCAAGAACATTAATATACAAGTACAATCGGCGGTCTTATGCCCATGACGATTTCTTCCAGACAACCTTTGGATGGAGTATTATAGAAGGACAACAAAAGTCGGTAGTTGCTAAACCAGCACTTGTACAATAGTTTAGTTTATTCATAATAATATATATTCATAATTCATAATAAAATATGATAATATAAACTGACGGACTCATAAACTGCATCAAAGTAATAGACGACTTTGAAATAAATATTTTAACCAAGTATGCAAACTTTCTATACAGATTTAAATTGAAACCTCTAGATTGGTTCGTGAACTTTAAAACAGCTTAGGGTCATATCCTTAAGTTTAAGTTTGTGTACTGGAAAGGACCTTAAGACTTTTTTTGAAGAAAAAACAGAAATTTAAGGAAAATTGTTTTAATTAAAAAATTGGTTTTAACAATAGACACAAACTTTATGCAAGGGTTTATTTATGTTTTAATAAGGTGTATTACCTCCACGTGCCCTTATTACGGATTTTTGAACCATAATATGGATACTTCGTCCGAACAAGCGGCTCAAATTGTAGCATTGGTGCGGGAGGGCTTGGATCAACGAATGATTGGTAGAAATTTAAATTTAAACCAGTCTACGGTTTCTAGAATATACGGAAGGTTTGTGGAGACAGGTTCTTACAGAAGGAGACGTGGTACAGGCAGGACTCGAGCAACCACCGGTCGTGATGACCAATTTATTGTTACAACTTCCCTGCGAAATTGTTTCCTCACGTCTGTTAACATCAAAACAGAGCCTAATGAAGTGCGTGGAGTAAACGCGAGTGCACGAACAATAAGAAGAAGGTTAAAGGAAGCGGATATCAGACCTTTTAGACCAGCAAATGGTCCAAAGTTGTCTGTAGCTCACAGACAAGCTCACTTAAGATTTGCGCGTGATCACCTGAATTGGACAGAAGAGCAATGGCCCTCCGTATTGTTCATGGACGAGTGTAGGACATGTTTATATGGTGCAGATGGTCGCAGAAGAGTCTATCGTCGACGTGGGGAGCGATATGCTCAAAGTTGCATTGAGGAGCGTGTTCCTTTTGGAGGCGGTTCGCGTATGGTCTGGAGTGGCATATCGATGAACGGGCGAACAGAACTTGTGTTCATAGACATGGTCCGTCAAAACGGTAATAGAGGGGGTTTGACTGCACATCGCTACATAACAGAGATCTTAGAAGATCACGTGGTGCCTTACATGGGATTCATAGGCGAAAATTTTACTTTAATGCAGGATAATGCCCGGCCGCACGCTGCTGCACAAGTTCGACAATATTGTGAAGAGGTTGTTATACATACAATGAATTGGCCAGCACGCAGCCCAGATCTTAATCCCATTGAGCATGTTTGGGACAATTTAAAAAGAGCTGTATATGCGAGAAACCCTTTGCCCACGACAGTGGCAGCACTAAGAACAGCACTTTCAGAAGAATGGGACAATATTTCGCAAGATCTTTTAATAACCCTAATAAAATCTATGCGGAACCAATTAGAATCCGTAATAAGGGCACATGGAGGTAATACACCTTATTATAAACATAAATAAACCCTTGCATAAAGTTTGTGTCTATTGTTAAAACCAATTTTTTAATTAAACCAATTTTAAGCGCGGTAATTTAATTTAAAAACCGTTAAAACGTAGTTTTATTATGTATACAAGTCGCGAAAACTTAAGAAAATATTACGTAAACCAATTTTCCTTAAATTTCTGTTTTTTCTTCAAAAAAAGTCTTAAGGTCCTTTCCAGTACACAAACTTAAACTTAAGGATATGACCCTAAGCTGTTTTAAAGTTCACGAACCAATCTAGAGGTTTCAATTTAAATCTATATAGAAAGTTTGCATACTTGGTTAAAATATTTATTTCAAAGTCGTCTATTACTTTGATGCAGTTTATGAGTCTGTCAGTGTATATACATAAATAAATACACATATTATATTATATACATACAAAGTAAACAATAACACTATAGCTTGAGTTAGTGATCTTTAACTAATCTGTTAAAAGAAGGTAATGATCTTGTCTGCTTGATGTTCAGTGGTAGTGCATTCCAGAGTTGAATGGCCTGGACGATAAAAGACTTGTTGTAAAAACTGGTTTTGTTGACAGGCGTTTTCAGTTTCAAATTCTCTGACAATCTAAAGAATCTCGAATCACTGTAATTAAGGAACTTAAAGCATTCCTTGAGATAATCAGGGGACTTGGGATTAAACAAAATGTTGTGAAGAAGAGACAGGATATGCGTATTCCGGCGAAGGCGGATGGGAAGCCACTTGAGTTTAATGCAAAATTCAGATATATGATCCTATTTGCGTAGCCCAAATATGAAACCAATGCAAAGGTTATATACCCATTTCATACAAATCCTATATAAACAGAGTGAGACAACAACAATAAATCATTTAATTTTAAATTCAACCACAATAACATGTCATGAGATCAACAGAGCATGACTGAGACTCACAACGCACATATATGAGCTAAAAAGAATTGACAAGGTTAAACATGTGTTTTATTACTATTATAATCTTGCAGACCACAATCTCCACATCTTGAATATCCACAAGGCCTTGTTTTTTAGCCTGTCCGGATTATCAACGCCCTACTGTATTCTCAAAGTAAACCTTCTTCATGTTTTAAAATATCTGCAATCAGAAACTATTCCATAAGCAAATGAGTGAATAATGGTTGTAGTCCTGCAGAAAATAACATCCAATAATTCATTTTCACATAAGCAGACATCATTTAAAGGAAGTTTAAATCATGTCTGCTTATTGCGGTTTTAGAAGGGATCCCCCATTTTTTCTAGTAATACATATAGCCTATATTACTCAGGGATAATGTAGCCTTCTAATGGTCACCCCCGCTGACGAAGTGGATGTGTTCTGATTCCCGGGGCATATTGAGGCACTTTTTGCGCTGGATCGGATTGGGCGTAACTACGTTTTAAGTCTCAGCCCTTCCTACATAAAAAGCACGGGGCACATGGGAGGAGGGTGGTTTTAGTGGGTAGTGGTTGTTGCCCGTGCAACTTCTCTGAGTCTCCACATAAGGTGGCTTGATTATTGTTCGGATTGCCCCTTATCAAAGGGGAAAGTCTTCATGATCAACTATGGTCTAATCCCTTGCAAAGGACCCAGTATTGTGCGTAATAATAATAATAGTATTTCCCCCGCCTTAAAAAAAAAGCCTAATGGTGAAAGAATTTTTGAAATCGGTCTAGTAGTTTTTGAGTTTGTTAGTTACAAACATACAAATCTCTCTTTTATGTGATATTAGTAAAGATATATTACAAAAGCTATGCAAAACATCACCTTTCAAGTTCCCACTAATGTCAACATATATAATTAGTTTAGATTAACATGGGTGAATCATCTATTCAATTCTGTTTTTGGCAACTTGGCTCAAACCATACTGGTGATGTTATAAATCATCAATGGGGACAACTACCTTCTCAGAATTCTCTTTTGGTTCCCTAAAAATGTGAAATAGTAAAAACAGCAACCAAAGAAATACTTCAATATCTTACCTTTCCCTTGCTTCCCTTTTTGCGATCACTTCTTTTTGCTGTTTTTCTTCTTCATCCTTAGCTCTTTGACGGGAAGCCAGTCTTTCTCTAACAATTGCACGTCTCTTTACTGCTGCATCAGTCATATGCTTTGTTTTATCAAAGTCAACACTTATCCCACACCATTCAGCTAAGTCACCAGATTTTCTTAATATCTTTTTACCCCTTAATGCATCCATACATCTTACAAAACTTACATATTCATTAAACTGCACATAACCTTCAAAGAATACTGCTGAATCTTGCGGTGATATAGTTATTCCTCGCATAGCAGACTTCATTTGCATTCTAAAAGGATCTGCTGCCGGAATATCAACTTGACGGATGGAACCAAACTTCTCAAACACTTTTTTGAATATGGTCTCTGATGGCGGAGCATCATCATCACGGTCTCGTTCATGTACAAACCAACATATAGGAAGGTTAACTATGTGCACCGTATCTGGTCTTTCACCGGGTTTCATCTCATCCATGTCCGTTGCATCACGAAAAAAAGAGTCCCATGAATGGCGACTCGGGAAATCAGATTTTGTTTCACAGACCCTCACTTTCAATGGATCTGGGTAATCATTCAACTGCACTACACGGTCTTCGAGTTTTCTCAAAACTCGTTCCAGATTATTTCTATTTTCGAGTTCCGCGTCAAACCTAATCACTTCAGAACTGTGCTTTGATACTTTTAAAGTAGAAAAGCTTTCAGGTTGGATAATTTTCCGTAGTTTCTCCATTAAATCCCAATTGGAGATCGCTTTGCCGTGTACCTTGTGTGGTGGGAGCTGGACAGAAATGTTTAGCTTTGCGAAAGGTTTTAAATACAAACGCTGGGGCAGATATAACGCCACAGCGTCTGATGTATCTTTGCATACTTGTATATTCATTTTTGAATAAATAAAACTTAAATCTAATACCTAAACCTAAATGAAAATAATGTGTTACTATTATTAACAATGAAAATATGGAATGACAAATACAAAATTCTAAAGCTATGTTTTAGGTTAGAAAATTATTAAAAGAGATGACCAAAAGTTATTTCATTATCAGCTCCCATTGCAATTTTTTGTCACAACAGTACGGGCTATATATTTTTAACAAATTTTCACTTTTGGACTAATAATGTATAATATTTTCATTAATAAAATCGAATTAAAATAAGTTGGTCTCCATCTTTTTTTGAACTTTTAACTTGAATGACAGTACAGTATCATTGTCATTATACTTAATGTTGCTGTCAAATGTCACAAACGATAGTAGATTAAAAATATTATTTTCAATTCACCACTATAGTAGACAAACAATTTAAATCCGTAAAGCCTACGCGGATGTTGAAGTTTCTGGCGGGAATTTGAAGAAGGATGCTTTTGGTCAATTTTATTAAAAAAAAATTTTAATATTATTAAAAACAGAGTGATATGCATATTGTTACATAAAATATTACATTATCTTCTAGATTCTCGTTACTTGTTGCAGTTACTTCAATTCTATGTAAACATAAAACTTCGCTTTAATGCACTTAGGTTACAGACATATACAAACAATACATCTTACTCTTAGATCATATTATATCTCAATGATCTTACTATAACTCTACAGGTACGATGTTGTCATATTGTGACGACCGAGGGTAGAACTTTCTGGCAGCGTAAGCCGGTCTCAAGACTTTTAGAAAATAGTAGAAGGTTCAGGAAAGAAAAGACAGAGATAGATAGATGTTTAGCAAGGGTCAGACTGTAAATAAAAGAATAACGAAAAGAAGATCGAAATTATGGGTTCCAGAAGATTCTTCCGGGTATATAAGCAGCATAAGGCGCCTACTGAGGAAAAAGAGTTAAGTAGAAGACAGTGACGAGTTTAGTGGGAAGTTTAGTGAAAAGTTTAGTGGGCAGTGCAGTGAGGGAGGAGTTTATGAGGAGATCCAGAAGCGAGCCACGCGCGGTAAATTCGGAGGTCAGCACTGCAGTAGCAGGAGGTGGTCTACGCCATATCGGCGACGGTATTGTGAGTGAGACGTCTTATCGTCGGGACAGTACGTCATTAGTTGTGCGTGTAGGGGCAACACTGCGGAGAAGAATCACATACGGCTGTGTAAGTCAATAAAAGCATTTAGTTAAAAAACTGGTGTTTCCTTCCTAAGCCAAGTTTGTACCCCCACTCGCACGTAACAATATAATACCCTGCTTTCGGAGCACCCACATTTGGACATATTTCAAAAGTCACAAAGTTCAAAAAAATTGTGTTAACAATTTTAAAATAACAGATTGGTAATCCACCTACATGACCTATCATTGTAACAATAATTATCATTAATAAACCTTCCTAATACTTCCTAAATCATAACATAATGTTTATTTGTAACTGATGTGTATTCTTTTTGATTTTTGGGTTACAGTCTAGCTTAATACTATGTACCTGCTTATTAATGTACTTTAATTGCTTTGGGTTATATAATCAAAGTTTAATTGATTGTAATCCGTTTACATACCTACCATATTAAAAAATTAAAAAAACAAAAACAAAAAAGGTTCCTGTTGTCAAAGACTATAACTTCTATAATCACAGATTTCGCCACGGCTGTTATTTGACTTTAACAATAAACAAAAGAGTATATATGCGTGTGTGTGTCAAATACATGGTAGTGTGTGTAATTTTTTTTTATCGAAGTAATGTATTTTTTATGCATAATTCAAAAAAATTTGCATTCTGCACTGCACTTACATAAACTATAAGTGTGCGAAATTTCGTACTCCTCTGTCCGTGCAATTTTCGTAAAAAGGGGTACGAAGTTTTTGCTTCACGTATTAATAAAATGATAAGGTACTTTTTTTTAATAAGAATAAAACCTACTTTAAACTAAAAAGCAAAAAACGAATCTTTTTTTTTATTTTTTATTGCAGGAGTTCAGCAGACAAGCAGACGGCCCACTTGATGGAAAGCGGTTACCATCGCCTATGGACATTTGTAACACCAAAGGTGCTACAAATGCGCTGCTGCTCTCTTAAGGGAGACTGGAACCTGGTCACCAATGCCGGAACACAACACAAGGTTGTTATGGCGGCATACTTTAAACCAGGGGTGGTAGCCATCCAGTCGGGCAAATGCCCTACCACCTGGCAAAACCGAGTTTAACCGAGTTCTTTCTACAACATCTTGAAGTCGGTGCGAAGTAAAACATAAAAATTGCTATATTTTGCACATTCGTTATTTTACTTGCCTAGTGGCAGGTATGAAGTTGGTAACTTCAATATGTTCTAGAAAGAAGTCGGTTAATTTTTTTTTTTGCTTTTTAGTTTTAAGTCGGTTTTGTTTTTGTTAAAAAAAAAACAATATTAGCTGACTGTACAATAGACTGCTTCTTATTCAAAGTCAAGTATGTGTGTAGCCAGAGTATATACTTTGGAATTACCTACTTGTTTGAAAAACCCAATAGGTAATTAATCTTAGGTATGATACGTTTTTTTCATTAAAAATTTGGTTTTACCAAAGGATTAAAATGTAACAAGCCCTGAATCTGAATAATTAATCAGTTTTTAATCAGGAGCTTATGATATAGTGACGTTTCAGTAATCAAATTGATAAAATATAGTAATTAGCTTAAGTAGTTAAGAGTAAATTAATTAATTAGTATTGTTAGTGTTGCGGTGACCGTTGCAAGATGAAGGTTTTGGCTTTGTTTTTGTTGTGCGCATTAGCTTCAGTGCAGGTACGAGACACTTATGGTCGGTCCTTATATCTTACCAACCGTTCATTTGCCTTACTATCGGAAAAAAAAATATTTCTCGAAAATTTTATCCGTGCAGGAACGGAGAAAGAATACAATGTCCTGCGGCCGGGCGGCCTGTCGTGAGAGGCGACAAAACAACCCACAGCCAGGGGGTAGGGCATTTGCCCGACTGGATGGCTACCACCCCTGGTCTAAAGTATGTCGCCATAACAACCTTGAGTTGTTTTCCGGCATTAGTGACCAGGTTCCAATCTCCCTTAAGAGAGCAGCAGCGCATTTGTAGCACCTTTGGTGCTGCAAATGTCCATAGGCGATGGTAACCGCTTTTCATTAAGTGGGCCGTCTGCCTGTCTGCTGATCTCCTGCAATAAAAAAAAAATTAGAATACATACATACATACATATTATTACGCCTTTTTCCATCCATTCCATGGGGTAGGCAGAGACTATAGATCTATATTTGCGACGATCCTGACAAACAACTTTCGCTTCATCTACTTTCATTAACCTCTTCATACATGCACGTTTATTTGATATGCTTTTTATCTAACCTCGTTTTAACACTTCTGTTGTTTGATCATGGTGTGTACGTCGTGGTCTACCGATACCAACTCTACCATTCACTTTTATAGAATTAGAATAAATAATGTATATTGTAATTTATGATTAGATTAATATAATAAGTAAAAATTAATGGCGTGAAGGATATTTGCACTATTTTACTGTGTGTGTACTATTTCAAATTGTAACATTCTTGTAAAACATGTTTTTAAGCAAACAAAATGTATTTGAATAAAATTTGACATATTCAGCTATATACGAGTATTTTCAAATTTCAACCGATGGTATCGTAATTTGAATGGATAGTAAGATGTAGGAACTGGCTATTAAAAAACTTCCTTAATTTATCTGTCTTTACTTTTCACTGACAGCGCGTTCCATCAGTAGCTCGCAACGCCCAAATTGCCGGCGTTACAATCGTATACCCACGTCGAATGGTTATTTGACCCATCTCTTGATATGGGTCGTTGTGAGCGGTGTGTGATCGAAAATGATGACGTCATTAGTGACGTTTTCGCCACGACCACAACGACCGCGGTCGCCTAGTGGAACGGCTAACGGAGCACTTTAGGCGTTGTGAGCTACTATTGGAACGCGCTGTTAGACATCAACGCCACATATACCGTTCCACTGGAGTTTTTTTTTACCATGTCAAAAACCGGTCTGCACTTTTCTAACAAAACCTGCCGATCGGAAATCGCAAGCGGAAATGGCTGAGTGTTGTTTGCTATGCAAGTTGGAGCATCGAAGCTATTGGTCTACGTAGCCTCAGATTCAACTCTGCTAGTGTCTGAATTCGGAGTCGCTTAAACGGCATATACATAAAAATATTTTTAATTTTTTTTGTCTGTCTCTGTCTGGATGTTCCGGTTAATCTCCGAAACGGCTGGACCGATGTTGACAGGACTTTTACTGGCAGATCACTGATGTCAAAAGGAGTAATATAGGCTACGTTTTTCTTTTTTATAAGGTTCCACGAAAAAATATTCCACGCGGATGAAGTCGCCGGCACAGCTAGTCTCTAATAATAATTAATTTTTATGTGTCGATTTTAATTTTTATCTCGGGCTAACGTTATAATTATGTTAATTAAAATAATTATACAATTCCGTATTTCCTTATCAACGATCATGTGATTGATAAGCGTTGGCAACACGTGGAAGTTTGATATGAATCCAAGGGCTATATTCTTTATCCTCCGACATAAAAAAAAAAACTAGAATATAATGAAAAAAATACAAGTACGGAGAAAGAATACAATCTCCTGCGGCCGGGCAGCCTGTCGTAAGAGGCGACAAAACAACCCACAGCCAGGTGATAGGGTGTTTACCCATCTGGATGGCTACTACCCCTGGTAGCATTAATGGCCAGGATTCAGTCTACCTTAAGAGAGCGGCAGCACAGTGGTAGTATCCAAATGTGTTACAAATGTGCATAGGCGACGGTAACCGCTTTCCATCAGGTGGACCGTCTGCCTGTCTGCTGATTGCGTCTGCGTGGGCAATAGTAATGTATCCACTGAAAAGCGGTTCCGCTTAATATTATTCATTTAATTGCCTTATCCACAAATTACGTCACACGAATATTATATAATTTTTTGACCCATCCTCCGTCCTTGTCACAGCTGATCACATTCGTAAGACTCCTCCCTCCCTAGTGTGACATCACGTATTTTACAATTTTATATCAAGAAATTATTAAATTAGAACAGCAGTTCCGTAATTAGGTTTATTTCCGTTTAAATTATATTTTAATAATTGAAACACTATTATCATAGTGATAGAGTTGGAAATATTTTGAAGTTTTTCCTTATTACCTACTTTAAATTTCGTGTTCTAAGCTTAAAATATACTAGATTTTGAAATGTGACATCACGAAATTTAGGACTCGTTCCACTGCTTGTCACACTTCGTCGACCATTAACCTGTGTAATTTATGGATGGGGGCCATCGGCCAGATTTTGACATTACTATTGTATGGAGCTTATGTTAAATTTTAACCGATTTGCAGGGCGTTCCATTAGTAGCTCACAACGCCCAAAATGCTCAGTTAGCCGTTCCACAAGGCGACCGCGGGCGTTGTGGTCGTGACGAAAACGTCACTAATGACGTCATCATCTTCGATCACACAGCACTCACAACAACCCATGATAAGAGGTGGGTCAAATAGCCGTTCCACTTGGGTTTACGATTGTAAAGCAGGCAAGCAAGTCGAACGGGATAAATCGCGGTCGTAAACGTGGTCGTTGTGAGTCCCTAATGGAACGTAGCCAACGTGGAAAAAGAACACTATTCAAATTAAAATGTTTTTATTCAAAATAAAATCCACCGGAGAACACTATTTGCAGGTCATACATATAATTTATTTATAGTAAGGCAAATGAGCGGTCGGTAAGATGTAGGAATCAGCCATAATTCGATTATTTATTACTAAGATGTAGTGACAAGAGTTGGAAATAGAATGTTAAGGTGGTTTGGGCATGTAGAGAGAATGAATGAAAGCAGAATCACAAAACAAGTGTATGACAGCAATGTGACTGGTAGAGTCGGTGCCGGTAGACCGCGACGTACTCGCCATGATCAAATTGAAGATATTTTGAAGAAAGATCAGATAAAAAGCAGTTTAAATAAGCGTGCCTGTATGAAAAGGTTAATGAATGTTGATGAAGCGAAAAGTGTTTGTCAGGATCGTAGCAGGTGGAGATCCATCGTCTCTGCCTACCCCAATGGGAAATAGGCGTGACAATATATATGTGTATGTAAGTTCTTGTAACGCACTTTAGCCGGCTTCACTCTGAGAGACGATTAGAACAAAATATTTGAGTGTCATTGCGTTACATTTTAGGTAGAGGCAAAACGAGATTGTAGCCGAAAACACGTGGCAACACTCTCTTTAATCTATACAGATATTATCATTTCTTTTTATGTGCTAAAGAATATCTTATCGAAGAAGCAATCCATTATAATAATACTTCTAATTCATAGATTAACTTATCTCTCCAGTTTTTAACTAAATAACATTAATCATTATTTATTCTTGGAACTTTAATCAGAAAAGTAATGATGGATGGAGTATGCTTGGTGGTTATTGGAGCTCATGTCAAATTTTAATCAATAATAAGACCAATGAACGGTTGGTAAGATGTAAGAACCGGCCACAATAATCTTTAATATAAATAAATTTAAATAATAATCTTTTGGAGACAAATGAAGATTTGATTCTTTTAGTTATTCAATTTCAAGAATTCTTTTAATTTTATTTTCCAGGGCCGCAGTGCTGTTAAGAGCGATAGTAAGTATCTGAGTTTAAGTGTTATTATTTCTGGCCCAATCAATATTCAGATAAAATGATTGTAAAATAGGGAGTGTTTTGAGGAACTGTTCAGAACGGAGCTTTCGTCTTCTCTCTGCAGAACACCGATCGCCATCGACTGGGCGGTCACCCCCACTTCCTTGAGTCGCTTCGCTCATGTACATAACGATTCTCTCGTGCAATCTGGAATGAGCTGCCAGCTGCCGTTTTCCGACAGCCTTATTTTCTAACAGGATGTCTTAAAATTCTTTTTAATTTCTCATATTATTAAAGTACGTTTGGAGTTGCCTAATCATAGGACTTTATATATACAATGTACTCTTTGATCATAGGGATTAAAATAGTACTTTTTGTTCACGGGAAAGGATTTTCGCTGTTGTCAAAAAATTTATTTATTTATTTAGGTTTATGGCTTGGCAGATAGGCCTTTAAGCCAGATCTTAGTTTACAATATAGTTTTTTCATTTTCTTAAGCCTATGTGTAGCACAGCTGAACTGTAGGTTATCACCTGGTGCCATTCAACGGAGTTCTTGTGACAACTCAAAAGGCCATTGACTATATATACAGTTCACATTTCTCACAAAAACACATAGTTACTACTTAAAAACTATCAATATCCTACAACTATTGTTCATTTTAGAGATTTTACACAATCTTAGAAAATAAAACTGCACAGCACAACGTCCCCTCTCAGTTCCCACCAAAAACTCCTCAAAAAAATTCAAAATTATGCGAACCATAGATAATACATGCAACTCATGTCCCAACTTTCTTTTAAAGACACTGTTAAATCTTGACATAAATTGTATTAAAAAATATCAGCAATTTTGTAACATCATTTAATACTTATAAATGACTTTTCATTAAGTTATTATTTAACTTACATAAATTTCAGCTAAATATTTACTATCTATTATCAGTGACAAAAAATACAGGCTGGTAGAATGTCACAGAGAAAGAAATTTGCTTGACGTTTCCTATGTGACGTAGGTATTAAATGAGTTCAACATATTAGATCTGGAATGGGTATGGATTTAAGGTCTGATTTTACTAGAGAAGTACTTGTTTGTTTCTTTAACTAATCAGGTTTTATTTACATTCTTCATATTCGAAATGAAAAGAAAAACACACCTTCCACCCCTTAACAAATAAAAACTTTTTTTATAGGGGCTCTAGCAGTACTAGGCGAAAACCCATGGGTGGTACATCTCCGTATCGCGATTTCCACCAGCGGCCTTTTGGAATCCTGCGTTGGATCCCTCATTGGCAACTCCTGGGTCCTCACTACTTCTAGCTGCCTTAGTGGGTAAGCAGAAGTTATAAAGTTCGATATCATATACAGGCGGGTGTTAGCAACTTCGTCTCCATTTTATGTGAAAAGCAATATGACTACAACTGTCAACGATGTTTGCCCGTATGCGTATGCATCGGCCCTTCAGGTCGTGTACGAGGCAATGATGCGTGATATTCGATCTCCCCACATATGTGCTGCTCACACTGCATGCTGGAAGCAATGACGGCTTATCATGTACACTTATGTCACACACACTTATGTCATGTCGCACGATTGTCGTGCCACTGGTTACGTTTTGTATGAAATATAATGCAAATTGAACTAAAAATTAATTGTTTATTTATTTTTATAAAAAAATATTTTTTATTGTTTTCCTCATTTCCCAGATCAAGACCAACATTTAAAAGGTTAAATATTTAAAGATCATGTGTTATTATGTATAAAGTATAATATATTATTGTAATTTTTCATCAAAATATGTTTAGTAGTAAGTTATGTTTCGTCAGGCTGAGCCATAAAGCCGGAATGCTTAGGCATATCCGTTGGTTAATAAGGGCCATCTGCACCGCGAACAAGCAAGCGGATGGCATATGAGTCTAATATTTATTGTATTACATTTATTGTCTTAATCTATCTTTAAGTTCAAAATGTAATCTTAGTTTTAGTTCAGTATAAAACATCCTAGAACTCGTACATCCTTGTCTTTTTTTATAATATAAAAAGAAAGAAAATAATCTTTATTTATTATAGAGTTATTTAAAATGGAAATTATACATAAGTAGTTTAACAAAAGCCAAAAGTTAACTAACTCTAAACAGGCCCTAACTCAGCAAATGCTCGTCGATAACAACCAACGCTGGTCTTCCGTTAGTGCCAGGCAGTAACGTCACCTTCACAGAAGAAAAAAAAAACTAATGAACATTTAATATTATTTATAATTAGAACAACATCAAACAAAGAATAGGCAAAATATTATTCCTCTTCGCTTTAAACTTGACTAGTATTTGCTAGTGTCGTCAATAGGGCGGTGCCACCAGTGCCCAGGCACAGGGCGTAGAATCTGGGGGGGCGCAAGAATGGCCAGACCAGGCAGGACTATTATTTTTTTCGGTTTGCTCCTGATAAGTTCCCGCTACGCCCCTAGTGCTCGATTTCAACACATACGTACCTACATGCCAGTATCAAAAACATCTGTTTAATTAGACAAAACATCGCGCTCATTTTTTTGGCAGCGCACGAATGTATTTGTGTTCTAGTTCTTTAAAAAAATGGACTCCAAAATATTAGATAATTGGTTTACCAACACCAAGGTCCTTGTGGGTTATCTTATCACCCTGAATGAAATAAAGTAGGCCTATAACAACATTGCTCTAGTTAGGGTACTTATAATATCAAAAAAAAAAACAAGGGCGCCGTTATAGAAGCTCGCATAGGGCGCATAAAAGGCTAGTTACGTCATTGGTATTTGCGTGAAAGAATAACAAACATTTATCTATACTCATAAATATTAAATAAGGTATATTTATTACCTTTCAGCTCGCGTTTCATTTGGGTCCGTTATGGTGCTGTGGTTGTGATCAACCCATCCCTGGTGACTGAGACCAGCGCAGTTGTCGTGAACCCTGACTACGACGCCAGCACTGGCGCCAACAACGTCGCCCTCATCAGCACCAACAGACACGTGGAGACCACTGGTTAGATCTCTTCTTTTGCATTAAATCTTAATCTATACATGTATAATGTAATGACTAAACAGATATACAATGCAAAGGTGGATGGAGAAGTCGTGGAAGGCCACGACACACCTTCCATGATCAAATTGATCGTGTACTAGCAGAAGGTGATGTCAGGAGCCTTAAGAACAGACGAGCGTGCATGACAAGGGCTATGAATGTCAAAGAAGCAAGTGAGGTTTGTAAGAATAAGCCTAAATGGCGCTCTGTTGTTCGTGCCTAACCCGCAAGGGAACTGGCGTGAAGTTATGTATGTATGTATAATGTTATAAAATTCTAAACATGCCATGTCTCTACATTAAAACTATTAAAAAAAAAAAAAACAACTGGAATAAACTATATGAACGATAGAGAACACGATGCAATTTTTTTAGATTTCTTGTCTGTTTGCTTGGTATTCTGGTAAAAACTACTGGGCCGACTTCGATGCGGATTTCGTTGATCGACAGGTAATTCTTAATTTTTTCGGGAATGGTTTGAAACGGCCAGATTTGAAAACAATTCGAATTCCAATATGACTTTTCAATGATCGATAACAATTTAATGTAATCAAATGTGTGATATTAGATATAAGGCGAACACTGCACATGCACTTCCTCACAACACCAGCATGTAACAGATACACTCTACATTAGTATATGTTTAGTATTAAAAATAGGTTAAATCAATATAATCAGTTAATCTTAGGTACACCATAACATATAAATCACTAAATTAAGTCACACACTAACAAAAATAAACAATGAGCGTGTATGGACTCTAAAATTTTTCTTAGAAATTAAGTTGTAAAAAAAGGTACGGAACTCGAGTCCGTAGATATGTTAATAAAAAAAAATGTGGGATATTTTTCATCCCGGGAATGTGTGTGATGTAAATTTTAAAATGCTGTTGGAATTATCACTAAGTATAATTCACAGCTCTCACTAATACAACGGATTACAACAAGTCCGAATCGTAAAGTAATCGTAATGACATAAGTCGCGCAAAATCCGCTGTAGTTAGATACTCGTTCCGAAAGTGCACTAGGTAATCATATCGATCGCAGTTGAACCTCAACTAGTTCACTCGCGACGGATCGACCGTTTATATATTTGCAAATCAAACATGACTTCCTAGCAACATGCCCGCTGTTTCTTTGAATTCTTAACTTGTAAATTTAATGGCTCCTAAGAATGCGCATGAAATGCAAACAATAAAGAGAAGGATTTTTGACATCTTGCCAGGAGGCGAACAATGGATCACTCAAATTGAAATATCTATTATATCTGTCAGGTCTTATGGGGAATAGGCGTGATAATAAATAAATGTTTAGTGACATCATTAGCATCATCAAAGTATTTAAGAGCTAAGGTCTTGTCGGTGGAGCCTCCACCAATCCTCTCTATTATCGACCAATTGTTTCACTTCTTTATAAGACACGACACCTATCTTTTCCCTTATTTGGTTGACAAACGCGCTCCTAGGTGTTCCCTATCCTCTTCTCCCCTTTGCCTTCTAAGGCTACGTTCCATCTAATACTCACAACTACCACGATCACGACCGCGATTTTTTTCGTTTCACTTGCTTGCCGGCGTTACAATCGTTAACCCAAATGGAACGGTTATTCGACCCATCTCTTGACATGGGTCGTTGTGAGCGTTGTGTGATCGAAAATCATGACGTCATTAGTAACGTTTTCGCCACGACCACAATGACCGCGGTCGCCTTGTGGAACGGCTAACAGAGCATTCTGGGCGTTGTGAGCTACTAGTGGAAAGCGCTGTAGATGTATACTCGTAGTGTTTCGGGGTGATTCCTAAAATTGCTATTATTGACTAAACAATGCAGTTATAACGACGTTAAAGTACGATCACAATATTTTAATACATTGCAATTCTTAGTAGTTTAATGCAAATTGTAATAAAAAAAATTATATGTGTTGTGTCGGACTACCAACATTTCGGCACAGCAAAATGTGGAGTTCGAACTTCATTATTTAAATAGCGGCATATAGTTTTTGTGTATGATTTCTATTCTATTATGTTAGAACTATTCGCCTTGTATGTGTCGCTTTTAGTCAAAATATTTTCTTTCTTTCTTTCCTGTCCATATTTAGTTTTCAAAAACTTCACGTACCTTTTTCTATGCGTGCGTCTTCGCAACAGACTTAGCTCCCTTGGTGCACGCTAACTTATTACTCTATGTACTTACATTCGCAAACATCATTAACTAACTCAATTAAATTTTTTTGTGGTTTTAATTTCATTCCAATCCTAATTGGATTCCAATTCGACAGATCGGAAGATCAAAGTCGAACTTTGAATAGAAATTCAATAAAGTGGCGGCCAAAGTTTAATAGACAACATTGTAAAGGGATAATTAAGAAATCAATTAAGCTTTGTGAATTTAATTTATATTGCTTTGGTACTTTACGCTGACGACGTTGAATGTGACCATTGATTGGTGAATGTTCCTCTTGAGTGTGGACAGGGAATAAAAGATAACTTCTGCCATATACTTTCCATCACACACTAGATTTATTATTTACAAAAGTCAGTTGTGGGGTAGCAGCGAGAGGTAGGTTAAATGATACTTCAGATGGCAGACAGTAGTGTTCACTGTTGAGTGCTGAGGAAAACTGAAGTGAACTTATTTATTTACGAAACAGTAACCTTATGAACAAATATTGACAAGTCGTACAGCTAGTACAATGCATAGCACAATGTGTGAGCGAGATGGATGATGTATACAGAGACTTTCAATACGGGCGCTCCCGTGTTGGGCTAGCCAGTTCTCCGTTGTCCGCTGCGACGACTGGATGTATGCACCTCCTATAGGATGTTTGAAATGAGCCGTAACTGTTTTGTTCACGCGACTGTAATTTTTAATTTATTCATATTGTATTTTATTCGGTGAATAAACTTTATTTGACGATGGAAAAATCGGCCCTTATAGGAAAAACGAATGCTTTCTTATATTGTGAGGTGTCATTTATTTTAATTTTGTAGTAACGTATTTATTTCTGGTTTTATTAAAATTTATTTATTTTGTTTTACTAATTAAATATTACATGAAGTAGAATTAGTTTTATTAATTATTATTATTATTTAATTACCAGAGTGTCGGGGTAAAGGTAAGGAAAGGAATGCTCCGGTGGTTCGGACATGTAGAAAGAATGCATGATGAAAGAATGAATAAACAGATATACAATGCAAAAGTGGATGGATGCAGAAGTCGTGGAAGACCACGACACACTTTCCATGATCAAATTGATCGTGTACTAGCAGAAGGTGATGTTAGGAGCCTTAAGAACAGACGAGCGTGCATGACAAGAGTTATGAATGTCAAAGAAGCAAGTGAGGTGTGTAAGCATAAGCCTAAATGGCGCTCTGTTGTTCGTGCCTACCCAGCAAGGGAACTGGCGTGAAGTTATGTATGTATGTATGTATGTATTTAATTACCAAATTGGGTCGTTTTGGTCTTACGTCAAAAGGAAGGTTTGCACTGAAAATCAGCGTTGTGTCGGATATAATCCGGGCACAGCAATATACTGAGTACAAAAACCTTGTTTGCTGAAAATGCGGCGTACAAATTCTCAAAATATGCTCTGTGTATAAAAATGTATAAGGAATGTAATTACGTCGCTATTTGTTCAAATAAAGTTTTTCTTTCATTTTTTTCAATTTAGATGGCGCGAGGAATCGCCGACATCCAGCGCAAATATTCGATTTAAATAAACAATCTAATTTAGAAAGCACTATTTTTTTGCAGACAACATTGCTCCCATTGGCCTGGCTAGTGAAATGTCATACTCTGGTCAATTGTGCGTTTATGGAGCTGAAGAAGATGGTAGTAAGTAGCATTTATTTCAGAATTATTTCTTAATTAACCTAGAAGTCTGTCTTGATTTGTCTATAGTCCAGTACATTTATTATAAATTCTTTTCCCTTACCATTCGTTGCTAATTGATAATGTTTGTATGGAGTTTATGTCAAATTTTAACCAGAATCACAGGCACACGAATGGTTTGTAAGACATAGGAAATGGTTGTATATGATACGAGCTGTGGGCGCGCGCTGCCGACTGGGAGCAGGCGCCTACCTACCTAACAGAGTCTGCTAGACCCCGTATCAAAAAATTTGGAATTCCAACCTTACCTTGTCTATTGATGTACGAAATAGCTGTATACGTCAAGACAAATGGTCCGGTGTATATGAAGCACAGAGATATATGAAATCTATGAAACTCGGAACATACTTTTATGGGTCCCACCATATTATTAGAATAGAATAGAAAACACTTTATTGTTCACCATAATAAACAATCACAGAATAAATAATTGCAATAATTTAACGGCAAAACAAAAGGCGGCCTTATCGCTTAAAGCGATCTCTTCCAGGCAACCTGACTGAGAGGATATTTTTAACAAATTATGTCTATGTATAATTAAATTAAAAGAGGTAAAATAAAAAAGGAAGAACAGTATTATTATACTAGTTGTGCCCGCGGCGCCGTCCGCGTGGAATTTGTTTTCAAAGCCCCCCCCCCCCCGCCGATTTTGAAACATTTTTCATTGCTGCTCCGCTCCTTTTGGTCTTAGCGTGATGATATATAGCCTATAGCCTTCCTCGATAAATGGACTATCCAACAGTGAAAGAATTTTTCAAATCAAACCAGCAGTTCCTCAGATTAGCGCGTTTAAACAAACAAACAAACTGTTCAGCTTTATATATATTAGTATAAGATTTGACAACTTACTACCGAAAAGTATTAAACCCTCCGGTAATTTAAATATATTCAGTTGTCGGCTCAAGAAGTACCGAAAGGAGCACACCTTCTACAGTTTGAAAGAGTTCATGGAATATGAAAATGTATAAATAAATTTCTTAATAATTCTTTACAAATGTTTGACGTATAAACAACACTCTTATAAATGATGAATGAGTTGAGTATGAGTTTATGATACAGGCAGGGGCTTTTGAATTCTATTAGCGACAGATTACGACAAATCTGTTACTATATATATATATATATATATATATATATATATATATATATATATATATATATATATATATATATATATATATATGTAGTAAAATCACACAAATTGAATGTCAATCTATAATATAAAATTCTAAACATGCCGTGTCTGTACATTTAATCTGTTTGAATTAAAATCTGCACTACTTTTTATCCTGAGAATCCCACGTGACTTTTGCTGAGAATTATTTAAAATTGTCCGATTAAAAAAAACGGATTCCAATGTGATTTTTCGCTCATCGATAGCAAATTTTATATATGTAATATGTGTGATTTTTTTCCCGAGAATCCCGCGGGAATTTTCCCGGGAGCAGTTTGTAATTGTTCGGGTGAAAAAAATCAGCTCATTCCGACACAGTATTCACTACAACGATAGCTTACATTATTTTTAAAATGCTACGGCACTTTGTCTTCCGGGAGCCCCGTGGGAATTTCAAGTCAAGCGTGGACGAAGTCGCGGGGATATCCTAGTGAATAATAATCCTTAGACAATCATACACATTGTATATTCTTAAATGAAATAAGTTAGTTGACGTGGTTTTGCTATTATCCCTGTCCTTGTGGTTGATTGGTCAAAGCTTTAACTACAACGCAGTGCTCCCGCGTTCAGATTCTGGACTGGTAAATCTCCTGAACGAATTTACCGTAGTAAATAGATTGTTGTCTAGGTGTCTGGAATCAACTCCACCGTTGTATATTATATAATAATAATAATCGGCAGACAAACACACACATTGTATATCCCCAAATTAAGCAAGTTACGCTTGTGTTATGAGTAATATACAACGGACTACTCTGGGGCCGATCCCAGACACCCAGACCATAGTAAATACGTTTCCGAAATTTACTATACCAGGAATCGAACCCGGAACCTCTGCGTTGCAGTGAGGTACGCCGGCAAAGGCTTAGCCCGCTGAACCACAGAGGCCGTCAAATATTACTCATAACACGAAAGTAACTTGCTTAGGTTGCGGTTTTGCAATATTTCTGTTTGTCTGCTAATTGTTGGGTATAGAATTATACCAAAGGCTGATTGCAGTTTCTTCTCTTGCTTCGTAGCTGCTGGTGAGAGCCTGAGCTGCTACGAAGTTGCTATTGCTGAAGAAGACGGAAACTTGGTTGCCAGCGGCGATGGTGTTGTTACCAAGGTCAGATCCTTATTATTATTCCTATTCATAATACAATGTTCTTCAATAGTTCTTTCACGGTTAAGCTGTCTAACTTTGGAATTCATTGCCTGTTGCTGTCAGACAAGCAAAATCCCTAATAACCTTTAAGAACTTAGGAAATTCTATCTGCAATATAATGATATGTAATTTTATATAATTAGTAGATATTATATTGCATATAGTTATCTTGTATATGTATATAACTTATGTGTATATTTGTATATATAGTATAGTTATATATTTATTATTAAAATGTAAGTACATACATACATACATACATAACTTCACGCCAGTTCCCTTGCGGGGTAGGCACGAACAACAGAGCGCCATTTAGGCTTATTCTTACATACCTTACTTGCCTCTTTGACATTCATAACTCTTGTCATGCAAGCTCGTCTGTTCTTAAGGCTCCTGACATCACCTTCTGCTAGTACACGATCAATTTGATCATGGAAGGTGTGTCGTGGCCTTCCACGACTTCTGCATCCATCCACTTTTGCATTGTATATCTGTTTATTCATTCTTTAATCATGCATTCTTTCCACATGTAAGTAATCGTACAACAATTATGTATACCACCGTCGCCACTCCTAATCAGAATATTCTTGCCACGGGTTGTCTGGAAGAGATCGCTTTTTAGCGATAAGACCGCCCTTTGTACCCAACTAGACTAATACTAGTTCGTAAGTTTTTCTGTAATGGTGTACAATAAAGAGTTATCTATCTATCTAACTATCCTTGTAGGTACCTAATATTGGCCTTAAAAGCTTTGTAATATTATTGTATGTCTTTAAAGACAGGGAGCGACCTATTTTAGAGGGCTTGCGTGACTGGAGAGAAATAAGTATACCGTTTTTATTTTGAATTTATTAGAAATAATAACTTTTGGATTCTATATATTAGGCGAGCGTCCAGGTTCATTTTCCATGTCAATAAATCATAGCTCGCAAATTTAGCAAGTTTAAGTGGCAGTGGGCCGGTCACGTCTGTCGCAGGACCGACGGCCGATGGAGCAAACGAGTCCTGGAGTGGAGACCACGTCTCGGCAAACGTAGCGTAGGACGCCCGCCAGCCCGGTGGTCTGACGACCTGCGCAAGATCGCCGGCAGGGGCTGGATGAGGAAGACGGGAGACCGGGATATGTGGAGCGTACTTGGGGAGGCCTACGTCCAGCAGTGGACTGAGAGTGACTGAAGAAGAAGAAGAAGAAGGAGAAATCAACTGTTTCTACCTCGCACACTATTAACTTTACAGATCACTTCTAATTATCCAAAAGTTATTATTTCTAATAAATTCAAAATAAAAACGGTACTTATTTCCCTCCAGTCATCAGATGAAGGCGTGCTTCGTCCTTCAAAATCAACTGACATTTCGTATGTCAGGTTAATGTCAAAATCGACTGATGTTTTATGTCAAGTGAAATGATATTTTAGGCGTGATAATTATCAGGTTAGACAAACCCATATCAGATATTACTTTAGGTACCTAATGTTTACAATTATATCTTCAATATTCAATATATGCAGCAAACTACGACACACACAGACGCACATATATATTGTATATATAATATTATATTGTACATATAATAAAATTGTAGAGGTCGAATTTCTGTACAAGAAAAAAAGCTAAAAACCGAGTCAGGGGGATGTAAGAAGTGAAATAGAACTAATTAAGATTTTCTTTAAATTTTTTGTTTCTCTGTTTGTAGCGGCTAATCTCCGAAACGACTGGACCGATTCAAATAAAATTTTGTATGGTGGTAGCTTATATCCCTGGTCAACATATAGGATACTTTTGATCCCGAAAAATTAAAGAGTTCTCGTGGGATATTTAAAAAACTGCACCACGCGGATGAAGTCGCGGGCATCATATATATATATGATCACAGAGCACATTAATAATAGAATAGGAGAGATAATAAAACTAATTTAAAAACTAAAAATAAACTAAGTTATAAATAATACAAGCGGTTATAGACTGTGTAACAAATCCCTGCCAGATGGGAGCGTGCCCAGAAGGCTGGCTGCATTTCCGCGCAGTATGACGATGCTTATTCGTTGTGCGAAATATGCGCCAGCCTTCTGATCACGAGTGGCATCGAACAGCTTCTTGCAAATTTCTCTGAAGAAATTCTTTGCCGATGGACCCCACGGACCAAATGCTTCAAATTAATTTAATTTAATGGTATTTTGACAGTTCGATGTTGGAGCTCCAGTGGTCGCTGATGGTGTCCAAGTAGCCATTGTCGTTGAAGAGGGCGGAAGTAAGTATTATTTGATTTCAATCTTGTGGAGGTCATTATCTCTGCTGAATTAATACCGGCTCTCACTTTTTTTTCACCTTCTCCCAATTAGCTTAAGTCGGCACAATGTCTTTTCATTCCATACTCCTCTACTCTGCTATACGTCTTCGGTCACACGGCTAATTATCAAAATTCAAAACTTTTATTCAAAATAAGTTCCACTGGACCAGCCCCGGCCGGTGTAGGACTATTGTGGGAAATGAGAACAGAAAGTACCGGGCTATTGGGGTGAACTGCTAGTGGTACTAGGGGTCTGGGAATATGGGGACTATGGTGTCTGCCCGTCGCAATATTCTGGGAACATGTAAAAATGGGCAGACGGTGACTCGCCACTCCCTGTATTTATTATTATTGCTATTACTTTTTGACATGTATTTTTTTCATATGTTTCATTTAACATTATAAAATTTATTATAATTATAAATATTTATATGCTCCTATGTGAGGAAGACATTGGTACACTATAACATATATACCAACTGTTTAACCATGTTTTGAACAAACAAATTTGATTTGATTTGATTTGAATAGGTTTTCTGGGATACCGTATAATAAATGACGGGATAATAAACCTCTAATTTCATTGCACGTTACTTTCAGCTGTTCTTGCTGTCTCCGACTACGTGGAATGGATTAACGACGTGACCGGCCTGAGCCTCTAGGTCCAACTTCACCATTCCTCAACCAATGATAGTCCCAAACATAAAGTTTTAAGACTGTCATCTGTCTGAGTTTGGGGCTGAACTGTGAAAAACACTTTGTTTTTAAAATTAAATAATAACAATAGTACATCTGTCTCTTTTATTTCTTAAGATTGGCAAATGGCCAAAATGGAACCTTAATTAAATTATTTATTATTAGTATTATTTAGTAGAAAGAATGCATGATGAAAGAATGACTAAACAGATATACAATGCAAAAGTGGATGGATGCAGAAGTCGTGGAAGCCCACGACACACCTTCCATGATCAAATTGATCGTGTACTAGCAGAAGGTGATGTCAGGAGCCTTAAGGACAGACGAGCGTGCATGACAAGAGTTATGAATGTGAAAGAAGCAAGTGAGGTGTGTAAGAATAGCCTAAATGGCGCTCTGTTGTTCGTGCCTACCCCGCAATTGAACTGGCGTGAAGTTATGTATGTATGTATTATTTAGCAAAATGTCACAAATATTTTACGGAATAAAATATTTCGTCGCCGCACGATTTACCAAAGAAAAGTACACACCGGGCCAGCCGGTTATGGTGTAACTGTACGGTAGGGGAGTTGTATGGTGGTACACCAGGCAGCTCCCATTTAATCATGATCATATATCATTCGCCTTAGCAACGAACTGAAGGCGGCACTGCTGCAAGTAGTCGTGTAGAACGATGACTCACCTGCACGGGCGCCTGCGGCGTCAATAACAAGCTAAGCAATATATAGCGGCGCCCGCGGCCTACAAGAAGACACGCAGCCAAATCACCATCTAGCAGTGCATGAAAGGAAGACTTCCAGACCACAGCGGCCCAATTAGTCTACGGTTTGCCTGGACAAATTTTCACTTCACAAACTGACAAGATCGTCGATATGACCATCTTCAATCAACGACTGCGTAGCCACATCTCGAAGCTCAGGCCGACACAAGCAACATGACACAACCCATGTTGCCCCCGCTACGTACCTCACGACTTAAGAGCAGCCACACATGTTTTCTTACGAGAAGGCCAGATAAGGAAGGCATTGCAGCCACCTTATGCTGGTCCGTATAAAGTGCTGAAACGAGGTTCAAAAACATATGACATTAGGGTGCAAAACAAAATGCTAACCATTAACTATTGACAGATTAAAACCAGCCTACATGTCAACTGAGTAGTACCAAATGCCATCAGCGATTACACACTCGCCAAAGACCTCGAATAACACGGTTGCAGCCGTGCCAAGCAGTTGTCCAACCAGGCAGACGAGGAGCGGTCGAAGAGTTCGACCTGCGGAATACGAATAAGAGGCGACAAAATAACCCACAGCCAGGTGGCAGGGCATTTGCCCGACTGGATGGCTACCGCCCCTGGTCTAAAGTATGTCGTCATAATAACCTTGAGTTGTGTTCCGGCATTAGTGACCAGGTTCCAGTCTCCCTTAAGAGAGCAGCAGCGCATTTGTAGCAACTTTGGTGTTGCAAATGTCCATAGGCGATGGTAACCGCTTTCCATCAAGTGGGTCGTTTGCCTGTCTACTGATCTCCTGCAATAAAAAAAATATATTTAGTGTGATTATATATTACTTTTTTCTCTCTTAGAATAGGTAATTTTTCATTATACTCATTATTTCATTTTTATTATTAAAACCTACATTTTTCTGTTTCTTGCGCTTTATATTTTAATCTTTGGTAATTATGCGTTTTTTTTTTAATTATTTGTTTTTTTTAATGTTTAGTACGGTTCGCATGCCTTAAGTGATTTAGGAAGTGGGCACTGAAAATCAGCGCTGTGTCGGACTACGTTTCGGCACAGCAAAATGCTGAGTGCCAACCTCATTTTCAAATTGCAGCATACAATTTCTGTATAATTTTATCTATACTTTGTTATATTAGTACTATTACGAGTTTAACGGGACTCGAATTAAAATGCCGTTGGAATTATTACAGAGTTTATTAGAACTATAAAAACATGTATAACACAGGTACAAAAATGACCGAACACAACAAAAACAAACGTAATGAGGAAGATCGTAATTCAATAAAACACACGCTAGTACACACGTCTCGCTTTGATCGCGGTTCTCGCTCGACTGCCAAATCCTTCAATCAGGCCATCGTTTTATAGTGTACAAGTGCAATGTGCCCGCCCGGCAACGTGACCGAATTTCCTAGAATCAGCTTGTACTTTAAAATCCGTAACACCTGGCTAATTATTACAATACAACAATAGGCTGTTCTCTAGAAACGTATGCCAATAAATAAGTAAACAAAAGAAGACAATCATAAAATAATTACAATAGTTTCAATGTTATTAGTTCAAATGCCCACGGGTATAAATGTGCTTCTACAAATCTGTACGTGGAATTTATCTTTGTCGGCGCCTAGGTTGTAACAGTGCTATTTTGTGTCGTGTATCGCTATTAGAAATAAATACTTTTCTTTCTTTCTTATTACTTGGGGCGGTCTGTAACACGCCCACGGAGAGGTGAGCGCGCGTGAAATGAGTCGCGTCCCCATTTCGACGTCGTCTTCTACCGGCACCATCCACTCACAATGCTGCTTCAAACAGATTTTTTTTTAAAGTTTAAGGCTTGGCAACTAGGCCTTTAAGCCAGACACCCTTGTATTGTAGGCTACAATCGACGTCATTCAAACTGAGTTTTTGTGAAGACTCGAAAGACCACATTTAGCTTTATAGTTCACATTTCTCGCAAAACACATAATTACTACTCAAAAACTGTCAATAACCTACAACTATTGTTCATTTTAGAGTAATTTTACACATTTTTAGAAAATAAAACTGCACAGCACAACGTCCCCTTTCAGTTCCCGCCAAAAACTCCGCTTCAAAGAGAAAACAGTACAAGCTTAGTTTAGACTTTCTATAGTAAGCGGAACCAGTTGTAGCCTTGACCGCTTTGTTTACTTTGGTTGGTTAAGTCTTGAATCTCCTTAAGCAGCGTTACAAAATACTATTGCTTTAATAATCATATGAATTGAGCGTATGTGGTAATACGTTTCTTAACCAAAAAAAGTAAAACTATGTGTTTATAAAATTACATAACAGTATTTTTGGAGCTTAATAATAAACTAACGTAATTTATGTTGTTAGCAAAAAATTGTACTTTGACGATAATCGCCTAGTAAAAAACAAAATAGGATCATGGTCATCCAAAGCAACTGCGGTATAGTAGAGGAGACTGTGAAGAGCGTCCTTCACCCGTCTGCTAATTAGATGAGGCATATTTTTTTTAGCAAATTATCTTGATTTATACATATATTTATACAATTTCCTGCGGCCGGACGGCCTGTCGTAAGAGGCGACTTAACAACCCACAGCCAGGTGGTAGGGCATTTGCCCGACTGGATGGCTACCACCCCTGGTCTAAAATATGTCGCCATAACAACCTTGAGTTGTGTTCTGGCATTAGTGACCAGGTTCCAGCCTCCCTTAAGAGAGCAGCAGCGCATTTGTAGCGACTTTGATGTTGCAAATGTCCATGGGCGATGGTAACCATTTTCCATCAAGTAGGCCGCCTGCCTGTCTACTGATCTCCTGAAAAAAAAAATGGAAAAAAAATTATAATCACGCATATAGTATAACATGCCAATCGAAAAATGTTCATGGCTATTTTTGAAATAGTAACTTCTTATGGGAGGGTGAACCGCTTCGTTACGTAACGCGTTACGGCGCCAGTCTGGCTTCCCTTTCTGTCACGCATACGATAGCGGTAGGCAGGCTCCTCTTCTCTCACTCTAACTCACAGTGCTAGCCGTATTTCGGTAATTAGATTAAATAATGTACATACACAAAATTCTAATGTAATGTAACTAAGAATAAAATATATTTTATAATTAATAAAAGATTTATTAACAACTAACATTTCCTTACATTCCTCATATTATAATAATATACATAAAATTTAAGTAATAACTCAATGGTAATAACATAGCTTTTATCAAGTTAAACAATTTCAATAATAAATAGTTCAACGTAGATTATTTTAAATTATCACTTCTGTCGGGCGTCCCGAGACGCACACGCTTTTATTAATTAAGTTAATTTTAATAAAAAAATTCATAGCCTGCACTCTTTTGATACTTAAAACAAACCAAATTTATCCCCATTTCTGAAATTATCTAAATTATCTCAGAAACGGGGGTCTGCAAATGGTCGGTTTTGAAGAATCGTTTTATGAAACTGACACGTGTCTAGATATACTGGTAATAGCAAGACATAGTATAAGTATCCACTGTATTTTGAGACTTGTCATATTCGTAATACGAATCAACCAAATGGATATTTTAACCCATCGAATAACGAATTATTTTTTGACGTCAGAGAATTATGACGGGGTGAAGGTAAGGAACGGAATGCTCCGGTCGTTCGGGCATGTGGAAAGAATGACTAAACAGACATACAATGCAAAAGTGGATGGATGCAGAAGTCGTGGAAGGCTACGACACACCTTCCATGATCAAATTGATCGTGTACTAGCAGAAGGTGATGTCACGAGCCTTAAGGACAGACGAGCGTGCATGACAAGAGCTATGAATGTCAAAGAAGCAAGTGAGGTGTGTAAAAATAAGCCCGAATGGCGCTCTGTTGTTCGTGCCTACCCCGCAAGGGAACTGGCGTGAAGTTATGAATGTAAGTATGTAGAGAATTATAAACAGTTTCGACTTGGAAAAAAAAGTGCGTGTGTACAATTCACACACGGCAGAAGTGAAACTTTAGAAAGGTATCCTACGAGAGAATTAAGATTCCATGGTTTTTTTTCTCTTTGAATAAATAACACGAGAGGTTTATTATAACGAAAATAGGAAACAAATGCTCTAGTTTCAATTTGATTTATGAACTTCAAAACTTCGTTTATTTTTAGTTTTGAATTGTATTTTTCTAAATTAGTTTCAGTTTCTTTATTCCTTATTTTTCAAATGCTATTATAGGATATTGTTGCCAGTTGCAGGACTTGAATTAAAATGTCGTTGGAATTATTATAGAGTTTATTAGAACTATACAAACACGTGTAACACAGGTACAAATATATCCGAATACAACAAAGCCAAACGTAATGCAGAAGGTCGTAAGATATTCCCGATATGTACGCACGTCTCGCTTCGTTCGTGGTTCTCGCTCGACTGCCTCATCTCTCAAATGGGGCATTGCTTTATACTGCACAGATGCAATATATCTGCCCGGCCGCGTGTACCGAATTTCCTAGAATCAGTCCGACACACCTAGCTAATGACTGCCATGAAAGATGGGCACATACACAATGGGCTGTTTTCTAATCACAAATTTTAAACACAAAGTAAACAAAAGAGGTCCAAATGCCGAAAGGTAACAAAATGTGTTTTTACGGTATGTAAGTGTGAATCCACATTTGTCGGCGTCTAGGTCGTAACAATATGTATTAAATAAATATATTTTTTTTTTTGGTTAATGATGGTTTAGCCATTTTTCAATAATTATTTAAAACTTTAAAATGAAAATGTTTGAATTATTAAATTTACGGCGTCACACTTTTTCGTTCCCGTCGGAAGAATTCACTACCTTGGCTAAAAAAAATGTGTGCTGGGACACATACTAGAAGTGAAACTTCAATGGACAAGTGGAAAAATGAATGGCAACGGATAAGTGGAAAAACGAATCGCAACAAAATTTTAACTCGAAGTTTTATAGGCAGGTTTTCAAATTGGACAAGTACATTAACAATCTGCCCGTAAAACTATAATTTAAAATTTTGTTGCGATTCGTTTTTCCACTTATCCGTTGCCATTCGTTTTTCCATTTGTCCATTGCGATTCGTTTTTCCACTTGTCCGTTAATAAATATTTTGAATTCGCTTAGTGGGTTATTAAACTCAACAAAAAAATCAAAATGTGTTCTGGGACACATAGTAGAAGTGAAACTTCACCCGATCAGTGGAAAACGAATCGCAACAAAATTTTAACTTGAGATTTTACGGGCAGATTGTTAATATACTTGACCAATTTGAAAACCTGCCCGTAAAACTTCAAGTTAAAATTTTGTTGGTCCGTTCAAGTTTCACTTCTATTATGTGTCCCAGCACACATTTCGATTTTTCACAGGTTTACTGCAAATTATGATTTGATTAGGTTAGCTACATTTTAATGAATGCATATTTATTTTAACATTTTTTATTTTATCAAACAAAAAAACTGAATTCGATCCGGAACCAAAAAACGCATCCATAGTATATTCTAAAATTATGCCGCCTCTCACCACGTCTAATCTAAATTTATGCCGCTCCTCCACGCGGCCGTAACTCTTTTTCGTGACGGAAAAATCCTAAGACCCCCCCGTTTATATAGAAGTTTCACTTCAAAAAGTCCCAGGTTGATATGGTATCAGGGGCCCATAGCGGTCGCTTTCACAAACTGATATTACGAATACGCCAAGTATCAATATAAAGTGGAGCTTTACTCTATATTTTACACCTACCAGTATATCTAGACACGTGTCAATTTCACTGCCCGATTCTCCCAAAGCGGCCGCATTAGTCCCCCAGACATATTTTGGTACAGTCACCAAAAATTATCCGCGCATAATAATTGTGTAAGTGGGGTAAACATAAAGTGCTGTCCGGACCTTTGAACATGTCGCAACATAAAAATGGACCTTAAACCAGGACCGCACTTAGCAATAAAAACAATATAATAAAATATTTGGTTTTACGCCAAGCATAAATGTTTTATTTTACTGATATCTGTTGTGAATCTAAGCTTTACATGTAACGAGACACATAAAAAGATTTGAGATTTGACGCGTAAGTGCTTTTGGTTGTATTTGTATAAAAATTCAAACGAAATTACAGCAAAAACAGTTCTATTATATTAGCTTGGTAACTTTTTGAAGGTTTTGTTGTTGATTCATAATAAACGTTAAACATGGCAAAGCGCTTATATTCTGGGTTATATAGCTTTGAAAAATGAGATATTGTTATAACATAAAAAGTATTTAATAATACAATGTGAGCGTGCGAAAAACATTAGGAAGGAAATTCCCAATTTTTCTTTGAGTTTTAATATGGAGTTATGTAAGACGTCGCATAATTTTGTTTTACTAAGTAACTATTGTCTTGTTGTGCATTTTTGTAATTTTTGTTATGGTGAACAATAAAGTGTTGTCTATGTCTATGTCTAATTTATTCGGGCCCGACAATTCATTAGCGATATATTTGGTGTAATAAATGGCCATGGACGACAAGGACCACTTTCTATGAGGTAACGATCTGTCTGTTTGCCTGTTTCAGACAACAAAAACATCATATTAATGAAAGTTTTATTAAAATACTATACTATTACCGAATTACATACCATTTTTTTGATTATTATATCTAAAAACCTTTTAAGTATCTCATACTTTGAAAGCTATGTGTAAAGCCTCATATTTTCAGGGCCGTTATTAATAATAGTAATTTTTTTACAATATAGAAGAAAAGCAATGTTTAAAACTGAACTTTTCGGGTTTAGTAACTATATTTGAAAAAAAAACCGAATCTGTAATTTTATGTCACAGCTATTTTTTTTTTAGAAAGCACAAGAATAAAATTCATCTAAGTACAACAATTTGTAAGTATAATTTTATTTATAGTATAGTTTAATTTGGAATTAGATTTGGTTTTTAAAATTAACATTATATTTATCTACTTTATTTCAAGAATAAAGCCCAATCGTTATCTATTTGTATTCTACTTTTACAACAATAGATAGACATCTATTGTTGTAAAAGTAGATTACAACGGCGAATCAATAAGATCTTAGAAGTGCATATATATAATAATATTTTGGGAGAAGTTCAATATTCAAATTAAAGTGTGTCAAACACACAATATTTATGCCAACTGTCACTTGCTTTTGTCAGTCCGAGCGCAAGTAACATTTTTTTTTGTGCAATGAGTTGCTTAACACGCACGTGATACGTGCGTGATAAAATATCTCAGCTTAAAAAAAATGTCCACGAAAGATTTTTCGGCTATTCAGCAGATATTAGGGGATGATGTTTTACCCTATTCTACGGTTGCGTACTGGGTGACTTAATTTAAAAGAAACAGATGAAGCTGTAAAGAAGACCCGCGTTTTGGGCGGTCTTTAACCTCCGTTACGGAAGAAAATGTCAAAAAGGTTGTTGAGAATCTGGTTTTAGAAGACAGAAGAATAATTATAAAACATAACTGAGATCCTAAAGATATCTTTTGGTAGCGTTCATCCTATTTTAATTGATTCACTGGGGTCAAAAATCTGTCGGCAAGATGGGTGTCACGAATTTTAACCGACGAAAACAAAAAGCCAAAAAGAAAATTTGTAACCGCAATCTCAAAATGTTCCAGTGTGATTCAGATAATTTTTGCTGTCGTTTTGCCACCATGGATAAAACGTGGGTCCACCATTTCAATCCTGAAACTAAGAGTCAAAGCCTGTTTTGGAAACGACCATCTTCTCGATACATTAAGAAATTTCAAGTTGCTCCTAACGCTGGCATAGTTATGGCCTCAGTGTTTTGGGATAGTGAATAAATCCTTTTTATTATTATATGCCAAAAGGCCAGACGATTGCTAGACTCTATTATGCAAATTTAATTCCGAAATTGAGATTACAGAAAAAAGTCGCGGAAAATTGTCGTTGAGCGTGCTGTTTCTTCACGATAACGCTCCCGTTCATCGATCGGACGTTGCGCTCAACACAATCCGTTGTGCTGGCTTCAATCTCTTTAACCACCCACCATATTCTCCGGACTTAGCCCCAAGTGGTTTTCACTTATATCCAATATTAAAAGAGTAAATTTGTAGAACTAAATTTCACGAGTATTTTTTTTTGCAGGAGTTCAGCAGACAGGCATACGACTCACTTGATGGAAGCGGTTACCATTGCCTATGGACATTTTCAACACCAAAGGTGCTACAAATGCGCTGCTTCTCTCTAAATGATGAGTATGTCGCGGTTATGACTGGCGTAGAGAAGTTTTTCGAGACTCAAGAAAAACATTATTTTTTCGCAAGAAATAAGGAAGTTCGAAATGCGTTATTCTAAATGTATTGCGTTGGAGGGAGATTATGTAGAAAAATAAAATAATTTGTTAACATTTTAGCATTTTTTTCATATTGATTCCAAGAACTTTTTGATTCACCCTTGTACGTTGCGTTAAGATAATTTAAATATCTTATTGACGAAGAACTTCACTGACTTTTGTGTACAATTAACGTTACATTGTTTGTTATGATTATATAATACAATTCAATTACGAGGTTCCAACCCGACAAAGAATAAAACAAAAATTCGAGTGCATGAAAACTAAGGTGACATATATGTATGTCTTTTAAATTTATTCCGAATTTAAGTGCCATGTCAAGATAGATGATAGATAATGTTATTTTCGAATATGAACCAAAAAGTATGTATTATTCCACAAGAGACAAAGAAAAACAACAGATATATCGTAGTGAATCTCACATAGTTTTTTATGGCTGTCGTATTTTTTTATTTCCTATTTTTTTTTGTTTTTATGTATATCGTTCTTTTATTCTCCTTAGCTTTTTGCATAATTGAATGTTCAGGCGCTTCTAAAAGTAATGATTGTGCATTTATAACTAGATATTTCCTTTACTTTTCTTTGTACTTTTGTATGTAGAAAGCATGGATTTTTCTATGATACAAAGTAATGAATTATAGTACGACAGTTCTTATAAATCCTGAAGTTGGTTAATTAAAAATTTAAGATTTATGGGAGCATTATTTATTAGAATGGAAATCAATAAAGATGGTTGTTACTTCAGTAGTTTTATACATTAAGGCGAATGTTAACTCGAGCGTATAGGAAATATTAAACACAGTACAAACATTGTATATCAATTATTTTTGAAGTGAAACTTCTATATAGACGGGGTCTTACGATTTTTCGCTCACGAAAAAGCGTCACGGCCGCGTGTTCTAATACTTACATTTTTAAACTCATGATATCTTTCGAATGGGATGTCCTAATTGAATAATTCAAAAGGTTATATAAAGGTATTGAAGCAGTCTTGAATATGAATTAATTTATTTTAATAAGGATAAATACCAAAATATAAATAAAAAGCCTTTTCTAGCGGTCACATTTTAATTAAATTTTTAAAATAAAAACCACTTATTGTGGCATAATTTTAATAGTTAGACATATGCTGTCACGACACTTTTTTGTAAATAATGATGTGTTCTGCAAAGTCGTAGTATATTATTTTATTCTATCATCAATAGTTTTCGTAGCGCACGCGATTTTAGGTATTTTTTTTACACTTTGGGTTACATTATTGGAGTTTTAATAAGGATCCCTATTTTTTGTAAATATAATATAGTCTATATCACCCGGGGATAGTGTGTCTTGCCAACAGAGAAATATATTTTCAAATCGGTTCAGTAGTTTTGGGGGCTCTTCAATGCAAACAAACAATCTAATCTTTCCTCTTTATAATATTAATATAAATATTCATATATATTTATTATAAAATTAATTAGATATTTGCATATTATAAAAAAAATTGGGAGTTGGGTTGCCCTAAAAAGCGCTATATCTAGCTCCAAAAGCGCTAAATTGGCAGCCCTGGTGAGCCGAGCGCCGGGGAAGTCCCGTAAACGAGAAAGCGAGCGAGGGAGCAAGCGAGGATATACCTCGTCCTCCGACGACCTCGTCCCTCTAATACTTTAAATCGCGTTCTACGCATCGATAAATGCGATGTTCCGAGCCGCCATTAATGGAGGTAAACTTAAGTTTGCATCGAACTTATACCTCTGCTCTCCACGTGGCTGGGCATCGCTGCCTCTATTTGTGGTCTGTGTAAAAAAATATTAATAAATAATTTTAGAGTAGACTATGGAAGTTTTTTTGGTTCCGGATCGAATTCAGTTTTTTGTTTGATAAAATAAAATATGTTTAAATAAAAAATGCATTCATTAAAATGTACCTAATCTAACCAAATCATAATTTGCAGTAAACCTGCGAAAAATCGAAATGTGTGTTGGGACACATATTAGAAGTGAAACTTCAACGGACTAGTGGAAAAACGAATCGCAACAAAGTTTTAACTTGAAGTTTTACGAGCAGATCGTTAATGTACTTGTCCAATTTGAAAACCTGCTCGTAAAACTTCAAGTTAAAGTTTTGTTGCGATTCGTTTTTCCACTTATCCGTTGCGATTCATTTTACCACTTATCCATTGCCATTCGTTTTTCCACTTGTCCGTTGCGATTCATTTTTCCACTTATCCGTTGCCATTAATTTTTCCACTTATCCATTGCCATTCGTTTTTCCACTTGTCCGTTGAAGTTTCACTTCTAATATGTGTCCCAACACACATTTAGATTTTTTAATAAAACGTGACGCGTGAAGTGCGTCCCTAAAATGCGAATTAGAACGCGCCCATATTTAAGTTATTGTTTTTCCACAAATGACAAAAATAATTTCGTAGATTATAGCACTTAACAGATAATTATTATTGCCGTATTTGCGATACAAATTTGTAATACAAATATCTCTTTAAATCTAGCTCGCTGATTCATAAATTAAGGAAAAAGCTCAAATCCTCGTAACTTATATAATAATATTTCGTAAAAAAACAGAATTAAATTAATATTATAATATAAAAACCAGATTATCACAGTCATAAGTGACTTGCACAACGTATGCATATCCCCAGACATCCACCAGAGTACGGCCCTGCATAACTTTCACTCTTACAGCATCGCGGATTGCGCATGATTCTTGTTAACCCATTCGAGCACTGTGCACAAGCGCGAGACGCGGCCATGTTTGCGCCGGTTCGAAATACAATTTGAACGAATTTTGAGAAGCATTAAAAATGTTCAAATGCGTCCTTGCGTGATTTCGTGTTTGTGTGTGGATTGCAGTTGTTATATTTGTTTGTGTGTTGTTAACAATAGTTTTGTGTGTTGTTAACAATAGTCGTGTCTGTTAACAACTCTATTACTCAGACTGTGTTTTATCTGTGACTCGGAGTTATTTCTAAGAACTTACCATAATACAAAGTCTTCTGCGCATAGAGCTAGATCTTACCGACTACTTATGTGAATGCCGGTTTTTGGGACAATTCAAAATCGGCAAATATAGGTGAAATTGCCGAGGGTAAGTAGCTGTGGTCGGCTGTTGACATCTATCATTATATAGGCTATAAAACTTTATCCTTCGTTAAGCGATCTTCGTTTTTTTTATAACTTATATTAATCGTCTGTCGGCATTTAAAGTTTATCTACTGTTGTCTATGCTTATAAATGTGGACTGTGTATTACAGTCATGGATTTGTGTTTGTAGGAATTGGTGATAGTTTGATTACTTTCTATCTTGACTTATAAATAATTTCTAAAGTTTTTATTTAATATTAACTCTACATTTGAAGATACAAATAAATGTTAAAAATAGTCTACTGCTTACTCTATGTAGACCGCTCCGCAAACTGTTATTGTTGTTTACGAAGAAGAAGCGCCAAGAATAAGAGTAGATTTTTTTTCTACGTTTTCGCGATTAAATGGCTGAAAGGATCATATTGAAATTAGGCAAGAAGATATATTGTAGAGGGACATAAGCTACCATTTGCCTTAAAAAACAGTTTTAATTTAATTGAATAGTTTTTGTTTAATTTTTGATTGTAATTGTAATGTTATTACCTGAAATAAAGACGGAGTGACGCTCGCGGACCGCATTCGTAATACCGAAGTAAGAAAAAGAGTTGGTCTGAAAGAGAGTGTCGGGGTGAAGGTAAGGAAAGGAATGCTCTGGTGGTTCGGGCATCTGGAAAGAATGCATTATGAAAGAATGACTAAACAGATATATAATGCAAAAGTGGATGGATGCAGAAGTCGTGGAAGGCCACGACACACCTTCCATGATCAAATTGATCGTGTACTAGCAGAAGGTGATGTCAGGAGCCTTAAGAACAAACGAGCGTGCATGGCAAGAGTTATGAATGTCAAAGAAGCAAGTGAGGTGTAAGAATAATCCTAAATGGCGCTCTGTTGTTCGTGCCTACCCCGCAAGGGAACTGGCGTGAAGTTATGTCTTGAAATAAAGACTTATTACTCATCACTATTATCTGTCGTACAATCTAGGCAGTTTTGTGGTACACTTTACGCAGAAACTATCCCACTTTTAGATTTCGGCTTTAGCATAGTATTTTTTTTATGTTTAAGGGTTGGCAGCTAGGCTTTTAAGCCAGGCGTAATTGTATTGTAGGCTACAATCCACGCCGTATAACGGAGTTCTTGTGAAAACTCAAAAGGCCACATTTGACTATACAGTTCACATTTCTCACAAAAACACATAATTACTACTCAAAAACTATCAATATCCTACAACTATTGTTCATTTTACAGTGATTTTACACATTTAAAATAAAACTGCACAGCACAACGGCCCCTTTCAGTTCCCGTCAAAAACTCCTTTAAATTTATTTCTAGACGTGTTATCTTATATATAAAAATGAATCGCAAAATGTGTTGGTAAGCGCATAACTTGAGAACGACTACCGATTTTGATGAAATTTTGTGTGTGTGTTTGAGTGGGTCCCGGGATGGTTTAGATCCACAATTGGAACCGGTTTGGAACCGGTAGCTGGCGCTGAGATCGGGTTCTACAATCTTCCTAATCACCTGGAGCGATTTTGGTGATTTTGTTTTTGTGTGTTTGAGTGGGTTCTCGGATGGTTTAGATTCACAATTAGAACCGGTAGGTGGCGCTGAGATCGGGTTCTAGAATCCTCCTAATCACCGGGAGCGATTTTGGTGATTTTCTTTTTGTGTATTTGAGTGGGTTCCCGGATGGTTTAGATTCGTAATTAGAACCGGTAGGTGGCGCTGAGATCGGGTTCTAGAATCCTCCTAATCACCTGGACCGATTGTGGTGATTTTGTTTTTGTGTCATGAAACAAAGTCTTTTAGGAATTCAGAAAATATGGCGGTACGAAGTTCGCCGGGTCAGCTAGTCCTATCATAAATATTTTATACAAATAAAAAAACGAAGATATAACAAATTTTAATAATTAAGATTTGATTGTATTTCTAATGTCATCTGTCAAAAATTATAAAATCAATAAGACGTCTGTAATATCATCTGGACTGTTACTACTAATGCCATCTGTTCGAAAAATAAAGAACTAATATCGATGTAAACATGTAAAACAATGTTATTTAGTTAAAAATACAGAGGATTTTTTTTAATTAAATAAATAAACAGTAATTAATTCATTATTACTTGGTAGAAAATTTCGCGAGCCACCTTAAAGCGCCGTTTTTTGCTAATTTTAGAATAGGGAATCGCTTTATAGACACGAAGTTATACGAAAGGCTCTGATATTATTACTATATAAAGAAAAAGACATTAGATAAGGCTGAGACGCGTTTTTTAATTCTGCCATTGAATACGTATTGCATGATTTATAATTGCACGGAAATCACATTTAGGACTTTTAGATGAGTGCTTCTACTCTTAGTCAGCCTACCTCACTGAAATGCAAACTTCCTGTCCTGTTCTGGGTTCAATACCTGGTATGGCAAATTTCATAACTGAATTGAATAAACTTTCCTTTAGTTATGTTTCTGTCTGAGTGTCTTGGATTTATTCCAGGGTTTTCTATCATTTATTACGAATAACATAACGTAACTGACTTAGCTTGGGGATATTGTATAAAATGTATGTTTGTTTGCCGATTACTATGATTACTATTTTGTGCCAGAAAATGTAAGAATTCCCGCTGGATTTGAGGACGACTTTTACGAAAATCTTAAACATTAATCTTTTTTCTATTTAAGCAACGAAAAACCATGATGCGGATGTGACTGACCAAGATGCTGGGATTCAAACGGTCGATGGTGCAATCCGTCATCCTACTCTCATGGGCCATACAACATTGCACCTTCGGCCTCCTAACATTATGGTATACTTTTGCACTGCTGCTCCTCGTATCTGTAGTGCTGGCCATAACTACTTATGACCATGACTACTGGACAGATAGAGGAGTGTTCTCGCCCCCGGGTTTGCCTATAGTGGGACACATTATATCAGTGGTGACATTCAAAGAACAAGGCGGAATGTGTTTCAAGAGAATCTATGATATATACAAGAATGAAAGGTTTTTAGGTAAGTTGACATTTTTATATTGCACGATTTCAACAGACAGGCAGACGGCCCACCTGATGGAAAGCGGTTACCATAGCCTATGGACATTCGCAACACCAAAGCTGCTACAAATGTTCTGCTGCTCTCTTAAGGGAGACTGGAGCCTGGCCACGAAAGTCGGAACACAGCTGAAGGTGGTTATGGCGGCAAACTCTAGACCAGGGGTGGTAGCCATCCAGACGGGCAATTATCCTACCATTTGGCAAGTAATATTACATATATATAATAAGTTCAAAAATGAGAAACAGCTTCACAGTTCATAAATCACTTTATTGTACTATTCTTTCAATGACACTGCACATATTATCAGATATTATGGTTCTCACGAGTTGACTGTTACAGAATGACACTACCTTCAGCGCGCTCCATTAGTAGCTCAAAACGCCCAAAATACTTAGTTAGTCGTTCCACAAGGAGACTGCGGTCGTTGTAGTCGTGGTGGAAACGTCACTAATGACGTCGTCATTTTCGTTCACACAACGCTCACAATGAACCATGTCAAGAGGTGGGTTGAATAACCGTTCCACTTGGGTTTTTACGATTGTAACGCCGGCATGCAAGTGGAACAGGAAAAACCGCGGTCGTGAACGCGGTCGTTGTGAGTCTCTAACGGAACTTAGCCCTTGTGTGCACCACTACCTACCGCACACATCTTAAATAATTGACACTATTTGTAAAAACCACGCAATAATAATTATCAATTAATTTAAAATTTTGTAAATTAGTATTCAACATAATATTTTCTTAAGTTTTCGCGTCTTGTATACATAATAAAACTACGTTTTTTAACGGTTTTAAGCGCGGTAATTTATTTGATTTTTATTATTCCGACGTTTGTCACACTCTTGACATCTTTGTCTTCCGTGATCACGGCCACTGAAAAGTGGTCGAAACGTCGGAATAACAAAAATCAAATACATTACCGCGCTTAAAACCATTAAAAACGTAGTTTCATTAGTATTCAGCACTTAGGCGTTTTAATTGATCAACATCTAGTCACTAACTTAGTAAATATTTTTTACACATTCTGCAAATCAGGGAATGATAGCCTTAAAAAATTGTAAGACTGGTCTACATCATGGAAAGAACTTATCGTCGCCTATGGATCTTTGCAAAACCAGAGGCTCCAGAACTGGGAGGAATTTTATGACATATAGGTTCAGTGGGCGCCTAGTAGTATGCACAGGCTTCGGGTTCGATTACTGGCAAGATAAATTTCGTAAATAAACTTCCTGTTATTTACTATGGCCTGGGTGTCTAGGATCAGGTCTCAGATTGGTCCGGTGCTCATAACACAAGCGTAACTTGCTTAGCTTGGGGATATGCAATGTAGGTGTTTGTCTGTTGATTTAAAAAAATATAAAGCACTAAGTAACTATTGCAGTGCAAGCGTTATGAAATATATATTTTTCTACATAACCTTTTTGAAATCTTTCTTAAAAGTTAGTAAAATTGCTGCAAGAGCAGCGTTATCGTTTTGGAAGATTCTCAAATCACCCAAAGCGTTTTGTCGGCTTGAAGGCCTTGACCGACTGGTTACCGACATCAGTGATTGTATAACAGTTCTTAAGTAAATGACGAAACATTTACTTGTGAATGGATTTCCATGTGCCGTGTCATGATTATTGTTCTATAGAGAATGGTGATAGAAAGGAGAGTTGAGTAGAGAGATGAAGCATAAAAACTGAAGTGGGAAAGGGATAAAAGAAGACGCATTGCTCTTCTACTATAGAAGAAAGATTTTTCTTACAAACGAGATGGTGATCTTAGAAACCTGAATTGATTGGGTCGTCGAGAATACCTGCTTATAAAACTAAAAAACTATAAGACATAGTCGTCACACATAATGACATAAGTGTTTTATAAAACTCAACAACTCAAAGTTGTTAAAGTGCTTATTTTAGATCAGGGGAGGTGGCCATCTAGACCATATGACTAAGGGTTGTTTTGTCACCTCTTATGACAGGTCGTCCGCAGCAGTTAGTATTCTTTCATCGTGCGTAGATGAAATTTAAAGACATATAATTTCAAAGTCGTGGTAATGCAATGGCTAGCTAGCGCACGCGTCCCAGACTCAAAGGGCGCGGATTTGAATCCTGGCCGGAACGTGTGCGCCACTTAGGCAGTTTTCTAACCTAATGTACATCTTGTTACAATTATCTCGTGCTAGCAACAGTGAAGGTAAACATCGTGATGAAATCTGCACATCGGGGTAACCGATGTGTCAAACTTGCCAAGCCGCCTTGGACAAGTATGACGTGCTTACTGTCCGTTCCCCAATAGTGGGAGGACCGAACCCAGCAGTGGGACGTTTATGGGCTGTTATTATTATTATTTTAAAGACTTTAAAAAGCTACTAGTATACCTATATTTGTATAGTCCGCACAGGCTTAGTTGTTGTCTTTTTACTGGCCAGTATCAAGATATTCTGTCAACCAAATAAATCAATTACACACTTAAATAATTAATATATTTGGTAACTATCTATATAATTTTAAGTATTATTAATGAACTATAAGTATGAAGCGACAATGAACCCAAAGTGATGTTAAATTCTAGGTACCCACCAGTTCTACCAAAGAACCTTAGTTGTCCGGGACCCTGAACTGATCAAGAGGATATGTGTGAACGACTTCCAACATTTCGTGGATCGAGGCTTCTTTTTCAATAAAGACGTGGATCCTCTGGCGGGATCCGTACTGTTCTTGCGTGGTAACGAGTGGAAGAGACTCAGAGCGAAGATTTCACCGATATTTTCGTAAGTAACCATCATTCATAAACTAATTGTGCCTGCGAACCTTCGTTCAGTGGGACCAAAAATTGTAAGTGCATGGAAACAACACTATTTATCGGGATATAAAGTATAGTAAGTGTTGACCCGGGATACAAGCCAGCTCTTTATCGAGTTTATGGAGCATTTCAATCCGTTCAGTAGTTTCATATAATGCATTATATGAAAGAAAGACAGCTTGAGAAATTATAATCCGTGCAGGAACGGAGAAAGAATACAATTTCCTGCGGCCTGGCGGCCTGTCGTAAGAGGCGACTAAACAACCCACAGCCAGGTGGTGGGGTATTTGCCCGACTGGATGGCGACCACCCCTGGTCTAAAGTATGTCGCCATAACAACCTTGTGTTGTGTTCTGGCATTAGTGACCAGGTTCCAGTCTTCCTTAAGAGAGCAGCAGCGCATTTGTAGCACTTTTGGTGTTGCAAATGTCCATAGGCGATTGTAACCGCTTTCCATCAAGTGGGCCGTCTGCCTGTCTGCTGAACTCATGCAATAAAAAAAAATATATATAAAAGTAGGTTTTTCGAAAGCTGCTGGTTCGAATTAGCGCCCTTGATTTTTTTTCTCATTATTAAATTTGTTGTACAAACTCGAACCCTCTATAGGTTTATTATATTATAGACTAATACAATAAAACTTATCCTTAACGAAATCTAGTTAATGAATATTAGTTTTGTTCTATATTTGGCTGGAATAGCGCCAACAGGCATTGGTTTTGCCAATGACACAGCAAAGAGTACAAAGTGACAGGTGTTGGATTATTAAAATCAAGGTAGGATATTTATCGGTATTCGGTTGCAAACTCCTATAATCCTGTGGACAAATCAAACATTAAGCTACCTATATTATAAGTAAATGTTATTAAGCATTAAAATTTTGCATGTAATATGTATATAAACTGTTATGAACAACATCATCCCCCTGATCTCTCACCCGGACCTCCTATACCCCTACACTCCGTTTACTGCGAATATGTAGCTCGCTCGATTAGCAGCTAACCGTCTGCTTAAAAGTACGTTAGCGAGTGCTGTGCGAGCTACCGGCATGTCATTGGTCAAGTATACGAAGAGTTTCCGAATCAAGTTATACACACAAGAGAAGAAGAGGAATACCAGGAAGCATTCGGAAGACTCTACAGCCATTTGGACTCTCAGCGTGATTTTCGTGGTTCTTGTGAATACCAGTCTGTATAATTAGTGCAACTAGTGTTGATCGATAAAATCGATACAATTAGTGCTATCAGTGTTCAGAGGAACATCCGGGTTCTAGTGCTAACTTGTGTTGATTGACTTGAACGTGCTGTTTAGTACAGTAGTGCTGATCATATATATTGCTGTTGTAAGCGCCTATAATAAATACAGTCCAATCAGTCCATATTTAAGGGGTGTTTCATTGAGTACACCACCTGCGCCGTACATAAACATTATTATTTAGTGTTAGTAAGGAGTTGACAATGTCAGGGTGGGGGAAAGCTTGTGGAAGAATATCGTAAAGTGGAGTAGTGATTTTAGTTATATTGTATGCTACCTATAATCCTTCAAGACTATAAGTAGAATACTGAGCCTAGGTCACTCTCGTTCATGCAGAAGGCTGACTACGTTACATCGCTTGATCTTTAATTCAAAAGTTTCTATTCAAACTAAATTCCACTGGAGAACATTTTTGAAGGTTATATAAGTTAAAAATTAAATTTATTTCTTATTAGAGGTCCTGGCAGATGTTTTCGTGCCCTGAAAAAATAAAAATCTATGACCCGATCCCAGAGCCACCTAAATGTTCCAATTGTGAATCTAAGCCATCCGGGGACCAATACAAACACACAAAAAAATCATCAAACAAAATAAAGTCGTTCTTAAGTTATGCCTGTACATACATTTCTACGATTCATTTTAATTTTTATAGAAAACTTGAGATGGCTGACGTTGTCCTACCCTGAAGAAATAAAATTTAGAATCCGATTGCAGCGCCACCTACTAGTCTTGAATCTAATTCATTCTCGAATCCACCTGGACACACAAAAAAATTTCATCGAAATCGGTCCAGCCGCTTAGAAGGAGTTCAGTCACATACATACGCACAGAAGAATTTTATATATAAAGATTAAATGTACACCGCTTCGCCACGAGTTTTAAGAATTATTCTGGTTGAATATATCATCATCATTCTGCTTCGTCGTCCCAAGTAGGCACTAGGGGTCTGATCACCGGAAGAATAGATTAAGCATTTCAAAGGCTTGTGGTCTTAGTATCCCACGATCTAAGCATCTCAATAGTAAATTAGAATAAAACAAAATAACTTTCAATGAGTCCTACAGATGGTAATGCTGTAGAAGTATCTTTGAAAGAATTTATTCAAGTAAAAAATATTGTTTCAACATTTTCCCTTTATATATTTCAGGCCTAACAAACTCCGAGGAATGTTTCCACTAATTGAAAACACGGCTCAAGAGTTTGTGATTCGCATCAGAGACTTACTAAGTAAATCGGAAGATAATAACAAAATTCCACAAACTGAAGATTTATTTGAAAAACATTCAGCAGTTGTCGATTCAGAGAGTTTGGTCGGTGGTTATACAGCTGATGCGATAGTGCCTTGTGCTTTTGGACTGAAAAGTAATGTTATGTATGACCAAAACGATCCGTTTGCTGTAGCCCTACATGCTTTTTATGAAATGTCGATATATAATATATTTGAAAAGTGAGTATTTTCTTTCAGTCTTTATTTAGTTATAGTTTGGCAAGTCCGAAGCTCACGATATAAAAAGCCGTGATAGCTAGAGGCCAACTCAGACGCTCAGACTCAGTTTCGAATAAAATGACAATTTGTTTAATATAACAAAGATATACATACAATTATTGAACAATACAAGGAACTATGAATTCCTAAATTAGATTTTAAATTGTAGAGCATCTAATTCCAGAAGCTTCCAAATTTAATTCTGCTTTCCGCATTAAGTCTTTACAAAGCTAGTGTGGCGTGCAGACATAAAGCTCCTTTCAATCTTACATGATGTGGGTTCGAATCCTGGCTGAACACACAGGCATTTTTTTTTCTTTATGTCCATAGTGTTATAATTACCTCGTGCTTACGGTAAAAGTCTCATTGTGAATTTATGATGAAAATTGTATGTCGAGATAACCGATGCCCAACGTAGTAACTAATTCTTTTTCTCTACGATATTGCTTGGAGCCAGTCATTGTATACTGTTGAAACTAGACTTGCCCTAGTTTGCGTTACTCTACCCAATACTTTGCTTTACTTATTCAGCTCCTACTAGTGACTATGTACAGATCATCCATCCAGGCTGATGGGAATTCTACACTAGGTATGTCTCCAATCTAGGACTCATCTGCTTCATCGACTATCAGCCCTACAACAGACATGACCGACACTGCGACTTCAGCTTATTTCTCTTATGTTTAATAATTTCTTCCATGTATTTCAGGACAATGCGCCAATTCTGGCCAGCGTTTGTACTGTTCTTCCGCATGAGAATAATACCCAAGAAGACGCATGATTTCTTCTACAATATCGTCACTAGTGTATTGAGAGCAAGGGAAAGAGGTGAGTTAAATTAATCTATCGATACTAAGTTCTAGCATATTTCTAACACTTGTATATATCTAAGTCCTGAGTTCATCTTCGGCCACTAAAGAAAATTTGTACCAACCTTCGTAACAATACGTTCAGAGATCTAGTAATAAAAACGTAATAAGCAAAAAGAAAGGGAGAAATAAAGAAAGTATTAATTTAGCATTTCTTAAACGACGAAGTTCAGTAAGTCGTGAGAGATAACATACATCGTTTAGGCAGTTTTCTACTGTAATATGGCAAAGACAAAAAAAAAAATATTTAGAGCAAATAAATAGAATGCAAAGGTTAGTAAGTATATTAAATCTAATTTTGCCATTTGTATCGCTAAAAGCCTTGAACAAGAGCAGCGGGTATACTGTCCATTATCATGAAATAGAGAGGGTAAACCCCCCGCAATGGGACGCTTTTGTGCAATTAGATAACTGACACTTGCATGTTTTAAGCACATGACTAGCCTCTGCTCAGGATGTGAATTGTTCTACAGGTGAACAAGAAAAACGCGGTGATTTCATCGACATGATGATGGCGTTACGAAATGACGAAAAAAACAACAATGTTAAAGCAGCTGATTCTGAAGACGTCGAAATTAGTAAGTAGTTATAGACTCTAATATGCAATGCAATATAACACAATAATAGTGAATATAGCAACAAAAGAATAGTCAGGCAAAAGCCTTACGCAAACCTACGAAGAGTCAGGGATATGACAGTAATAAATTGGCAGAACAAATATATAAGACACAATGTATATTCCCATGACAAACAAATTACGCTTGTGTTGTGGGTAATATAACTGTAATGGACAACTGTGACTCTAATCCATTCTCTCTCCAATTTGAAGAGTCTTAAAGGACAATAAAGTTGTCTACAATGTATTCGGAACATATTAGGAACATCCAAAGTTCGTTCCCCTGATATTCCTGATAATACTGAATTGTTTGTTGTATAAACAATAAAAAGCATATTATTGATTTCAGCTGATATGGTGATATCGGCAAATGCCTTCATAATTTTCCTTGGTGGCTTTGAGACTACATCTTCGACATTAGCGTTTCTGTTCCTGGAGCTGGCAGCGCATCCCGAAGTCCAAGAGAAGATGCGTCAAGAAATAACCGATGTCTTGGGAAGGAATGACGGGAGAATAACCTATGAGGTTCTGCAAGAGTTAACTTACATGGAGATGGTTATACAAGGTTGGTTTTTAATACCACATTTTAGAACAGTAATCATGGAAAGGTCACGCCAGTCCATGAAGTGGCATATACATTTTAAATAATACTGTGAACAAATACATCATTTTTAAGAAGGGTTTTATAATATTTCTTCGAGGCCGGCAACGAGCTGACGGTGAACACTTTCCATCATATGGGCCATCTGCCTGTTTGCCAGCTTTTGAGAATAATAGAATCCCATCTGCCACACACTCTAAGTTCCTGACAAAAACTTAGAACGTTAAGGAGTCTACCTCACGCTTATTGACTATATTTGAGTTTGAATTTCAAACAAATTTTTAATCTTCCTTTAGTTTAATATGTAACATATTAACAGCGTCTTCAATTAACACATCTTACTATTTATATAATAACATCGTCCTTTGTTCAGCATCAGCTCTCAACCCATGTTTTACCATTCGATCGTCTCTTGTTTTTTCCGTCACTATCATCTATCTTTCTCGCTCACACGTCGTACTCATCGTTCGGAAACACTAAACTATTCTATGCAAAACCGCTAATACGTTTAAAAATATACACAATCCCATCTTTTTATATGTATTGTTACGAGCGACACAGGACTCGAATTAAAATGCCGTTGGAATTACTATAGAGTTTATTTGAACTGTACAAACACGTATAAAACAGGTACAAATATACTGGATACAACCAGTAACACTACTTGTTACAATCTGCACGATCAATAACACGCGCAAAGTCCGGCACTATACCGCTTGTTGAATGTACACGTCTGGCTGGTATCGTCATCGTCGCTCGACTGACGATCTCTCGGCCGGGCATCCCTTTATACTCAGCTTACAATGGGTCACGACCGGGTAAACAAGGACTTCCATGAATCACACCTGCGCTTCTATCGACGCAATTCCCAGGAAACATAATTCTGCACACCTGCCTAATTATGCCTCTGAACGGCCATAAACCAGTACGATAACAATAGGCTATTGTCTAATAGCAATTTTTAACACGAAGTAAACAAAAGAACTCCAAATGCGGAGGGCCATAAAACTGTGTTTTATGGCCGGCCGGCCGGTGTGCTTCGTGGAATTTTGGCTAAGTTGTAACAGTATATAAAAATCAATTGCTGTTCCTTAGTCTCGCTAAAACTCGAGAACGGCTGGACTGATTTGGCTAATTTTGGTTTTGAATTATTTGTGGAAGTCCAGGGAAGGTCTAAAAGGTGAGTAAATATGAAAAAAATGCTTGGAATATAGTTAAAACAACAATTTCGCTTTCCATTAGAAACTATTCCTACTTGTCAAACTTGTGATGTTCGTCCCGTCGTTTAGAAATGAATTGAATTTAAAAGTCGTTTAAAAATCGAATTAAATTTAAAAGTGAAGAATTTTATTTTTTTTGGTTTTGAATGTCAAACGTTTGATGTTCGTCCCGTCGTTCAGAAATCAACGTTTTTTATTTATTGACTCTGAGGCGGTACGAAGTTTGCTGGGTCAGCTAGTATTTTATATATAGTGACCCAGTGACACTAAATGTTCTGGTGCCTTTGTATTTAAGAATTAATCTTTTTGAGCCGTAATTTCTATCTTTTAGAAACGCTACGGTTGTACCCGCCTTTCCCGAGTATCCAGCGTATGTGCACAAAAGATTATATAATACCAGGGACCAACATTTCCGTCGAGAAAGGAACCATTGTTCTGTTCCCGACACTAGGGATTCAGCGGGATAAACTGGTTAGTTGTATCATGTATATAATTGTTTTATTATTAATACTACATAGTTAATTAATGAGTAAACTTTGTTCGCATTGCCATGCCGATGACGTATTTGCTAGGAGATAGGGAATATGTATTTTTTTTATTATAGTGAAAAATAGAAATACTGTTGAAAATGACCAAATTTTTTTTTTTTAAATATTTAAAATCTTGAATAGAGCATTTTAAACGTCATTATTTTCGCGGGCTTTGGTGACGTAGTTGATTCTCGGGGCGCATTCCTTCTATGGTTTACAATGCTCAAAATGATCCTCCAGCTGTTTCACATGCCCACCAAGGCTGCTATGGTCACCGCGGAAACGTCACTATTGACGTCATTATTTTCTATCATACACAACTCACAACGACCTATGTCAAGAGATAGATGGAAGTGGGCGTTGACCACAGAGCATCAATCATCTCTATCGATACTTTGACAAAGGCGCAATTTTCAAAACCATACAGCAACCAATGACATATATGTATTTCGTTGTTGATGACATTAACGCTCCAAAATTCGTTCCACTTGAGATATTGAGCGTTGTGAGCTGATGGAGGAACACGCCCTTTGTTGACAATCTGAAAATGTCAAAACGAAAAATGACATCACGTTTCCATTTCATTAATAGCATCGCGTTTTGATATTTTAAACATCCCGCACATTTTTAATACTTTTTATTAATAAAAATCTGTAAATTAAAGGAATTAAATAAAAAAATAACGTTAGATATGTAATTCTACAGCAATAAAGATCATGTAAAAAAAAACTGACTCGTATTTGAATTACATGCATATTCCCTATTGCAACTGCGGTATCGAAAAAGCGCAACTACATTCTGGCTACATTTCTCTCTACTACGGAAATGACATAATTCATCGGGGTTAAAGATATAAGTATAAGGCAGCTATATGTCGAGTTTAATTTAAATCTGTTCAGTAGTTCTCACGTAATGCTCTAACAGGCAGACAGACAAAAATTGTAATGGTTGTATTTTTGGAATTTGTTGGTCAAATTCACCTCCCTAGCTTTTTCATGTTTCTAGATTCGACTCGGAGTTTTTGGCCCGAAGTGAAAGGAGATGTTGTGCTGTACAGTTTTATTTTCTAAAAATGTGTAAAATTACTCTAAAATGAACAATAGTTGTAGGTTATTGATAGTTTTTGAGTAGTAATTGTGTGTTTTTGCGAGAAATGTGAACTATATAGCCAAATGTGGCCTTTCGAGTTTTCATAAGAACTCCGTTGAATGACGTCGATTGTAGCCTACAATACAACGGCGTCTGGCTTAAAGGCCTAGTTGCCAAGCCTTAAACATAAAAAAAATTCGACTCGAAACCTCTACAGATGTATTATATTATAGATAGATAGATATACAAGTAACTTCAAATTTGTTTTCTTGCTCTGATTATATACAATCATCTTTGTGTCGAATTTTTACCATTGAGTTTAGACCATATAGTTTTTGAAGAAAATGAACGTGCCAATTTGTTTTCAGTAGATAGATAACACTTTATTACATACCAATACAAAACTGAACTTAAAGACTAAAAATATATCTAGTTATGTACAAAGGGCGGTCTTATCGCTAAAAAGTTATCTCTTCCAGTCAACCCCAGGAATGAATTGGGATGATAATGGCGATGGTAGTATATGTAACATATAGTACGAACTACTTACATTTAACTTACATGACTTACATTTAACTATATTGTATAATAAAATATTTTCTTTTCTTAAGTTTGTACGTCGGTGGTAGTTCCAATTTTGATCGCAGGTGGCTACCATCCTCTTTGGATATTTGCAACACTCAAAGAAACGATGCGTTGCTTACCCTGTCTTGGTTTTAAACAGCCCCATGTTGTTACACTCTGGCAAAACCTCGGGATGGAAATGGAGTTTGTGCCATATAAGAGAGTTAATTTCAAATATAGAGGGACAAAAGTATTATCGACGATACGCCAAATCTAGAGGTTATATAATCAAAGACATAGAAATATAAACCTTATGAGTTCCCACAATGATATTGAATGTTCGATTTTTCTCTCCAAACTGTATTAAAAACCCGTAAGAGATCCTAAGATCCCTGAACGTAGTGCACGTGTTAATATTGTTTCAGCTTTAGTATTAGTGACTGTGTTCAAATAAGTCTTAATCATAGCGTTAAAATAAGGCGTTGCGATTAGCTAATAGCTTATCGGTAAATTTTAACGTTATTAACAACGTCGCATGATAAATAATATGTGGTGTATGGTTGCCGGTTTGTGTAATGAAACTACTATTTGTGGCACATTTTATATTGAAAAAAAGTTTACATTATAGAATACATGCATCGCACGATTGCATGATAAACGCGTCTGCACTCGCGGACTAACCGAAACTGACTGTTGGTAGCGTTTAGCTGTCTAGGAAAGAGGGGCGCCGTAAGCGCGGCGCGGGCGGCGAATAACGCGAAGGCGGCTTGCCACGATTACAACGCTTAGGCAGCCTGTTGGCCGCTACGCGCATTAAAACCTTGGCTACATCTGCGTAATGTCTTTTTTTATAACTGCGCTTGTTAAAGGGGAGCCATTAAACAACAAAATAAATGCGTCAATTGAAATCTACATATTTTATTTTCAGGTAAAAGATTCGCAATGATCCAAATGAAGTGCTGCCTCGTTAGTGTATTACAACATGTTCGCATAAGCCCCTTGGTACGGACGAAGAACGGCGGGCTCGCTAAACCACGCACCGAACCGTTCGAAGCGGATCCCCGCTCGCCGCTAACCCTTCATCCTGCTGACTCTCTAGTCCGGTTAAGTTTATTATGACACGTCTAAATAATACCAAAAATATATTAGAAAACTTAATAAAGGAGAATGGGCAATGTACCACCTATTAAACAGTAATGTAAAGTGTAAAGTTTACACGGTTCACTTCCGTCTTTCAATTTGCATGAAGTAACCAAAGTGATTAATGTGAACACACATACATTAGAATCATTAAATGTCGTCGTTACCTTTAAAATTGATTCGATTTGGTTCAATCGTGTATTGAGCTTTAACATAATTTTATGAATAAAATATTACTTTATTTAGTTAAATGTTTATGACGATAAAGGTTGTAGGTCTTCGTGGAGTCCGAGAGATATTTGTAAAAAAAAATAGAAACATACTAATTAGGAATGTGCATAAATGTCAATGTTATGGTAATTGGGCTTTGATAATTTTACACTGTCTTGAGCCTATCTGAGTTACTTCAGCCGATCTCTGTCTACTGTTGGACGTAGGCTTCCCCAAGTACGCGCCACTTATCCCGGTCTCCATCTGAGTTACGCTCATGCTTTATTTTTGTAGATATAGGTTCGAGTGTGACATATCAACTTTATCCATAATGTGAAAATGAATTTATTCCCTCCTCACGACCATGGAAGAAGAATAATTTTCTAACGTTCGCTGCAAAACTTTGTTTATGTGTCCCTGAATTAGTGATGCAATTACAGCTACTTTAATATATCGGTTACTGTCGTGAAGGTATTTAATTTTGTCACTGCTATTTCACTGGTTAAAAACCACCACCGAATATTTTAAGAGTGACAATAAAATAACTCTACAACGTCGTGTCATGATGACGACTTATACTGCAAGTGATTATAGGAACTGTGAAATGAAATGATACGTTGCATTCTTACGGTGTTATAAATAACTCAAGCAAATGAATACCTAACGTTTTAAAGAATAAAGTTCAATTTTTGAACTAGTAGGTACCGCACAAAACAAAACAAAACGAAAATACATATTACGGGGCTTAATAGACCTCGTGTCGCCACAATGGAAGTTTTAGAACGAAGTCTAAAACGCCCCGTACCGTGGGAATGGAAAATACAGAAAAATCAGTGCTACTGGCTACATTACATAAAAATTACATAGAACTGCACAGCACAACATTATCCTGCAGTCCCACCAAAAATTCTAGACCAATGTCACCTCAGAGTAATAAACAAAGTTATAGAATATGATCCTGAGCGGCTTCTCCCTTTGAATAACATAATTTTGTTTCCCTCATCCTTGTTATATTTGTTTGAAAATCGTACGATATTCTGAAGAAAATGGGTTGACGGTATTAGCCACGGGTACTAACATAGAGTAACATTGATTGTAGAGGTAATAGTGTTATAACAAACACGTATAGGTGGTAAAAGGAATGAAATATTGTATTTTAGTGTAATTTAAAAATAATGTACAAAAACACATTTTTTTAAAGTCAATTAATATGATTTTGATTACTCATTATAATTTTTTTTTAAATTTGTGTTCAATGAAACAACTTGTAGTTTTAAAAATAGAATAAAAAATAAATTGTATTTTTTTTACATTTTTCTTTTCAATAATATAGCTTCGAATGGTATGTGAATTTAGCTATAATAGTTATAATGAAAACATTATTCTCACTTCCAGCAGGAAGGAAGTGGCAAAAGTTTTGATTTTTTTTATTGCTGTAGTACAACAGACGGGCTAATGACGCACTTGATAAACGGGTTTACCGTCGCCTATGGACATTTGAAACACCAATAATTCTACCATGGATCTATCACCGCAATGCCATTTAGAAATACAAATCCAATATCAATTTAAAATAATGTAACGGTACTTGGCGGGAACTTGGAAGATGCAGGTAATATTTTACTTGCTGTACAAGTCTAAAGTATCCTGTCATAATAATCTTGAGTTGTGTTTTGGCGGCAGTGGTGCGCTCCCAGTCTCGCCTTCGAGGCAAGCAGCACATTGGTACTTCAACATTCTAAAAATATAAACTAAAAAAATGATAAGGCAATAACGAACATTTTATGTCACAAAGTAGTAGTTGTACTTTAGTAATAATTTCCGACCATATTTGGGAACAATAAGGTCCAATATCAATTGTTAGGTACTTGCATGTGTGAAGAGATCTGACGGTAAATGTAAACTAAGTACTTACATAATCTGCAGAATAATGAAACTTTCAGAAAGAGTGGAGTTTTTGGCGGAAACTGAAAGGAGACGTTGTGCTGTGCAGTTTTATTTTCTAAAAATGTGTAAAATTACTCTAAAATGAACAATAGTTGTAGGATATTGATAGTTTTTGAGTAGTAATTATGTGTTTTTGCGAAAAATGTGAACTATATAGCCAAATGTGGCCTTTCGAGTTTTCACAAGAACTCCGGTGAATGACGTCGTTTGTAGCCTACGATACAACGGCGCCTGGCTTAAAGGCCTAGTTGCCAAGCCTTAAACATAAAAAAAAACAATCAGAAAGAGTAAGTTTCTGTACGCTGCAGCCAGCGCTGTCTGTTCTGCGCGCTGTTGGCTTCAAATTCAGTTAGTCGTAATTACAAGCGAGGATGTTTTCTCCTTTTTTCCTGTAGTAGGTATAGGTTTACGTTTGACAATAATCTCGCCAGATTTTGAACGGAGATATGGTTTAGAATAGAGCTCGCTTATCTAGAAAGGACCTACTCACACGAGACTTGAAGATACATAGGTTGTAGTTATTGGGAAAAACAGACTCCAGCAATTAGTTCCATTCTTTTGGGTGTAATCCGCCATATACCGGTGCCGCATGCCAATATATATGGATGTTCGGTAGTGGAAGATAAATGACGAAGTTCAAATGCGCACTTTACAAAGTGTAACCGATCGAAAACCAATAGGCTGGAAAATCTGCGTCGATGTTCGTGACTCTTCAGTTTTGCCGTGGAATCGCTGTTTGTTGCCAATCAATCTCTTGATCAATCGACTCTAGTGTTTTGAGTTGATATTTCGCTGAGAAATCTGAAAGTTTGTCTTAAATGTGGAAGATTTTCTCATATTGTTGTGCGAATTTCTTAAACATGAAGGGCTTTTTCTGAGAACCTCACTAGAATATTCTTGCAAGGTTCTTGTTGAAGTATGGAGTCTTTTCCTATTTGTGATAGTTGTGTTGTGACTACTTTGTAACAAGACAATGTAAAATGGTTGCACGTATAATTGCTCTTTCTGGATTGTTTCGCTATTCTAAAGTCAGACATAAACAATCCATTGGAATAATGCTTAATACAGTGAAATTGGAGCTCATAGTCTAAATAATGCAGCTCTGATTGGTTACTGGTTCCAGTTTTGAAAAAATATTGAAATGAAACAGTACAATTTGCTGTCTTTACAAAAAATCTATTTTGTTTTTAATAAAATTGGAGTGAACGTGAAGATAATGCCCTCAGTAATAATGTTATAAAATAGTTTTAAAGAAAGTAATGTTTTATGGTTTAATAGATAACTTCCAAATACAAAAATAGTGGTTAATGGAGGAATTCATTTGCGCAGGGTTACCAACAATCAAAAATATTAACACCTAAAGACCTCATGTTTTTACAGTACGACCGCAGGGGCGACAGGATTTTACAGGATCTCGATTTTATTAATTGCGGCGGAAAAATTGAAATTAATTCCTAAATGTCTATGAATCTGAGTGAATGACTTGATATTATAGCTCAGGGTCGGCTCGATCGCTCGACGCCTTGAACTAATCCTCTTCCCCCCTCCTTTATTCAACCTTTCCTATCCCGTCCTCCTTCTCCAATCCCATATGCCGTACCATCTATCCCATTCCTCCTGTCTGATCCCTCCATCTCATCCCCTTGTCCCACCCTCTTTGTTTCATACTAAACGCTGGCAAATCGTTCGCTTCACAATAAAAAAAATCTAAAAAGATAGAAGACTTGATAGTTTTGTAATTTTATTGGTTGTTTATTGTGTATTTTTGTGCTTTGTAATCGTCTTTTTCATGATTATGTGTCATAGAATAACGATATACAAATATCTTTGTTGTGTGTCATATTCGGTTCAGTTTTTATTACACTTTTTGAGAAACAGGTTTATATTGTGCCTTATGGTCTATTTTAGCCAAAATATTAATATTTCAGTAAAAAAACAACATGAACATATTTTATTTAGGAATTTTATAAATATTTTGACATTTCGTAACGAAAACGCGTCAAGCTGTCATGGCGTCTCGCATGACGTCACGGTGTGCAAAACAAACATCTGTTTGGTTGAAGTGTTATCAAAAGTTTAAAAAATACATAATAATAAATGAATACTAATTATTACAAACACTGTATAGTACCGCAGTGTATCAGTACAACGATAAAAACACCACAGAAACTGTTTTTTTACGTGTCTAAGGGGTAAACAAATGAGGAGAAAGTGGCCACATTTTTGTGAAGATCATTTTGATGTAAGTGTTTATCAGCCCTATTTATAATTCTACGTTACCAAATGATATGGAAAATTACGTATAATATCAAATAATGGGATCTGTATCACACTTACGTTTGAAACCAAGCTGTTTACCTAGTAAATTTGATTGTAAGACAGATAGAAGAAAGCGAACTTGTAGCAGTCTAAATCGAGCATATATAACAATAAAGAACAAAAGATGATGCTATTAAGAAACTGTGTAAATAAATCAGTTGAAAGTACTACTATATTAGCCAGTACCAGTGGTGCTAGTTTAATTCTTGAAAATACTTCTAACACAACCACAGGTTCTTACATTAATAGTGAGTAGCTCCAATATTAATTTTCTTGAAACAATCTAATAATAATATTGTCAATTTATTTTCAGTTTTACCCCAGGAAGAAGGTTTACAAGGTCTTAGAACAGCAAATAAATCTGTTTAAGTACTGATGACACATAAATATAGAAGTAAAGCTACTCAATCCAGTATTAAGCTAAGCCAGACTGTGGACCAGGCAGGATCACTAGTAGTCTTCACAAAAATCAGTTTCATTTCCATTTTAAGTGAAATCATTAAGGCCATCTGGATCCAGTATAAGCAGTTTCAAAGAAATTAATAATGGAAGAAGTCACTGTGACACTCTGTCTTTATATACTTCATCCGCTACTCACACAGAGTCCTCACTATCACCATTCCGCTCAACACATCCAGATCAAATCTTTCATACAAATAAAAAATATGTAAATAAATATCTTTTCCATGAACAATTTTACTTCATAGATGATAAGTCCACTAATGGCTGGTTCATATATCTTATAGAGTTCCTTTACCTTACCATCGCTTAAAATTTGACATAAGCTTCATACAAATAATGTCAAGATTCAACTGATGGTTGCGTGAGTGAATAGTAAGATATAGGAACCGGCCTTAAGTAGGCATGAACTAACCTAGTTACCCTAGTCCTAGAGCATGGTAGTTTAGTTAATTTATAAGATTGCCTCATTAAATAAAACTCCAAAATCATTTTGTGTTTTATTTTATTATAAAATTATGAGATCAGAACCTACCTAGTGGTTACTTTATATGCTTTGATAAAGTAATGGATACACATGGCATTTCCAAAATGGTAACAAACTGTTACCATTTAAGATCATTAACATATTCATAACTGATTGCTATACAGAAAGTTTAAATTTTTTACTATTAGAAAAATTTGGATCCTCTATACAAAATATACATGTTTCCACGGCAGTCAAATATATTTATATTTGTAATTGAGCATATTTGTTTGTAGGCTTCCCATCTTTAATATAATTTGAATATGGTTTGTACTGTAGAGACACTTAATTTCTACTATGCAATTTTCACATGTACCATCCGGTGAACCAGCAGTCATTGGATATTGTTGACTTAATATGAGACCACATTTCTTAATTTTTTTAATGAAGTTTCAGCTCCAAATTTTCTCTGACTGTGGGTCTTGCATCTACTTACTTCAAAAGCCTGTGATGCTGGTATCCATCCATATCTTAATTCATGCCAAAGACTGCTTTTAAATTGCTCTCTTGTTTCCACTTAAATTTTTTAATGACAGCATCTGATATTACTGCATTTCTTAAAAATGACTCACATTTTTCATTATATTTTAAAACAAGTTGATACATTAAAGAGCTGGCTGTATCACTGAGAACAGAATTATGTTGATATTTAAATAATGCACAATCCTCAAGTTTCGTTTATTGTGCTTCTTTTAAAAACTTATGAGTACATTTGAATTTGATGGTAAACTAGGGTTACTACTACATATTTTAAACTGGTTCACAGTTATGATAGCTTCGATTTTTTCCAATAACTAAGGTTCTTCACTCCTGCGATGACGATAATTTCGATAGCACTTTATGATCTGGGTATATTTTACACTTTACAATACAGAAGTTTGCAATCACGTTTCAAATGCACATAACTTATGGCGTCATCTCCATAACATACTTGCGATGATCTACAAAAGAAATTTCACCATTAGCATCAACATTTACGAATATTAAAATTATCATAACCTCAAAAATAATTATTAAAAAATAATACTTTGCCATATCTTAATCACAATTTTAACACTAGGTGCTATTGTTTAATGTTATAATACGTAGTATCCATAGTAGTTTGTGATGTTATATACTTACACAGAATTTTTAAGACCACAAATTGGTGTTAGTTGCGAAAAAGGCACCCAGCATAACAATATCGATTTTTGGCAAATTACTTTTATAAAACTTGCGATTATTATATCTTGTAGTTGTAGTCGTATGAACACAGTGTATAACAATGGAAATACTATTATTTTATAGCAAAATTACTGGAAAACGATGAATTTTCACTGAGAATTCATTAACAACTTGTTGTGTTTTGCACACTATGACGTCACGCGCTCTGATTGGCGTTCATTGTCACGTGACTAATGGCTGCAATGTAACAATTTTATTTCTCAAAAATATAAATTAATATTTATTATTTTAATTAAAACAATTTATTTTTGACATGTTTAGATCGTAATCTACGATATATATAAAAATCTGCCTATATTTTTCATACTGTCAACTACCGAATGATTAATGAGTTACATATTTTGTTTTTGTTGACAATACAGGAATAGGCGACAGCAAAAAAAGCGGGAATCGTAGACAGAGAAACCTATAGACAAATTCGTACACTACGGCGGGAATAATATAAAAGTCGTCAACATGAAACATTTGTCAGAAAGTTGGTATTGCAAATAGTTCGCATAAAATACGCGTTGGAATTCTTAACTCCTTTTTAAATATTTTAAGTTGTATTTGCGCTTGTATTTTATTTGTGTTGATAAAATTTCAATATCGAATATCAAAATGACATGCTTCATTGCTTCAATGTATTTTGTTTTAAAGCGAAAAACGAAACCCTCGTCTTGAAAGAAGTGTACGTCGTCCCAGTTGTTTAATTATTTAGTAATTGTGTGAAATTAAAGACTGAATAGGTATTTATAAATTAATATGAAAGAAAGGTAAGATTTTCTTTATATTTATTTAAAAGTTTAGTACCTAAAGTTTTACTTGTCAGTATTTTATGATGAAAAATAAATTCGAAATCACAAAGATGATTTGCCTACCTTCTACTTTTAGTTTCTTTATAAAAGTAGTCATTTCTTTGCATAGAGTATAAAATATGTAGTGTATATTTTTCTACACTATTTCTGAGCAGTTGTTTTTATTGTTATTCACTTGAGTAAGTACAATAGGCTTTACAGTACTTAGGAAATACATAAAATATAATTTTTATTGAAATAATAAAGGTATATTATACTTTTAGGGCTTACAATTATTTTTACTAAGTTTTAGACTGTTTTATTGGTTTCTTTCACTATATCAAAGCTAGTTTAAAAGAAGTTTAGCTATAATCAGCTATTTACTATCAGTTCAGTAATGGTCACTCTAGTGTAACGATTTGATTGTTGATGTCTTATCCGACTGGATCTGGTCCATCTTGAGCTTGCTTCCCAGTGAGATAAATTTAGTAAAATAAATTTTCTATTGTAGTTCTAGTTTGAATGTTACTAAAATTACCACTAGGCATATCTGTTATATATTACCTTAAATGATTTACAACAGTAATTTGATTAGCTTCAGAATAGATAATATATTACATCTACTGAATCAAAACAAATACTCGTAAACACATTCTTGTGTAGCAAAGACAATAATAATGCATGTCTTTCTTATAATGGCCAATATAAGCAAAGGATCTGAATAAGGTTTAGAATTTAGTTTAAAAAATTCTTTGCTAAGTTCGTTTGTTTTCAGTGCAAAAAAATCTTAATATTTGTCTGTTTTTGTAAGTTTAAATAAGTATAATAATTTAACTAAACTGTAAGTTAATCAGTTAGTTCCCATATAGATGGTGCATCAGAGGAGGATTCACAGGTTTTGTACATGAGTAGGCCTAGGTAATGTCATCATATTTTTCTTAACCATTAGCATGTGGTAATTGTAATAATAAATATGTATACATCTCTTAATGATTATTAAGTAGTAAATAGTGGCCAATTTGCAGGGAAATGAGGCATGTACTGTTTGATGTTCCCATCAGATTGTTCTAATTTATTAATTGCTTTGCTATTGTGAACTTCCTGTCTTTTAATGTTTATTTGGGTAAACAAGAAGCCTTAAAGAGATAATCATATTATCAGTTCTTTACTGGTTTTGTTTGGGAGCTGCTAAGAAAGCAGTTTTTTCTAAATGTTCTATGATTACATATAGTGTTTGTATAAGCAGTCTAGTTTTCTGATGTTCAAGGATTTTTGATTCACCTGCTGCCCTCCAAACCAGTGCCCAGTGTTATGTGTCAGTGCCAAATGTGAACAGTTTAATGGATTATGATGCATCACAAATAAGTATTAATTACATTGATTTCAATCACTTTTTATAAAAGTTAATGTGTCATTATATTTGATTGTGAATGTGACGCTAAAGTAACCCTTTATGTTTAATAAGAGCTTGGCCACATTACCACGGCGCGGCTAAGGTACTAGTGGCGGCGCGCGCAGAATCGTGCATTGTACCTTGCCCCGTTTGTTCAAATAAGCGGCGGCCATAGCACGTCATCGCCGTTTAGGTGTGGTTATACACTAGTAGAATGTATGATTAATCCATACAATCCATCCAAGTTCGTATGTTGTTTGTAATGGAAAATAAAACTATTAGCAAACAGTACTGTTATCTAGGAACAAAATCTTTATCTATCACAGGTTTGCGAATAAAGCGGCGCTGTATTGAGCTTAAATTTCTACTGTAAGATACCATATTATTGTTCGATACTTCACAGTATCGTGGCGATGGCGTTACACCACTCATTTACACTATTTGCAGTCGATTCTTATTTCTAAATATCCTTTTCTTTGTCTTACAACTCGTTTGAATTTGATAAAAACGCCATATGTCACATATGTCATATGTGTGATGTCACTTTTCTACTAATGGAAAGCATAAAAAATGGGTAATAAAATATAAAAACCCGTTTTTACACGACAATCCAAAGCGTTGCAGCACGATGCGCGATGTCCGCCGCGCCGCCCGCCGGACTGTTCTACGATTCTGGCGGACGCCGCGACTTCTCGATGTGGCCAAGGCCTAAAGGCGAAATTGCAAAATATGCTGAAAACTTTTTATGTGTGTGTTTGTTTGTGTGATAAGTTACAGGTATTCATTTTCAACTTATGTCATATTTTATAATTATACTGATTTGGCATTTTTATTTTATTCGTAATGGGATTTATAATTATAATGTGACATACCGCGCGATAGTGTCGTTGACATACTACTGTTCTAATACATTATTTTAATACAATTATTTTTTTTAAAATTTTAAAATATCTGACGATTTTAATACGTTTATGTGAGTACTTACATATCTATTTTTTTAATTTGTAGAAAATGCACATGTACATAGGTATTTTTAAAGTGAAGTGGGCAGCACGATTATGCGATGTTTATCATTATTGTGTGGTGATTACGTACTCGCGTCGCACGTTTTTTTGCCACTGTCCTGCTTTCTGCCGTGAAAGTGGATGTAATATACATACATATATACATAGCTTCACGCCAGTTCCCTTGACGAACCGGCACCGGTTCGAACAACAGAGCGCCATTCAGGCTTATTCTTACACACCTCACTCGCTTTTTTGACGTTCATAGTTCTTGTCATGCACGCTTGTCTGCTCTTAAGGCCCCTGACATCACCTTCTGCTAGTATACGATCAATTTGATCATGTAATATAAACGGGGCATATTATTATAATTTGATTATCTGGGAAAACGTTTCGCGAGCACTTTTTCAAACTGTCACAGAACAGACTGTTTCACAAAAAATTATGTTTAACCATTTGACAATAAAGTTTAGAATTATTTAGATTAAAATTGATTGATTTTCTAAGAAGATTTTTAAGACGAGATATTGGCTATGTGCGAGTCGGACTCGCTAATTAAGCGTTCAAGATACTTTCTTTTTTTTATGTCTGTTTTTAGGTAAACGGGCAAACGGTCAATGATAAATGGTTACCGTCGCCCGTGACATCTGCAATACTAATGCCTCATATACATTAGCGGTTATCAGCGGAGGCGCTTTTTCATTTTAATATGCAACCACTTATGTTTGTACGCATGGTCATAAATAGTTCCTATATTTTAGTACTAGCTTTAGCTTTAGCCAGGTGGTAGGGTATTTACTCGACTGGATGGCGGCCACGCTTGGTCTAGAGTATGCCGCCACAATAACCTTGTGTTGTGTTCCGGCATTAGAGACCAGGTTCCAGTCTCCCTTAAGAGAGGAGTAGCGCATTTGTAGCACCTTTGGTGTTGCAAACGTCCATAAGCGATGGTAACCGCTTACCATCAAGTGGGCCGGCTGCATGTCTGCTGAACTCCTGCAATAAAAAGAAATAGCTGTGCCCGCGATGTCGTCCGCGTGTAATTTGTTTTCAAAACCCCCGAGTTTGAAACATTCTTTATTGGTGCTCCGCTCTTATTGGTCTTAGCGTGATGATATATAGCCTATAGCCTTCGTCGATAAATGGAATATTTAACATTTAAGGATTTTTAACATCGGACCAGTAGTTCCTAAGATTAGCGCGTTCAATAAAACAAACAAATAAACTCTTCAGTTTTATATATTAATATAAGATATAGGAACCGGGCCTTAAACGCCACAAAATTACAAGCGTGGCGATCCGCTTTGTGGCTAGCCACGCCTCTTGTATACGCACTATATCCTGTCCAACGATTTAGTTTGCTTTTGATGTTAGCGCGCCCGGCTCATCAAGCTGCACATTTCTGACAGTACATTTCACATTGCACGACGTAGTAGTGTTGTTCTGTGAGTCATCTAATGCATAGGCTAAACTAGCATCAACATATCTAAATGTATTTATTTATTTAATGATGGTAGCCATACAGCTAATACACATAATTACATACTTATGATTATTATCACACATGTTTTCGCGATTATATGTTGAGTAAGTAACACGCAGACATGATATAAAAGTAGTACTTATGTATGTATCTACTCTGCCTTCGAGCGGTCCAACGTGTCAGGCGGTTGGCCGCTCAAACGAACCGTTTAGGCGGTCAACCGTTAGTGCGTATGAGGCCTAAGGGACCCGATGCTTTGTCTACCTCGTTGAGTCTTTCTTATCTGTTTATGACCTATTTAAAGATACTCATATTTTTCTATAATCAAAGAGCGTATTGTAGCATTCTAGGAAAACAGCGGGAGCGAGTTCATTCCACAGCTTGCACACAGACGTATAGGTAGGGTTGCCATTTCTAAAATTTGGTAAGCAGGACAAAACACGTGTAAATCCTTGATTTTGGAGCCCGGAAGCCGGACATGTTATCAGGTTTTTTTAAACTTAGTATTCCTCCATATAATAAAAATAAGTGCAGCAAGTATGGCGCGCTGCCGTCGCGTTACCCAGCGGCGTCCCACGACTTGAAATTTTTAAAGCCTGACTATAAATGAAATCCCTCGGGGACTCTCCCCGGCCGCTTTCTAAAATAGGACAAATCCGGGGAAACCGGACGGATGGCAACCCTACGTGTAAGCAACATAAACTACCACATAACATACAGTGGACGACTTCCATGTGTTGATACAACATAATATATATCCGTGCAGGAACGGAGAAAAAATACAATTTCCTGCGGCCGGGCGGCCTGTCGTAAGAGGCGACTTAACAACCCACAGCCAGGTGTTAGGGCATTTGCCCGACTGGATGGCTACCACCCCTGGTGTAAAGTATGTCGCCATAACAACCTTGAGTTGTGTTACGGCATTAGTGACCAGGTTCCCCTCTCCCATCTTTGGTGTTGCAAATGTCCATAGGCGATGGTAACCGCTTTCCATCAAGTGGGCCGTCTGGCTGTCTGCTGATCTCCTGCAATAAAAAAAATAAAAAAAATATGGCAGTACAGAGATGAAACTTAATAAGTTTTATGTTACTCTAAATCAGCATACTGACGTGGGTGCGGACTGGCTTCAAAATATTCAATCGGGATTACTGAAGTCAGTCAGATGTGGTAGCGCTGTATTATACTGACTTCAGATCAATTTACACGATGCCAGGATGAAGTCAGCACTGGCTTCCTTCGAATTTAAGTCGGTAACTGTATCAATGTAAATCGGCATTTAATAACCGAGTCGCCGGTAAGCGCTGGTCGCTTTGGGCTTTTAATGACCGAGTCGCCGGTAAGCGCTGGTCGCTTTGGGCTTTTAATGACCGAGTCGCCGGTAAGCGCTGGCCGCTTTGAGATTTTAAGTGGGCGGAGCAAGTTTGTCTGTATATTCATAAAAGCCGCCATACTAGTCAGTGATAAAGACAAATAATGAGTTCCTTTATCTATTAATAGCTGTGCCGGCGACATCGTCCGCGCAGAATATTTTTCGCGGATCCCTAAAAAAAATAAAAAAGTAGCCTCGGTTACGACGAAATCGGTCTAGCCGTTTTAGAGATTGGCCGGAACATACAGACATACAGACAACAATTAAAGAAATATATTTTGATATAAGTACCGTATATACTCTCGCATTTTAGTAAAAAGCTGTCATTCAATTTTATCTATCTATATAGACTATTATAGATCATGTATTTTTTGTAGACCATTGCTTTTGTAATCTCTAATATTTCATAAGAAGATTGTATTTTAATTTTGATTGAAAATAAAGTTTTGTAGTCGTTGTCGCCCACAACCAAGCTAGCGTTGACTAAAATTTTCATTTTATACTTTTTCGGCCCTATTCATAAACAGAGTGAGTTTGAACGCTTCTTTCAGAAGATAAATTCATAAAGAAGCGTTCAAACTTACTCTAACTATATGAATAAGACCATTTATCTATACTAATATTATAAAGCTGAAGAGTTTGTTTGTTTAAACGTGCTAATCTCAGGAACCGCTGGTCCGATTTGAAAAATTCTTTCAGTGTTGAATAGTACATTTAATTGTATATGTACATTGTATATTTTGGTGTGCAATAAAGTGTTATGTCTCTCTCTCTCTCTAAAAAGGAGAAATTGCAAATGGTCGAATACGACTCGCACAAGGCCACTTTTTTTAAAAGGAAATATCGTCGTGATGTAACACGGCAAAGCCTTAAGAAGCGTGATACTATGTGTAACATTGGTATATACTTTGCGTGACCTATTTCAAACTTTCAGCGATAAAGAGAAGTCCTAGGTGTTACCAGGGGTCCCGATTTGGACGCAATTTCTCGTTTTTTGAAGTTATTATAAAGTTATTGTTAAAAATATTTTTGAAAATCCCATGTCAGAATATTTAGTTTCTTGAAACCAGAAGGATAAAATTTAGCAAGATATTATGATTAGGTATGATTTTCAAAATGGACACGGATAAACTTTCATACATTCTTGGGTCAAGATTGTAAAAAGATGAGTGATTTTAACTAACTGCTGCGGCTCAACGACCCAAAATTAGTCCTGGCCTCCGAAATGAGAATACTCCACTCCTTCCTGTTCAGCGCTGTCTCTTGCCAGTCATTGGCACGAAGCTCGCGCAGATCAGCCTCCAACTGGTCGCCGTCCCGTTGGTCTGTCCAGATAGGCTCTTTTCACCGCGCGATTCTCCCCCATTCTATGTAGGTGGGCAAGCCAGAGCAAGCGATTTGTTTTGCTCTCGCCTATTATATTGGGCTCATCCACCAGTTTTTCGATTTCGGCCTTTTTTCGGATTCGCCAGTTGCCATAGTTGCCCCGTGTCGGTCCCAGGATCTTTCTTAGGAGCTTTCTTTCAGTCACCAACAGCTTGTTATGAGTGATTTTAAGATTTCTTGTTGTTAAGTTAATATTTTTTTATAATTTTAGTTGTTTTAGTTATTTCGATGAATTAATCGTGTGATGTGTTTCATATTATTAATTGTTGTTTATTAACATACTATATCGTTTATGGTAATCAACAACTTATTTTGTGACCTTATTATTTAAGATTCCTCGTCTTCCAAATAGAATTTAGGATTTTTTTTTATTTTTTTTTATTGCAGGAGATCAACAGACAGGCAGACGGCCCACTTGATGGAAAGCGGTTACCATCGCTTATGGTCATTTGCAACACCAAAGTTGCTACAAATGCGCTGCTGTGCTATTAAGAGAAACTAGAACCTGGTCACTAATGCCGGAACACAACCCAAGGTTGTTATGGCGACATACTTTAGACCAGGGGTGGTAGCCATCCAGTCGGGCAAAAGCCCTACCACCTGGCAAGGGTTGATGTTTATTTCTTAATAGAAAAATATAACGTTTTTTTTGAAGCCATAATTATCTCAACTCATTACATTTCTTTGGCCCGAAAGTCCCCGTCTCCTTTTTCTCTCTGTGCACAATTTCGACAGTTTACAATTTCACTAGATTAATGGCCGGTTCCTAAATCTTACTATTTATACACTTGCCTTACCATCGATTGAATTTTGACTTTACTTGTATGGCGTAGGGGGCATCCACAAATTACGTCACACGAATTTACATGATTTTTTGCCCACATTCTTGAGATTCCTCCGTCCCTACTAGGACATCATATATTGTTGCAATTTTACATCAAGAAATTATTCAATTAAAACGGCAGTCCCGTAATAAGCTTAAATATACTTGATTTTGAAATATGTTTTTGAAATGTCATAAAGGTTTCACCCACGGCGTAGCAGCGGGAAACTCTCTCATACGATTTTTTTTTTTAATTGGAGGAGTTCAGCAGACATGCAGACGGCCCACTGAATGGAAAGCGGTTACTATCGCCTATGGACATTTGCAACACCAAAGGTGCTACAAATGCGCTGCTGCTCTCTTAAGGGAGTCTGGAACCTGATCACTAATGCCGGAACACAACTCAAAGTTGTTATGGCGGCATGCTCTAGACCAGGGGTGGTAGCCATCCAGTCGGGCAAATGCCCTACCACCTGGCTGTGGGTTGTTCAGTGGCCTCTTACGACAGGCCGCCCGGTCGCAGGAAATTGTATTTTTTGTCCGTTCATGCACTAGTCTAGACTAGTCTATACACAGGTTTATAGATAAATAATTATATTTAATTTGTAGTGGAACATTTATAGACCAATAGATGGCGCTGTGCGATAACTGAAGCCGTCAGACATTTCTCACACATACAACATACTTCTTCGACCGTATGAAACCGAATCGTGCTGCGTAATTTACGGATGGCTCCTTATGTCAAATTTTAACCGGTGGTAAGGCAAATGAATCGTGGTTAAAATATAGGAGCCGGCTATTATTACACACTAAAGTTTCGTACAATTCTACGGTGACTTATAGTTTAGTAGTACAATAGTCCTGGCAACACGATTAGGCCTTGGGGGGTATTAGCTTTGGTTGGCGCAATCTGATTGCCCCACATATGCCATGGGGAGGGAGCCCGCATCCACTTTGGTATATCCTCTCTGCGTACTATTTAGATAAATGTTACGTGTATCTATTCTTTTTAGGCCATCGGGATTGACATGTAATCACATTTTCATCTCTACATACTCGTTGCCTTAGATTTTATTTGTGGCAGTACATAGTCCGTCTCTTATAGCACCCTACTTCATAATTTTTTGAGGTCTTCGTTAACTTATCTATATCATTATACTTGTAAAATTAATCTTTTATATAATATCCGTATATTCTATCCGTGCAGGAACGGAGAAAGAATACAATTTCCTGCGGCCGGGCGGCCTGTCGTAAGAGGCGACAAAATAACCCACAGCCAGGTGGTAGAGTATTTGCCCGACTGGATGGCCACCACCCCTGGTCTAGAGTATGCCGCTATAACAACCTTGAGTTGTGTACGGCATTAATGACCAGGTTCCAGTCTCCCTTAAGAGAGCAGCAGCGCATTTGTTGCACTTTTGGTGTTGCAAATGTCCATAGGCGATGGTTTTCTAATTTTTTCTTTCCATCAAGTGGGCTGTCTGCCTGTCTGCTGAACTCCATGCAATACAAAAAAAAATATAAATCAATTGCTGTTCGCTAGTCTCGCTAACACTCGAGAACGGCTGGACTGATTTGGCTAATTTTGGTTTTGAATTATTCGTGGAAGTCCAGGGAAGGTTTAAAATGTGAGTAAATATGAAAAAAAAATGCTTTGAATATAGTAAAAATAACAATTTCAATTTCCCTTAAAAACTATACCTACCTGTCAAACATTTGATGTTCGTCCCGTTGTTTAGAAATCAATTAAATTTATAAGACGTTCAGAAATCAAATTAAATTTAAAAGTGGTTTTTTTTCATTTTTTTGGTTTTGAATGTCAAACCTTTGATGTTCGTTCCGGTTAAGTTTTGACCACATTTTTTACTAAAGTTAAACATTCTGCAATTATTATTCAGCTTTTTTATTTATTGATTCTGAGGCGGTACGAAGTTGGCCAGGTCAGCTAGTAGTGTATAATAATAAGAATGTGTTGTGGTAAAAGTCTCTGTCTGCTGCTTTAGCGCATTCTTTTCGTTCGCTCGTCTCGTGCAGAGGTTCAAATTAAAATGCTCGTTGCGACATTAAAAGTTCTATAAATGTACTTTAATACTCAATAATTTTAATTTCGCCATCGTTTCACAGTGGAAACGCTACTAGTGCGTACTAAACGTTTCGCCTCCACGTTCCTCCTGCGTACGGCAGAATTGTGGAATGCACTACCAGAGTCCGTGTTTCCAGAAAAGTACAATCCGGGAATCTTCAAGTCTCGTGTGAATAGGTACTATCTAGGTAAGCGTGCTCCATCTTCGACCGCATCATCGTCCGCCACTGGACGTGATCGTGGTCAAACGCAAACCTATTTACAATAAAAAAAAATATCAGTTATGATTAAAGCCCAATGAAATGTTTAAAAAAAATGCAGCGTAAGACATTTTGTGCGTTAAGAGACAGTTTAGAATAGAATAGAAAACACATTATTGTTCACCAAATAAACAATTACAGAATGAATAATTACAATAATTTAACGACAAAACAAAAGGCAGCCTTATCGCTTAAAGCGATCTCTTCCAGGCAACCTGACTGAGAGGATACTTTTAACAACTCATGTCTAGGTATAATTAAATTAAAAAGAAGTAAAATAAAAAAGGAAGAACAGTACAATGTGGACAGTAAACAGCTAAGTTAAGAAGAATAGGAAAATATATATTTTATTATAAACGTAAGTAGGTAACAGTTTGTTAATGATTCCAATATTTGAATCAAGTAATTAGTTTTTCAACGTAAGTTTTACTGTGTTCCAATCAGCAGTCTCGGCAATGCTGTAGCAATAAAAGAAGCTCTATTACTATCTCTCTATAATTGCTACATGAATGAGTCTCGGCAGTAAATTGAAACAAATCTTTATGATAGCTTAATTGCATATTTCAATTGTACAAAGTGTTTGGTTCACGTATTAATATAATGATAGTTTTTAAATAATTTTGTATTGAATTTCGTGCGAGAAAAAAATTGTATTGAATTCCGTACGAGAAAAAGCGATAGTTATGTAGGGTAGAAAAATGGCCGAAAATTAATATCATGTACCATCTTCTATGAAACCAATTAAAGCTGCACCGAGCTCAAGTGTTGCGTGGTAATGAGTCCTGGCACTGTGTGTGTTATTCCATTATTAGCTGCCGGGCAAGACGCTAGTGTGACAACTGCATTAAGGTAATCATAGATAATTAAGATAAATATTTATTATTGTCTATTTGAAAGTCTATTTTAGTGTAACGTGCCTTCTTTTTAATTGACTTCCAAGAGGTTCTGAATTTGAGTGTTTTTTTGTATGTTTGTAACGCGATTTCTCCGTCAATTGTGAACCGATTTTCATTTTTTTTTCTTTATTCAAAAGAGTATACTCTTTAGCGGTCCCATTCTCACCAAGTCAAGATCTGATGAGTCAATTCCAGAGAAATAGAGCACCCTCGTTGAAGTGCGCCAAGCGCCTACACTCTAAGGCAAAACCTATATATCCGTGCCAGTTGTACAATTTCTACAGGCGCTTAAAATATTATTTCTAAAGTTATTCAAGCAACTAATAAGTAGAATATTTTATTTAACAAAAACTAAACCTTCAAACTAAAAAGCAAAATATAAGTATTTTCTACAACATTTTGAAGATGTTGTAGAAAATTTCCTTTTTTTGTAATTTAGGTTGATGTTGGTTTTGTTTTTGTTTAAAAAATCGTTCCGATAACTGAGTTTCGAGTTTTGGTCGCGGAGCATGCATCGCTTAGCCAGTTCTCTGATCCAATGTGCGTATTGTTATAATCAGGCCTTTTTTTGTCACTTATTTTTTGAGGGCACGCTATATTTTTTATTTGTAGCTCCACTCCAAAATATTACAGGTTATTCACCGCTTCCAAAGCTTTTTCATAGTACGTACCAGGTTCAGTTATTCCTCGTCCAAATATTTGAACCACATTTTCAATTTTGTGATTAGCACTCATTAGGCTTATATCACGATTTTGCAAAACTAAACTCAGCTCATTTAGCTCATGAAGAGCATCGCACATTTTGTATGAGGCGACGCGATAACTGTTCGGGAAAGATAGACTAGATTTCGTATTTGGATAATTTTGCCCTATTAAAAAATCCGTTTTTTTTTTTGTAAATTTTACCAAAATTGTTTTTTTTTTCAAATTCTTTCATTTTTTTAGTTTTTATGGCAATTTTTCGATATCTTCGAAATGTCCTTTAGGGCGCTGCGTGCCTCCACGTGCCCCCACAATAAAAGCCCTGGTTATAATAATCACTTGATGTCAGTAAAGGTAATCACGATCGTTATCGGCCTCTAGGGTTGAGTGCCCTTTGCCAGCCTAACTCACTGGAACTCTGATATCCAGGTTTCGTTTACCGGCTTGGTACGTTTCGTAAGCGAACTTTCTATCGTTTACTATGGGCTGGGTGTCTAAGAACGGTTCCGAAGTTGGTCCGTTGTATATTATTACAAACATTTGTCTGCCGATTATTTATAGAAAGAAAGATAACTCATGCGTATATCCCGCTAATCTGCCTCGGGCAAGCGTGGCGAGTATACCGCCCATGCTCCCTGGAACGAGAAAGCCTGTAGAAGGTGTGTGTGCGCTGCAGTTATAGTTATTTTGTATTGTTCGCAGATAAAACATGACAGTGCCGAAGACGTGGACAAAATTTGCGGACGACGTGTTAGTGGATCCAATTAAGCTTATCGAGCCCGAGGGGACCAAAGTGCACTTCGAAAGTTGTGATCTCAGTGGTATGGCTTTTTTAAAGTCGTGCAATTGTACATTTTAAGTCGCATTCAAACGATCCAAGTATGCTTCGACCAAGTGCACTCTGACATCGACTACTTGTATCGTGGGAATCGGCAACCCTAGTGCATTTGGATAAAGACTTCTGAGGACTAAAGTGTCTATAACACTCCGCTCATGCTCGGAACCTTTCTCTAAATTAGGGAGGGCTCAAAGCTGTAGCTTTTAGAGAATCGCTTAGTGAAATTAACACGTGTCTAGATGTAAAAAATTCGACTTTATTTCGATACTTGTAGTGTTGCGAATCTACGAAAGCGGCCGCTTTAGGCCCTCGAGTGTAATAAGCATAAATTGATTCTCACGGAAAATTTGGGTGCACAACGAAAATTATGAGGAAAGTTTGGTAACTGTGGATTTTAAATCAATAATGCTTGTTTGGTTTGTTTCTAATTCTTTAAAAACACTGATTCTCTAGCATAGATGCTGCTGTTATTTGATGCGTAAGTTCAATAACTTTGTGGTAGTCTTATTTCCACATTAGTATAGGGACGTAGATAGAATACTAATTCCTACATTTGGGACGGCCTATGGTAAAAGGCGACAAAGCGACCCACAGCCAGGTGGGTAGAGTAATTAACCGTGAGGATACCTACCACCCGTGGTCTAGAATATACCGCCATGGCAACTCTCAGTGGTTGCAGTCCCCCTTCGAGGCCGGCAACATATTGGTATCATATTTGGTATTGCTAATTGTACATAACTTTGATTATGATCAAAGGTTCATAGGCATGGTGTCCAGATTGCATTTACGACAATTTCCCATATCCGTCAAAAATATCCCCAAATAATACTATTTCAGAAAAAAATGGACATGTGCCTGTCGGATCATACACATTGAAGGGTTTTGTAGAGGTGACAAACTTGTTATTTTTAACCGACTTAAAAAAAAAATTTGAAGGTTCTCACTTCGTCGTGTCAATTAAAATTAAATTAACACCAAAAGTGACATGTAATCAATCAAAAAATCAAAATAAACCCAGGAACTGAACTCAGAGCCTCTGCGTTGCAGTGAGGTAGGTCAGTAAAGGCTTAGCCCGCTCAACCACAGAAGCCGTCGAGTCAGTGATATTTATTAGTTGGCTTTGAATCTTTATGTACTCATACATAATCGAAGTTAGTTGGTTTTGTTTTACATTTCGTACAACGGGTTGTTGTGTTCATTGTTTTATTGTGAATACCCCATCTGTTGATTCTGTTAACGGGCTTTTGAGTGGGAGCAGGTATAGTTTGGACACAGCTAGCTTTTTTTGTTAGATTGTGTCAGGGTCTTAAGTATGCGTTTTCTAATAAGTTCGCACTTGCCAGGTCATAAATTTTGGTACACTTAGATGCACATGTGACAGATTCGTTCAGTTTGTAGCACAATTTTTTTTTCATTTTTTTACTGCATTTGTTCAGCAGACAGGCAGACAGCCCACCTCATGGAAAGCGGTGACCGTCGCCTATGGACATTTGTAACACCAAAGGTGCTACCAATGTGCTGCTGCTCTCTAAAGGGAGACTGGAACCTGGCCACTAATGCCGGAACAGAACTCAAGGTTGTTATGGCGGCATAGTTTAGACCAGGGGTGGTAGGCGATTTACTTTACTCCTATTTAATTATACGCGAAATAAATGTTTAAAATTTTGGTAGCTTTTCAATATTCATCTCTGTTTACGCCATTTCTACTAATGGTAATACCATTTTCTTTTGTATTTTTTTGTTTTTTTGTATCTTCACAACACTAAGACATTGAAATAACAGAATTGATCCCCAGGGCGGTATTCGTGATTAATACTTGGTATTTCTTTTAGTTTTATGAACTAATTAATCAGTTTAGTTTTTCGTGTACATTTTATTTTGGTAAGTCCGTTTATTTAAACATTTGATAAAGTTTTATGGGGAATGTTTTTTCGTATGGAATTTTATAGAGCAGTACAGCACGCGTGCGCTGCTTATCCCGGCCCTAAAAATACTTTATTATTATAATTGCACACAGATTTTATGACCTCTAAATATTCCTTATATATATGGAAGAGAGAGCATGAAAGTAGAGTAAACGCGGTTGAGATGCGAGCACTGCGCAAAATCTGCGGAGTGACGCTCGCGGACCGCGTTCGTAATACCGAAGTAAGAAAGAGAGTTGGTCTGAAAGAGAGTGTCGGGGTGAAGGTAAGGAAAGGAATGCTCCGGTGGTTCGGGCATGTGGAAAGAATGCATGATGAAAGAATGACTAAACAGATATACAATGCAAAAGTCGATGGATGCAGAAGTCGTGGAAGGCCACGACACACCTTCCATGATCAAATTGATCGTGTACTAGCGGAGGGTGATGTCAGGAGCCTTAAGAACAGACGAGTGTGCACGACAAGAGTTATGAATGTCAAAGAAGCAAGTGAGGTGTGTAAGAATGGGCCTAAATGGCGCTCTGTTGTTCGTGCCTACCCCGCAAGGGAACTGGCGTGAAGTTATGTATGTATGTATGTATGTAAATATTCCTTTAAATGTAATGATTGTAAAGCCTAATGTAATGCAGTTATGAAAATGTATACTATTTTAAGTTAAAAAAAATATCATATAGACTGTATAAATTGATAAAATACAATTTATCTTTGCAGGTACTGAAATTCTTGATTATGGATACAAACTTGAAATCCAGGAAAGTGATTTTCAAGATTCCACTGTTCAGTTACCGCTGCGTGAACAGCCATCGGAGATAATACCTCATAAAAGAAATATTGTAAAACGTTCATTAAGTGTAAAATTAGTTGATTGCAAAACATTTCCATGGTACTATAAAAAATACAAGCGGCAACTTTATAACATAGCGGCAACAATTGATCTCAGTGCAACAAACGAAAATATGCAAGAAGCGATTAGTTTAGTTGAAGAAGATTCGCCAAATAACGGTGAACCGTTAAAAACTTTTACTTATGTTAATAGTTCTAAAGATCCCAAAGAAGTAAAAAAATGGAATTATGCAAATTCAGAATATTGCTTAGATCTTATAAAACAAAAAGCTTTGAAGCAAAAAGGTTCTAATAAAATAGATTTTAAGAGAAATAAAGGTCTTATAGGATTAACTATAAAACGAAACGTAAGATTTGAAAAATTAAAGAGAGGCAATGTATTAGCTGAAAATACATCGAATGGTGCCAAAGTAGATGATAATGAAAAAAATGCTAGTATTGATGGTGATGTTGTTTGCGAGTATATTATTGAACACGAAACAGTAACGATAAACAATAACATTGAAAATGATATGACATCAATAAAGCCAAAATCGATTGCGTTAAATGAAAAGCCAAAATCTAGCCTCTCTCCTGGCTCTTATAAACTTTCTCATTTGACAACCGGGGAAAAAGTTATAACTTTAGTCAAATCGCCGAAACACACATTTGATCCAAACAAAAGTGCCTTGTCTCCTACAAGAGTTCCCACTGTCACTCAAAGTGAGAAACTTTCTAAAATTATAAAGAATTGCAAAAGAAGATCATATAAAAAGCCAGGCCCCAAATCGAAGTTAATAAAAAATAAAAATGAAAAAACAAAAGAAAAGCTAGACAAAACGCAAACACTGCAAAAGACTATTGAAAAGCTTTTAAATAAACCTATGCCTAAATCTCGGAAATTGCAACTTCAAAAACAAAGAAGAGAGAATGAACGTAAAACTAAAAAATATCTCAAGAATATAGAGAACAAAGTAATTTCGAGGCAAGCTATTATAATTGGTTCACGTGTTTCTGTGCCATCTCAGAAATCAAGTGATACTAAATCGTCGGTTGAGTGTAAAACATCAAATAGTACTTCAACATTGAAACAACTACTTGGATCTGACACTTTGAAAAACCGCGACTATTGTGATTCAGAAAGTTTAAACATCGCATCTTTTCAAAGTGACAAACTTTTAAATAATAATATCTGCTCCAGACAAACATCTCCGAAAATGTCTTCCGATTCCAAGATTGAATTTGTTAACTCGAACTCGTATAACACAGGTCTCGCAAAGTCTTGTTTAGAGTCATCAAATAATTTGGATTCTGAGAGACAGACTAAATTGTCATTAGTACCTACCCCAATAAACAACGAACCAGCAAATGTTCCATCCCAAAAACAAAAAGATAAAACGTGTTTGGCTACAAAAAATATTTCTGGCGTCGATAATTGTAAAAGCATAAAACCATTAAATACTGTGTCTTTAAAAAGCGTTGATACGTTGGGTCCTGAATCTTTAAGTAGTCCATGCGCAAATAGTCCCTCATATACCTACTCACAACTATCAAGTAATTTGCTTACAGATAGTAATAATCATTTATTTTCGAAGCCCGGCATTAATCTGCAACTGGCGGATAACTGTTCTAATAAGCTTTCTGAAAAATTCGATTCAAACATTTCAAATAAATTAACGGGTGCGAGTTCTGTAAAGCCTAACCCAGTATCCACACACGATTCACGTTGTTGTACATCGAATAACTTGCAATTGGAATCTTCTAATAATCTTCATTCAAATTTTTCCAAAAGTTTGAATCCCAATGCGGATATTCTATGTCCAAAAACCACGGATAATGTATATTCCCAATCTTATACTAGTTCTATCTGTAAAGATAAATTAATTTATACAGTCTCTAATATTTCAAATGTTCCATCGAGTCTTTCACCGCCAAATGATTTGAAACATAAAAATGTGACGTTTTCCAATCCAATTAAAAATTTAGAGACTGAAAATGTGTGTAACATTGAACATGAAATTAAGAGTGAACCATTGGACTTAGTGGTTGATATGGAAAATAATACGGTAAAAGAACATCAATCACAAAATAATCGTAGCGATATTGTAAAGCAAAATAACAGAATCAATACTGTACCGAATAATAATCGAAGCGATAGTGTAGTGCAAAATAACCAAAGTAATGCTGTAGCAAAAAATAATAGGACCAATTCTATGCTGCAAAACAATCAACAAAATACTGCACAAGATAATAAACTTATTTACACAAATAATTTTAAAAATACCTTACCAAAACCATTTCCTAGTCATGACACTACATCTACTGTTGTCGAGAAACCACCACATTCCGTTAGCGCATCTGCAAGGAAACCATATATAGTACGAATTAGAAATCCTATTCCAATGGATAGACCGATGCGATTCGATAACGTTGTGAATAGGTTGAACCAATATCAGGGACATCAACAAAACTCATGGAACGCAAGATTTGACAACCAAAAACCTATATTCCAAGAGCCTCCTCATCCAAATATGTTTCGACAACCACCGCCGCTTTTACCGGAGCCACTTTACTTTGGTGATCATTACAGAATGCCAGCTAACCCTGGAGGGCCTAAATATATACCTCGCGGTATGAATATGAATTGGCCCCAACCTAATTACTATTGTAATAACAGCGGATTATGGAATTACGACTCAAATTATGCGATAAAGCCAAATATCTCAATTGTTGGCAACCACCAAGAGGGATTTGTTAGAAAGATCAATATACGCCCAAATTATCCTACGGTTCCTATAAGAAATGACACCCCTAAAATGCCTGTCGAAAACTTAAAAGCGGGGAAAAACCTTGTTAGTGTTTCTTTGAAACAGAATGTAGCTATTGGGCCTAGGACGAATGAGCCAGTGAAAACTAGGTCTGAAATGCTACAAGAACTTGATAGTGTTATTGCAAATAATTCAGCACTAAACAACTTTACACCAGTAAATAGTTTGCAGAAAACAAGCAGCATACCAGTTCAAATATCGGGCCCAATACCAACTTCGCCTTCTGTTAAACATAATACACTCACGCAAAAGTCAAATGTTAATAACTTAAGCGATTTTCAGAAAACTCAAGATTATTCACCGCCTATTTTACCGATACCATCCTATGAGAATATGTTATCCAAAACAAGTTTAAGTAAAAAAACAGATGTATGTGTTCAAAAACCAAAAGAATCTAAGACAAAACAAGTAAGCAAGGCAAGAACTCCCGGTAAAAGGAGCTTAAGTGAAGACATAAATAAACCAAAAATATCTATAGATGAATATAAGAGAAGAGCTTGTAGTTGAATACATATGTTGGTCGCATAAATAGAAATTAAACTATTTAGCTTTAAATTTCTTAGTAAACTTTTGAAAAAGAAATAAGGAAAATTGTAATATAAAAAAACAATAAAAAATACGCATCAGGGATAAAAAAATACTGACTGGAAGAATGCCACAGAAAAAGAAATTTACTTGACGTTTCATATGTGACGTATTAAGTTAATCAGATTTAAATATGAATTTAACGCCTGACTTCATTAGAGAAGTAGTTGTTTGTTTAACTAATCAATTTTTATTTACTTTCCTCATAATCAAACTGAAAAGGAGAGTGTTAACCTCGGGTGAACGGCCTATTTAGGCACTCGGAACTATTAGCGCTCTCGCTACGCTCGTGCGCCAAACCATCTATCATCCATAAATAGGTCACTTTCACCTCTCGTGTAACAGTCTACTATTTATCATGATATGTTAAAATTAAGATTCATAGTAAGGAATTTTTAAATCCGCTCTTTTATATGGATATTGATTTAGAACTTGTAAAATGTATCACCCACCTAATTTTTGGAACTTAACAACAAATACTAAAAACATCAGCTTAATTCAAGTTTATTTTGAGACTTGACAAATGTCAATTTATTTTTATTTTGAACACATAAAATAAGAATATTAGGAAGAAGAATAAACATTTTTATGAAATTGTAAAGAAGCTATAGGAATTTAAATTCATGGCTGATTTAAATTACAAAAAAATATTTTTAAATAATTAGACATCGTTGAATGTTTGAACTAGGGTTGCCCACCTTACTATATATAATATATAGTATCGTACTATACTTTAGCTAATTATACTATATATTATAGAAAAATTATATAGTACGAAATGTACTATATTTTCATCGCTAATTCAATTGTCGCGCTTTTTGTTCAGACACTTATGATTATTTTAAGAATGATAGATTTTTGCCGACCAGAACAAAATGTAGTAATAAATACACATGGTAAATGCAATAATGAAATAAATAAAATATATAATAAACAATGAAAAATAAATGTGTACTCTTTTTATCATCTAAATTTCCCGAAAGTATTTTTTTATTTTTACAGTTGAAAAACAATATATTGTTTTCAGGAAAAGGTGGCAACCCTAGTTTGGACTTATTAGACATTGATTGAGATTACGTAGAAAACCAACGGACCTCGTGCGCCAAATGTGACTGCAGCGTGTGGTATAAGTTGCCTTTTTTATAGGGCGTTCATCATATGTTTATCGTATCATATTGTTACGAGTTACAGGACTCGAATTAAAATGCCGTTGGAATTATTATAGAATTTATTAGAACTATACAAACATGTATAACACAAGTACAAATATAACAACACGCGCAAAGTCCGGCACTAAATAGATTATAGATAGACGAATGTACACACGTTTTGCTTCGCTTGTGGTTATCGCTCGACTGCCTCATCTCTCAGTTGGGGCATTGCTTTATACTGTACCGATGCAATATGTCTGCCCGACCGCGTGGACCTAATTTCTTAGAATCAGCTTGTATTTTAAATCCGAGATACCTGGCAGTGATCACAATACGATAATAGGCCATAAAAGATTTCAATTCACAATGGGCTGTTTTTTATCACAAATTTTAAACACAGAGTAAACAAAAGAAGTCCAAATTGCCGAAAGGTAATAAAATGCAGTTGTGAATTTGTCTTTGTCGGTCGTAACAATATCATGTTATATATGTTCTTTTTCCATTGTAATAGTGATTTCCGAGCAAAAACGTCTGTGGAATACATGGACAGGCGAGCAGGTGGACCTGGACAGAAAGAGTAGGGTTCCCATCTTGTGAAAATGGCTTCAGTACTCTATAAATAAAAATTTCAGATTGTTTTCACCCCTCAAATACTTACTGAAAAATTGCATAAACTTATTGTTCTGTTATATTTTTATTTCATCATATTTGTCATTAGTTTTAGGGGAAATGACTTGTTTAAAATATTGTGTCTGTTGTATTAAGGTAAGAATTTATACTAAGAAAAATGAATTCTTTAAGAACTAAGAATTATATTTAAGTTTTATTAATAACGTTAAATACTGTTTAGTTTATAATTTAAGGTTAACTTTGTATTAGTTGTTTTGGTATAGTAAAAGAGTTTATGAAGTATTGAAGGTTTTTTTACGATACCCAAAATACCTAGCTTGGGTATGAAATGGCTTTGAGGGCATTCCCTGAGTGGGCCGGCCGAGAACTGGAACTCGGAGGCTCGGGGATCGTTTCCTGGCAGTTTTTTTAATTTTTTTATTGCAGGAGTTTAGCAGACAGGCAGAGGGCCCACTTGATGGAAAGAGGTTACCATCGCCTATGAACATTTGCAACACCAAAGGTGCTACAAATACGCTGCTGCTCTCTTAATGGAGACTGGAACCTGGCCACTAATGCCGGAACACAACTCGAGGTTGTTATGGCGACATACTCTAGACCAGTAGTGGTAGCCATCCAGTCGGGCAGATGCCCTACCATCTGGCTGTGGGTCGTTTTGTCGCCTCTTACGACAGGCCGCCCGGCCGCAGGAAATTGTATTCTTTCTCCGTTCCTGCACGGATAAAAGTATAGTAAAGGAGACGGGGACATTGGGCCACAGAAATGTAATGAGTGGAGATTTGGCTTAAAAATATATTTTTCTATTACAAAATGGAAAATATCGGCTTTAAATTCAATCTAAACGAATAGAAATCTTGAAAATGAGGTCACAAATAAAATAAGTTATCGATTACGTGAATGAATTCAATAATAATGAAAACACACCACACGATTAATTCTTGAAAAAAAATACGTAAACTCACTTGAACATAATGAAAAAAGAAATCTTAAAATCGCTCGATACTTTTATAATCTGGGTCTAAGAATGTATCAAAGCGTATCCGTCTCCTTTCATAAACGAACTTCGTTATTATAATATGGTCTAGGATCGGCCCCAGGGTGGTCCGTTGTGCATTACCCATAAGAAGCTTAACTTGCATACCATGGTAATTAATATGCGGTGTGTATTTGTTTTCTGGTTACTTTTACGTAAGTAGAAAAAAACAATACTTGTATTTTGCAACGGTTTCGCCGAAGCGCGCTTAAATACAAAATTTAATATAATGCAACCTGAGGGCTTACTCTCGAACGTCTTTCGTCGTTCGTTTTTGGTTACGACCATTTTTTGCTTGTATTTTATATTTAAGTACATTTTCCGTTGTATTTTCCATTTATTTTTGTGTTACTAGAAACCCTGGGTAGGCCCTATGTTACTTACATAAAATCATAATTCGGTTTTTTTACACATAATAACAACCCAGCAAAACAGGGGCACAGACTACTATAGGATATTACCATAGATGTGAGTCGGAGCTAACCTGATTTGAAGTAATACAACCAATGACTTTTAGGTAATGAATTGAAAAAACGCTATTGCAGCGCCGTCTATTTAACTGATCTGTCTATTCTATGGAAACGACTTCATTTATCGGGATAAAAAGTATCATCAAATGTTCATTCGGGATATAAGCCAGCTGTGTCGAGTATCATTTATATACTTTCAGAAAGGATTCGAGCGCAGCGCCATCTTTTTCGATATTTTCATCTTTCTCGCGGAAACGACGTCATTTGTCGGATAAACAGTATCCTATGTTACGCCCCTGGATATAAACTGGTTTTATATCGAGTTTCATCGGAAGCTCCTGGTCCGAATTAGCCCCATAGACTTTTTTCACATTTTTAAACGCATTGTAGAAACTCGAACTATTTACAGATTTATTATTGTATAGATAGATAGATCATTATAGTTTTAAAGGAATCTTTGTTCTATTTTTCTTCAATCTATCATTTCAGTGACTCTTTCAGGCTGATCGGACGAAAATGAACGACGACAGGTGTTTTAGAGTAAGGCTTCTGATGTGCAGATGTGAAAGCTTGCTGGCTAATAGCTGGTTCCTATACTTGCCTTACTATCGGTTAAAATTTCACATAAACTCCATACAAGTAATATAAAAATTTAACAGATTGTAAGGCAAGTGAATGGATAGTAAGATATAGGAAACGACCATAAATAAACAAGGGTAGCTAAAGTAGTATAACAAAGTATTAGAAGCCCTTTGCATTCGAAATGCCACTTCCCTACCTTTTAATAAAATATTGCGTTATTTATCTAATTAATTCTCGGGGACTTGTAAGGCTTTTTGTTCGCAGCCTGTGGGAGATATTAATTAAAATGAAGTATTCTACAAAGGCAGGTAGGTACCAGTCGTAATTTATAAAAGGAAGTGTCCTAGCCGATTCGTCAGTTAAGGCGACGCGGGGAAATCTCCAAATTTACATAAAACCCAACGCTTTCTAGTATTGTCTCACTGAGTACAATGTTTTGTTTATTCATGCCAGATAAAATTATTATGAATAACAACTCTGCACGCAGTGGTTTTAAGCTGGCAACTTTGCAATTGTTTTCTTAATTGTTGAATATTTGCTTTTGTTTTTACACTTTGCAAGTTTGCAAAATTGTTGTTGCAAGATTGTTGCAATGCAAATCTGCGATAGTGTTTCAGACCTAGGCCGTTTCACGTAGATATGGTTATGGGCTTAATGCGTTATTTGAGATGCGACATTGTTAATGACTTTAAACATTGCCAGATGAGAACAGATGTATATACACTAATGTAGCTATACGTTAACGGTGTTATTTTTTAACGCGATAAATAAGACGCATTGCGGCACAGCCTAAATCTTTAACATTAACGCAGTTGAAGCCTCACCACTAGGAGTAGTGACAGGTGGTGAGATATTTAAAAAAGAAAGGCTCTAATCAATACAACTCGACCAAAATGTCTAATAAATGAACAATTTGCCTTTTGGCAATATTCTATTTTATCTGTAGTCCACAACAAAGCGAATTTATCCACGCTGTTTTAGTTTTAGCGTTGATCCGAATCTAAAATCTTCAAAAAAAAAATACTAAATACGCATGTAACAATAGCAAGTTTCACGTGAGTAGTGATTTTTAAAGTTTACCCAGGATATTTAGTGGAATTTGAAGCAAAAATCTTTTTGTTATAATTCGACGATATTCAACAAAGAACAGCTGACATTATAGATGTGTAATGGTTAGTTAAGCCTCTTTTAATCAATTAATTGTACTGTTAACTGTCACAATTATAGTCATTATTATTATTAAAGTACAATAGATTGCCAACATGCGTACGTCGTAACTAAAGTAACTTGATACATACACGATGTTTGATGTCCTACTAAAAATTACTAGTAATTATCAAAATTACTCTTGACCTAATATTAGAGTTGCTAAAGTTTAGACAAATCAGCAAAAAGTCGCGCCCCTATTTTAAGGTTATAGGTCTTTGAATTGAAAAATATTATTATTTTAATCAAGTTTATTTCGACAAACATTTAGAACAGACATTTTTTAATAAGAGAAAGAAAGACAGTGTGACCAATCTAAAATAATATAATATTTTTTTATGCATTTGAGTACTACCACATAATATATTTCTCCAACAGCCTATTAATTTTTACTTTATTTTGCCGCCCTGTATCTTCTGTAATCCTGTGGAATTTTATAACTTCAAAAGAAAACTGCGATATAAGCTCCCGCCAAAATGTCTATCATAATGTCACATTACATATAAAACCTTTTTCGTTGTCGTGACATGACATTTGATTGACGTTATTTGACTTTTGACACTTGACATAACCGCCTCTGTCACAAAGCACCCGCACCTTGGCAGAATTTTCTTTTTAATTTACCGGCCAAAATTCCTTTTTATATCACCTGACTTTTCTATGTACTTGACATTGGCAAAATCAATGCATAAATGGCATTGCAGCCATCACCTTAAAAAAAACGCACCGCCGTGTCATAGTCGTAAAGGCACCCACACACTACGTGACGCGTACGTCGGATACGTCCGTCGGACGAGTCTGAACAATGTGCACTATAGAACCGTAACTCACTCTCCAGATTGCTATAGAACGTCCGACAGCTCAAGGTCACGTCCGCGACTTACGAGTTATAATGTGCACACTTCAATGGAGTTTCCTTAGCCAGATACGTTGTAAGCCACGCCGCTCAGCCGCGTCCGTCAATCGCGACTTATAATATGCACACACCTTAGGGTAGGTAACACATGTGTTGCGTCAGACATTAATCTATTGAACTAAGGCGCCTTGTACCTTGTAATAAATTACAAGGATTTACGTGGGATCCTTGTCGAAATGCTGACGGATTAATTTACGCTGGATTTAGCTAAAATGTAGTGGGGTTTTGGAGTGTTTTGTTGTCGGCTATATATTATTATCTAGAAAAATAGTAATAACCCCCGTGTGACCCGCAGGGGGGCTTTGTAGCGAAGCCTTAGATGAGTAGCGACACCTCGTACCTGACTCCGGGAGTCAAGGCAAGGCCCCCACCTCCGTGCTTGCCTTAGTCAGCCGGCACGGAATGGAGATCGCTAGAGCTAATACTCAAGCTCCAGGGGTGAAAGTGATAAATGGCATCACGTCAGAAGTAACTTCGGTGAACCTGCAGCCCACTTCTCGACACCCCTTAGCCATTCGCACCCATGTTGTCGTCTTCTATAACATTTTTTGGGGCCCATGCAGGGAGTGGCGAGTCACCGTCTGCCCGTTTTTCCATTTTCCCTGAACATTGGGACCGGTAGACGCCATAGACCCCATATTCCCAGACCTCTAGTACCACTAGCAGTTCATCCCAATAGCTCGGTACTTTCTGTTCTCATTTCCCACAATAGTCCTACACTGACCAGCTTGTCCTTGGGTGCATTATTATATGGTGTAGACAAGGATAAACGCCGGTCAGTGTCACGGCACATTTACATTAAATTTGTCAAGGGGCTTCTACGTGTTGGCTTTTCCATGGCCCCACGCAAGGCCTCCAAAGTCCGGGCTATTTTTATGGCCCGTGGTCTTGAAAGACATACAGTATAATAAATTGGCTAAATTCATGTATACAAGAGGTGAAAAAACCTCCACTGTTTTGATATTTGCCTACAAAATCCTAGAAAAATATTTAATATAGATACTCCATATCTATAAACTATTTAACAGATATTAAAATCAATTTTATTTGAAATTATTTGAGCTCATCGCATTAGCTATTGTAGGTAATCGTTAACTCGTTAATTTTTAACGCTATGCATAAGCTCCATTTGGACACTCAACTCAATTGAAAGTCTATAATACTAACTGTGATGGAACCGAACGAGGCAAAATTATAAACATATTTAAAATAAAATGGGGCAAGAAAAAATAAAACGCCATTTTTTCCTTACGTTCGAATCACAACCAACTCGATTGTCTAAATATTATAATAACGTCAAAAACCTAGTTGCCAGTATTATAATAATTAAACAAAAAGTATTTATTCCACAACAATAACGCTGGTGGAGCAGGGGTATTAAACATACTTTTGTATTCCTTTAGATTGAAATCATATATAAATAACTGGAAAAAGTGGAGAATTACACAAATATCGTGTCGTCCATATTTATGTATTTCAGGCCCTTTTGTTAAAATAACTGAATGTTTTACTTATTCTTGTATATCTGTATTTGTAAAGCGTTCAAAAGGTAAAAGCGTCGTTGGAGTAGACATAGTGTAAATATTAATAACAGTCACAACAACAATATGTTTTTAATAGTATAATTTAAATTCGTAATAATTTAAGTGAGTATAAACAATATAAGGATGTTCACATCTTCCAACCACACTTTAACACCAGGCATAGTAATAGACTAATATTGCCATCTTTTAGATTACAAAAACTATTGTTCTCTTTCTTAGGGGTTGGTATACGCTTTTTCAATAAGATTCCGAATGAAATGTTAGATCTGCTTTTCACTAAATTACACTTATGAAGAATCTTTCAGAAGAGGCAAATTTTCAATTGCGCTGATGAAGTCGAAGGAATCCTTGACATGGTAGGGTGTGTTGCCGCGGAGATTGTTGAGTGTCTTCGCGATTTTTTTCTGTATGTTGGTGATTCAAGCTGGCTAACTATAGGGCGCAAGGGGATGTTGTTTTTGTGAAATTTGTGACGAGAACCACATAGCTGGAGAGCTTCAGCATGTTAAGCGAGTTCTACAACGCAATCAGCTGAAGACTCCACACCAACGTCACAAAGGCCCCAAACCACCTTCAGTTGAGCGGTGCCCTGCTACCCTACCCTACATCAAGGGGGTCACAGACAGAATTGGTTACATCCTCAGGCGAGCTTCAATCAAAACATATTTCAAGCCGCAGAAAAAGATCAACCAATTTCTGAGACCTGTGAAATGCAATATCCCACTCCAGGATGCAGGAGTTTACAAGCTTGATTGTGAGTGTGGATTGTCATACATTGAGCAAACAAAGAGGAGCATAAAAACACGAGTAAAAGAACACATTGCTGACATGAAACACACAAGGTCTACGAAGTCTGCGATCAGTTAACACACGCTGGATAAACCCAACCACTACATCAGATTCGATAACCCACAAATTCTCGCGAAAGAGAATCGTTTCATACCTAGAATGATGCGTGAGGCTATTGAAATCAAAAAACACCCAAATTTCAATAGAGAAGATGGTTGGCAAGTACCAACTGTTTGGGATCCAATTATCAAAACTATTAAGACCCAAACCCAGCAAAAACCAGCTGCCAGACCTCAAGACACTGTGAGCTCTTTCTGCGTACAACGGAACACAAACCAACTTGACTGATAATTACTTTTATTTTTCCTTCCACCCATTTTAATATTATATAAAATTATTAGAGCTAGGCATGTTTGCTGAAGAGTTTCTTGCGCCGCTTCTTCTCTTCAAGCCATAACATATTGCGAAGCGGTAGTAAATTAGATTAGGCTCCCATAGAGTAAATAATAACCATAAACAAAATTAAAAAATAAAATTAAATAATTAAAATTAATAAGTTGGCGGTAGGCTAAATAAAACTTTAACAATACTCGTTGACACTTGACATCTTTGTCTTCCGTGATCACGGCCACTGAAAAGTGGCCGAAACGTCGGAAAAACCAAAATCAAATAAAATTACCGCGCTTAAAACCGTTAAAACGTAGTTTTATTACGTATTTCGGTAATTAGATTAAATAATGATACTAATAATGTACATACACAAAATTCTATTGTACATTTTTATATTTTTAATAATCAATAAAAGATTTTATTAATTAATAACCTTTCTTACATTATCATATTAATATACATAAAATTTAAGTATGGTGGTATGGCTTAAGTAATGGTATTACTTCTGTCGGGCGTCCCGAGACGCAAACGTTTTTTTGGTCTCGTTTTAATATAATGCCCCAGTTACTTATAGCGTTAAAATGCCGTTAATGATTACCTTTAGTATATCCATGACTTATCTGACAATATTTAACGTTATTAACAATACAACAACAAATAACGCATTAAACCGGTGACCACATCTACGCGATACAGTTATTAACACTAAAATTATCTTAGTTGCAGCAGGGATACAAGGTATATTTTATTAGAGGTGTCACCTAGTGTTCGTTAGTAATAACACGTAACTTATAAGAATAGATACTAATTACTAAGGTATTGTAATAATATGCTCCATGTGTAATATAATCTTCGAAAACTCGTGAACTGAACGTGTCTTGATAATCCCATGGGATTACTAGTAATATATTTATATACGACTACACTGTGGCTTCAGTCATGTAGTGTGTGCAATGTGCACCCTGCAGGCGTTCACACTCTGTTCCCCCCTCACGTGCAAGCCAATATCTCAGATATGAATCCAGAGCTACACCTCGTACGTCTCTATTATATGAAACAAGTTATGCAATATTTAAAGGACAAACTTACTTTTCAGGCTGTATCATTACAATATTATAAAAAATAAAGCGCCTGAATAAAAATAAAAGCAAAGAATTACTTTGAAATGTATTGCGTTGTATTTATTATCAGGGACATTTAAATTTAATTTTACTACTATTATAAATTCGAAAGTTTAGATAGGTGTTTGTTGCTCAGTCATGTGAAAATGGCTGATATGATTTAAATGAAGTTAGGCACGGAGATAGATTATAGTCTAGAATATACACGAGCGAAGCCACGTGTAATAATTTGGCTTAGATTTTAATTTAAACTGAATTTTATACTCACTTTAGAGTAGTTTCTGTGTTAGTTTTCTCAGCCAAATATAAATTAACACACGAAAAGGCAGGATTTTCCGAGTATAAAGGTCTGTTACAATTTATTGATAAAATAATTCAATTTGGGAGTATTACTTAGATCTTGTAATTGAGTACGACCCAACCAATTATTGTATTAAGTCAAATTGTTAATTGGTTAAACTTTGTTAAAACTTTCAGTTACAGTTAACGAACATAACTTTTAAAACCAATTTCAATTTAATTGTAAGTTATTTTTATTAACTTTGAACCTCCGTTTTGCTTGGTTTGTATTGTCATATTAAATAGATATGTAGAAATCAGAAATCTTTCAACTACACGTCAATTTCTACATTATTATAATTATGGTTACAATTAAATTTAAAATTAGGTCGTATCATAGGTCATAAAAACTCCTCATGACTAAAAGAAAGTGTGCTGGACTAACTATTTCCTGAGCCGTGTTTTAAATGAGCGGATGGGTTGTGACTCCGTTATCCTATTAGGTAGTTTATTGTATATTAACAGTCTATGTATAATATTAAAAAAAAAAAAGTAAAAGTGCCGTGGCTGTAAATTAAAGATATTTCAAAAACATATTCGTATACACTATGAGAGGGGGACTTTTGGGCCGGAGAAATGTAATGAGTTGAGATAAGGTTTAAAAAAGCGTTATATTTTCCAATTTGAAAATGGAAAACAGCTCTAAATTCTTTCTTTTTTAAAAATAAGGTCACAAGTAAATAGATTCGATAGGTGGCAGGGCATTTGCCCGAATGGATGGCTACCACCCCTGGTCTAGAATATGCCGTCATAACAACTTTAAGTTGTGTTCCGGCATTAGTGATCAGGTTCCAGTCTCCATTAAGAGAGCAGCAGCGCATTTGTAGCACTTTTGGTGTTGCAAATGTCCATAGGCGATGGTAACCGCTTTCCATCAAGTGGGCCGTCTGCCTGTCTGCTGAACTCCTTGCAATAAAAAAAAAAGATACATTTTTGTTAGCGTTCGGTGTAAGGAACTCTAGGGGGGTCCCAAAGCCTATTGATTTATCGAGATCTATCATTTCGTTTGATAGAGGTCTCACGTGACTTGTGTACTTGGGGCAACGCCGGTGTTGCCATCCAGAGCAGAAATGCGGCCACCGTTTTGGGCACGTTCCCAGCCGACAGCGATTTGGGTGTATTATTTGTAATTTTTCGAGTGACACAAAAAAGAGATGAACACATGAAATTTAACCTTATTTAAATTAAAATAGAACACATTTCTCTTTACCCGTTAGTATTGATTTTCAATTTAAATAAAACTTAAAAGATTTCAAATGAATTTTAGCTCTATCTGTACATACTTAAGGCAGATATTCTTTTGTACGTAGATCAAAGGAAATTGTGCATAACAGTGCATTCAATTTTGAACTTTATGCCAGTGTTATTTAGATTGAATTATAATATGTTGACGGATGTAGGCTAAAAGAATTATATTTATATTAATAAAACTTTGAGAAGAATTATCTGTGAGTATATTCTCTGAAGATTCACTTCTACTACGTGTTAACTCCACACACACTAATTTTTTTATTAGGATATTGTACATAGTTTAAGAATTGTTTAAAAAGTAAAATATTTTTTAAATCACAAATAAAGTTATCTATTAAAATAAACGATTTATGAATACATTTGAACAATTACTAATATAAAAACAAATACACCACACGATTCATTCCTTCAAAATAACTAACTACAATTATAAAATATAAAAATCATAATAAAAAAAACCTAAAAATTACTTTACTGGGCAGAGCAGTTCACACAACATCGTCGTGAAATTATTCTCTCAGGCTGTCTGCCGTCTCACCGTGAGAATCAAATGACGGTTTAAGTATTCATTTGCAATAAGTTGCACTTATATGTATTGTTAAATCTTATATAACTGTCTCATATGTATTTAATACGTGCAAATCAGTCTTTATCGATATAAATAATGCATTGTGTAAAATATGACATGATGATTTGTGCTCTGACAGATGATGTATGCCAGAATACTTCTCTATTCTGGAAGTAAAACATATTATGCCGATCGCAGATAACTACGTAACTAATAATTAATTTATGGGAACGAAATCGCGTGGTTATATTTAATGCAAATACATATTTTGAAATTAATGAAATACAAACAAACGTCGGTCGATGTAACTTTGTTATCTAGAAAGAAAACCACACGTGTATAAAACTGAAAAATTATATAAAGACAAAACTGTATTTTAAAATTGATTTCACCATATTAAGTCGAAGTGAAACATTCTCTTCTTAACAAGAATATTATTAATTAGAGAAGAAAGAAAATATGAAGAGTTCAGACAAAGAATTACATCTGCAAAAGTATTTTTTGCAATGTATGTGTCGTATTCTTTATTATTTCGGCCTCGGAGACTGTTGGTACGAAAAAACACAGCATACCAAAACACATAAATATCTTTATAAGTTTTGGGCTGTAATATCAAATCTATATGTCATTTTAATACTATTCAACGAGTTATTCGCTAATTTTCGTACAGATTTAACTGAGAAGGAGAAGAATGATTTAGTTCAATTCGATTTTGCACATACGTTGATTTATGCGAAAATTGTAACTTTTTATGTTTACAAGAAGGAGATAAAATATGTGTTAAAGAGATTCTTAGAGGAGACAAGGCATGTGTACTGCTCTATAGAGCTGGATAAGGCTTCGGTAAGGCTGTTTGTGAGGTATTGTGCGGCGCTGGTCGGAGCGTCGTATATCACATTAGGTTCTACCTTTGTAGAAGCTTATAGAGCTCACGTTAATGAAGGTAAGTGCACCGTCCTTAGCTAAATTTTTCAGGACGATTATTCTTACAGTATAAAGCACAAAATAAATAACGGATAAGGTGGATAGTGATTGGGAATAAGGCGGTGTTTCAACATTACTAAAACTTGGGATAAGGAAGTCTAAGATAGCCTATAGCATGTAGCATGTTTGAAGCGATGCTCCAGAGTCAATATTCCTGGCTTACGGTTGCCTTCTCTGAATTCGTCATGTCTCAGAAGGAGGCCCGCTGAAAGAGCGAGGGAGGAGGACGTCTACGCTGACCTGAGGTCGTAGGCGCCGCTACGCGCGGCTCCTCTCTCCTTAGTGACCGTCACAGGGGGCCGCTGTCAGGGGTGTGACAGCGGATTTCCCCCGCTGCTGTACGAAGTCAGTGGCCCAGTTACAGAGCGTAGAGGAGTCACGGTGTAGTTACTCTGTATGAGATTCCGTGACGCCCCGTAAAAGCGCTATAAATGGGGCGCAGGTTTAGGTTTACTGGGTAGTTCGGCGGTCGACTCTCGCGACAGCTTCGCTTTAGTAGCGAGCGTGGAGAACCGGTCGCTGAGAGTCCGCACACTCTCGGCCTTATGCTTGCATTCTGGCCCTTCCCCCGCAGGGCCCGAGGATGGTATCCAAAAACATTCCTCCTGTGTTATCAAAAAAAAGGGTATGTAATTACGAGGGATAAAAATAGTGTGACAAAAATAATGTTTAACTGAATTGATGTATGTAAGAGTATAAGAAGACAAAAAAACAGATGTACCTAAGAAGGATGGATGTCGATTTGTAATGCAGTATAGGATGTATATCAGATTAGAGGAGCATGAAATTAAATACATTGCACCGATGCCAAATGATTAGGAGAAGGCAGGTAGATATTGGTATTTATTGTAAGTGGTATGTAGGTGAAAAGAAAATAATCTTGAATGTTTGATTAGAAATTTCTTATGCAGTGGCCTGATATAAACGCCGTAGGCTGCGTTCGGCGTTACGCTGTACGCAACCAATGAATGCTTATTATGAAAGTTCTCTATAGTGGGCCCTATCAGTTGTCTGACGCGGTACACGTACGCAGTGCGTAGCTTTCATTTTTTTTTTGGCCAGGGGAAATCCGTTTGAGGACTAAGCCGCGACAGACACAGAAGCCTGGGGAGATAATCTGCGAGCAGTGAGTGTGGGATTCGCCAGATCGGGGGTGCCACTAGCGTGCCCAGTCAGAACTGGTGCCACGCTATTGCCACTCCGCAGTTAGGGATACCCATTAAAACCCCTGAGTGTTCCGTTCTGCGCCTTATGCCAGGGTTTTTTTATTTTTTTTATTCCAGGAGTTCAGCAGACAGGCAGACGGCCCACTTGATGGAGAGCGGTTACCATCGCCTATGGACATTTGCAACAGCAAAGGGAGATTGGAACCTGGTCAATAATGCCGGATCACAACTCAAGGTTGTTATGGCGATATACTTTAGACCAGGGGTGGTAGCCATCCAGTCGGGCAAATGCCCTACCACCTGGCTGTGGGTTGTTAGGTCGCCTCTTACGGCAGGTCGCCCGGCCGCAAGAAATTGTATTCTTTCTCCGTTCCTGCACGGATAAAAAGGGTTACGGGATAGCGGGATTCCCAACTCCGCTTGCCCTGGCAGGCGTGGGCCACCCTCACTAGGCCTCTTCCAATGCCGGGGGAGCTTTTCCCCCGGCGTCTTCCAGGTCTATTCCAGGCGTGGGGCGGTCTGTAATGTGCCCAACGGGAAGAGAGATGAGCGCGCGCGGAACTCTCACGCTCTCATCTCGACGGCATATGCGGGTGAGTGAGAACCCCTACACCCCAAGTGCGTAGCTTCCATACGTCAAGCGTATGAGACAGACTACTACGAGTTTAATTTTCTCATACAATAACTAAAGAAAATAATCGAGTTCTTAATTTAACAGTTTTTAGTTTTATCCGTGCAGGGACAGAGAAAGAATACAATTTCCTGCGGCCGGGCAGCCTGTCGTAAGAGGCGACTTAACAACCCACAGCCAGGTGGTAGGGCATTTGCTCGACTGGATGGCAACCACCCCTGGTCTAGAGTATGTCGCCATAACAACCTTGAGTTGTGTTCCGACATTAGTGACCAGGTTGCAGTCTCCCTTAAGAGAACAGCAGCGCATTTGTAGCAACTTTGGTGTTGTAAATGTCCATAGGCGATGGTAACCGCTTTCCATCAAGTGGGCCGTCTGCCTGTCTGCTGATCTGCTACAATAAAAAAAAAAAGTTATATTTTTATACTTAAGATATGCCCGCGACTTCGTCCACGCTTGACTTGAAATTCCCACGGGATTCCCGAGACACAAAGTACGGCAGCATTGAAACAAGAATGTAAGCTATCGTATAGGAATTCGATATTTTTTCAATCTGGCCATTTCAAATCATTCCCAAAAAAATCCCGCGGGATTTCCAGGATGAAAAGTCGCTTAGATTTTAAGTCTAAGAATTAGCTGTCGATCAGCAAAAATCGCATAGAAATCGGCCTAGTGGTTTTTACGTGAATTCCGAACAGACAAAACGGCAAATTGAAAAACATAAACAGGCAAGAAATCTAAAAAAAAAATTGCATCGTGTTCTCCATCGTATATGTAGTCTATTCCAGTGTGTTTTATTAAATAGCTTCAATGTACAGACGCGGTATGTTTAGAATTTTATAATATTATTACTAGCTGATCCGCCCACGCGTTGCTGTCGCTCAATACCTGCCGTTTTAAAAAATGAATGCAATTATAATTTTTTTTCATTATAAATTCAAATAAAACCTATCTTATGTTCTAAGTTGGAACAAATCCAGCATAATAAAAAAATATCATCAGAATTGGTTGAGTAGTTTCAGTGTTCATCGCGGTCAAATACTGTGACACGCAATTTTTATGTATATAGAAGAAGAAGATAGATAGATAAATATTTTTTTCAACGCTCATAAAGTGGCTCTATGGTCACCGCAATTAGGCACAGAATGACACCCATTATCAAACTGTGAGTAAAAAACATTATAACTCACTAGTGAGTTATAGATTTTTTTTTTAATTTTATTGGTTGAGTTGCTTTGTTCTTAAAAAAGTTTTTATTAAAAAAAAAAAGATCGTGTTCTATAGAACCAATAAATTAATATTCCTATTGCTTGCTCATTTCATGCAACTTCTTATTTAAATAGATAATTTTAACTCGTACGTGTTTAATAAATAAAACTTTCACTCATATATAACTTTTTTTTATCTACTAAATAAAATGAGTTTTTGTTGTTATTTTATTCACAAGTGTGTTGAAAAACGTCGTATGACACACGTGTGTATTGATGATTACCGTCCTCGGCTCTCTTAAGACCCTCGCCTACGGCTCGAGTCTCAATGGCGCCTCGGCAGTAATCACCAATGTTACACACTAGTACCATAATGTACTATTATTTAAGGAATACCGATACGTACAGAGGTAACATATTTACCAACGAGGAATCAGACTGGAGTTTCCATAAATGTTTTCCGATTTTTCATCGAGTTCCACTGGTACTACATTGTTGGGATTATGTCGACGATAGATTCTCTAACAGTCTGCTGCCTGGTTTTCTTGGGTATGTACATCATATTTATATGCTAATAACTACTCCCCTTTATTATAGCTACTTACCATCACTACAATCATCGATTTACCTGCATCAAGAAATAAAAAGGTTTTTATTCCATCTAAGGTTCACTAAAGAATATAATAACAATAATAAATCTTTATTACCTTTTAGGCCCGCTTGCATAAGGTTGCTTAAATTTATTTAAGAAACACAAAACGTATTTAACACCCTTAAATACAATTAGCGTCTTGCACAACGCAAAATTTGACGCTAAATATGTTTAAAGCACTGTCAGTACGCGTAAAACGTATTTAGGCATTTTAATATGATTAACTAATTTTATTTAAAGGCGATCGTTATGCAAGCGGCCTTTAGTGTTTTACAATTTAACAAAAAAGAGACACATGGAAAGATAATTAGGAAACAGTAAAAATGTGCTAGTTTAAAATACGGCCATGGAATTTAAGACAAGTAGGTATACCTTCCACTCTCAAACTAGGAACAAGGCCTGTGTTTTGAGTCAATAAAAGGAGCCCCTCACTTATATGGTTAAACAACATAATTATATAGATATGTAAATGTATATGCTTACGTGTGTGTGTGTATGTGTGTGAAACACCTTTTGAAAGTAATGTTACAACTTAGACAACCTTACAACCCCCCCACAAAGACAAATTCCACGAAGCACGCTATTACCTGTCGGCGTTTGAACCAATTGTAATACCTTTATGATTGTCTTCTATTGTTTACTTATTTATTGGTATCGTGGAGAACAGCCTATTGTACTCGTTTATGGTCGTTTGCAGGCATAATTAGGCCGGGACTCCACCAAAGCGGAGATGTGTGCGGTGTGCTGTGCGAGAAGAGATGTTTTTCAGCTCGGCTGAATCCACCAAAGCTGTGCGGAAATGCGTAGTGTAACAGATGTGTGCTGGCTAGCGTTGCGAGTGTGCGAGGCATTGAGTGCTCAGTGCGTGTAGTCCGCCAGTACAGTCAGTACATGTCAGTACGTGTAGTCAGTAGTCCGCTGTGCGTCGTCCGCGCACAGCTCACATCTCCGCTTCCATCGCGCCATACAAATATTACATATCTCCGCACAGCGATCTCCACAGAAGCTGAGCGGAGAGGAGATGTCTCAATAACGCAATTGTATTGGTTGTTTAAAAAACATCTCCTCTCCACTCGTCTCGTCTCCGCTTTGGTGGAGTCCCGGCCTTAGTCAGGTGTGCGGATTACGATTTGTAGGAAATTAAGTCGACGATACGGGCGGGCACACTTCTATTTGTGAAGTATAAAACGACGGAAAGATGGAGAGAGGAGACAGTCAAATCGATAACACAAGCGAGGTAAGACGTGTGTACATTTTAGTGACGGACATTGCGCGTGTTATTGTATTGTCCATTACGTATTGACTTATTGCGTCTAGTTATATTTGTGCCTGTGTTATACGTGTTTGTATAGTTCTAATAAATTCTATAGTAATTCCAACGGCATTTTAATTCGACTCCCGCACTCGTAACAGTATTAACATATACGCGTTTGTTACAAGGTGACAAGTTTAAACTGCTTCAACTATTCTTTGGTAACATGAGAGAGAAAATGGCGCAACCCGGAGATACGAGTAGGCGTGAGAATGAGTTTAAAAAAGACTTTATCGTGGGTATCAAGCTACATGAAGATGCTTTATGGTAAGAAAAAAATAACTTCATATTGCGGAGAGTGTAACCTACACTATCTCACAATCTATGCATTTTTGTGGTACATTTTACTGAGAAACTATCACACTTTCAGATTTGGGCTTTGACATACGAGTAGGAATTTCAATTTATTGAAGTGAAACTTCTATAGGATTTTTCTGTCACGAAAAAGCGTTATGGCCTCGTGGAGGAGCGACATAAATTTAGACTAGACGTGGTTAGGGGCGGCATAATGTTAGAGTAGATTGTCGATGTTTTTATTGGTTCCGGATCGAATTCAGTTTTTTTGTTTGATAAAATAAAATATGTGTAATTAGAAAATGCATTCATTAATATGTACCTAACCTAACCAAATCATAATTTGCAGTAAACCTGCGAAAAATCTAAATGTGTGCTGGAACACATAGTAGAAGTGAAACTTTAACGGACAAGTGGAAAAACGAATCGCAACAAAATTTTAACTTGAAGTATTACGGGCAGGTTTTCAAATTGGACAAGTACATTAACAATCTGCCCGTAAAACTTCAAGTTGAATTTTTGTTGCGATTCGTTTTTCCACTTGTCCGTTGAAGTTTGACTTCTACTATGTGTCCCAGCACTTTAGATTTTTCCTAGATGTGTTATCTGAATAAAAAAAAAAAATATTCACATAAAAAAAAGTTATAAATTTTTTATTAATTAGAATTTCATTATATTCCTAGCGCCATCTGTCGAAAATTGTGTAATATCAACTGGTCTGGTACTACTAACGCTATCTGTTCGAAAACAAAAGAACTAATATCGATGTAAACATGTAAACAGAATGTTGTTTAGTTAAAAATACGCCGGATTTTTTGGTTAATCACAAATAATCAGTAATTAATTAATTATTATTAGGTAGAAAACTTCGCGAGTCCTCCTAAAGCACCGCTTTTTGCTAGTACGTACTTGTACGTGTAATATGTACGACATCCATGGAAGAAGGGTACGTACATATTAGTAACTAGCTGTTAGCTGCGACTTCGTCCGCGTGGAATTTAATTAAATTAAATTTACCTTGCGGTGCGGCGACGGCGGCGGCGTACTAGTGGGCCTTTCAATTTTTTTCTGAAATAGATGTAGACTAACTTATTCCTTATAACATCAGCTAACTTTCAGTGAAAGTCCCGTCCAAATCGGTCCAGCCGTTTCAGAGATTACCCGGAACAAACAGACAAACAAAAAATTTTAAGTTTTTTGTTATAAGTACCGTATTTCATATGCATTTAGTAAAAAGCTGTTATTTTGAAATTACAAAAACATATTTCAATTTTATTTATCTGTATAGAAAACTAAAAACCTCTCAAAAACTACACGACTTAGATGGGTCGAATCTCGCGCGTCCCCACACGCAGTCTCGCGGGTACTCGCGCATTCTCGGGTAGATGTGTCATGCGTGTAGAAAACTTCGCATGCTCTGCACTGCGCTTCGCCATATGTACGCCGGCCCTTAAAGTTCTTAAAGAAGCCTTTAAACTTACTCTAACTCAATATGAATAAGATCATTCGTTTTTAAAGCACAAAATTTGCGTAAGGCTCCATAAAATTAAGCCCAAACTGTACCTGTACTATGAACAAATTCTATTATCAAACGAACTGTACTGCTACCAAAAATGTATGATACATGCATAAGGATTATGCATGTATCATAGATTTTAACACTTTAAAATTGTCACCAGGTCTGCCCGTAATGTACAGAAAACATTTGGCATTTTCTACAATATACAGATATTGGAGACGGTCACATTGCTTGTAATGTGTTTGGTCAAAGTTGCTGCAGTGAGTTTTTATTTAATTATAATTTATGAAATTTCTAGTAGGTCTAGCTTTAACCTTACTTTACTTTAAGAGCAAGCACAGGTAAAACAGGCACATTGCGTACATTTTTTATCAAGGCGCCTTTCGAAAATTTAGATAGACAAATGCATAATTACAATACTTCTTGACAAAACAACAGGCGGCAGTAAAATAAATTCTTACTAATTGGGCGAAGTAAATGCTTTTTTATGGTACCGTAACCAAATCACGGAAAGAGTTGAAGTTTTCACCTCTAAGGGACCCTTCCTTGTCTGTGAACTACCCAATTTTTAATATGTATTTTTCAATTACAGTCAGCAGAACGTCATACGGTCTATCTTCTTGCAAATTTGGCTTACATTGCCTGTCTCATTGTGCTTACTGGTGCTTATATGTTGCCTGCTGGAGATATTACTCATGAGGTATTTTTTGATTTATCTATGCATAATATTGTAGTATTTATTAAAAAATTAAACAATGACCGTGCAGGAATAATGGAAAAACACTTACTCTTACTAATTCAAATAAAGACAAAACAACCCAAGGCCTGAGGGGCCATTCATTAATTACGTCACACGTCGACGAAGTATCAACGAAAAACTTCAAAATATTTCCAACTCTATGTGTGTGAACATAGTGTTTAATAAAAGTAATTTAATTTAATAACTCTTTCATGTAAAATTGATTTGATAATTTTTCAGGCGTCTTTATTATCAACATCGATATTTCACTGCGGCTGGGAGTTGGCCGCGTGCAGAACGGACTTGAGGGTTCTAGCTGTGATTGCTTTGCAGAGGAGCCAAGTTCCCGTCACCATGACGGCTTTTGGTATATTGACTCTATCGTACACCAATCTTATCACTGTGCGTATTTATAGCGTTTCAGATATACCGTCAAAATTAAATAATGGCCAAATTGAAAATCCTCAAGAAAAACTCGAATTTGTATTCTGTTTTTGAATAATACCTCCATTTAATATCATTACAAAATTGTTGATCTTTGTATGTTTGGTTATTATAAGTTGTAATATTTATTACGTTTATTTTTAATTAATTTCAGTTTATCCATTTTTCCCGATATTTTTTTAAAAGTATATTTCTGTTAATATCCAAGAGTTATAAACGTTAAATAGACCAAAAAATAGGTAAAAATTTCAGCTTCAAGAAAATTCAACAAAATATCCTCATATGTCAAAATCATATTTGTTAATATTTTTCCTCGTAAACTTCAAAGTTGTAATAATATCAGCGCGTTCTAGTAGTAGCTCACAACGCCCAAAATGCTACGTTAGCCGTTCCACAAGGCAACCGCGGTCGTTGTGGTCGTGGGGAAAACGTCCCAAATGACGTCATCATTTTCGATCACACAACGACCCATGTCAAGAGGTGGGTCTAATAACCGTTCCACTTGGGTTTACGATTGTAATGCCGCCAAGCAAGTGGATCGGGAAAAATCGCGGTCGTCAACGTGGTCGTTGTGAGTCCCTAATGGAACGTAGCCATAACCACATCAGCCCATAAATCTTGGTAGTTTTAAAGCTATCGTACCCACGTCTTAATCTAATGGCGTGGGTTCGAATCCTAGCAGAGAAGTATATAATAATTATTATAGGGATTATTGTTATAGGCAGATATTTTAAATTATGATGTGAAAAATTATGTTAAATTCGATTAATATTTCCCCGTTTTGTTACCTCTGATTTTTTAGAAGTAAGAATATGTCAACATTAATTGCTCCATATAAAATGTGGATTTAACAGCTCCGAAAATTGTTTTATTTGCAGGTACTACGTTCGTCTTATTCATTTTTCGCAGTAATGTATTAGTGTTGCGCGTAGTGAATTAGCGCTTGTGGGTCGGTGTCAAATTGTTAATTTTTAAACTCAACCCACAGGAAATAGGAAGACAAGGATAAAGCGATTGCTTGCTCGTTATCATGCTTAACGAATCAAACGTATATTAGAAAAGTCGTGTCTACCGAGAACACGTTGTGAACAATCTCAACCCACATAAAAATCTTGAATCATCCCAAACACTTTTCAGATCTCAAGCCGAACTTATACAATGTACACCGCTTTATATTGTATTATTCATAATTATTAAAACATAAATTGTCTTCAGTGGTTTTATTTTACAATATTTTTTTTATGATTTACATTCGTTTTATATTTACAGTTTATATAGAGAGACAAATTCTCTATTGGTCCCTCTATATCTATCACTAGCTGTGCCCGCGACGTCGTTTAGCATGATGATATATAGCCTATAGCCTTCTTCGATAAACGGGCTATCTAACACTGAAAGAAATTTTCAAATCAGACTAGTAGTTCCTAAGATTAGCGCGTTCAATCAAACAAACAAACTCTTCAGCTTTATATATTAGTAGTAAATAGTAATTTAATGAAGGGTCCATTTTTGCCAAAATAGCTAAGGAAGCCTAAAATAGTACCAATCCTGTTTTTTGATTAAACTCGTCTTTGGACATGTATAATATATTCTTATGTGTAATTCTAGTATACTAGTGGACGCCCATGGACGAAATTCGACCATAATAATTAATGTCAAAGACTATACTTCTATAATCACAGATTTCGCCAAGGCTACACTCTTAATTTGACTTGAACAACAAACAATAGAGTATATATGCGTGTGTGTGTCAAATACATGGTAGTGTGTGTAATGTTTTTTTATTGATTTAATGTATTTTTTATGCATAACTAGCTGTACCCGCAGACGTTGTCTTGCCCTTAAAAGATAAAAATCTAGAAACCGATTGCAGCGCCATCAACCGGGACCAATTGTTAATTTAAACCACTCTCGAATCTACTTAAAAATACACAAAATATTTCATCATCGGTCCCACCATTAAAGAGGTGTTCAAGCGCCACCTAACGGGTCCAATCTTGAATCTAAACCATCCCGGTATCCACTTGAACACACACAATAATAATTTCACCTAAATCCTGAAACCCGATTGCAGTGAATCTAAACCATCCCCGACCCACTCAACACACACACAAAATTTCGTCAAAATAGGTTCAATCGTTTAGGAAGAGATTTATTATGATAATACTCGTAAAAACCCGTGAACTTACAACTAGGTCACTCATCCGCACCCCAACATCCATCAATCTTATTCTCTGGAGACAATCGTCCAGGTATAGGATGAACAGCAAAGCCGACAGCACGCAGCCCTGTCGGACGCCAATATTGACGTCAAACCAGGGCGACAGGCTGCCATCCAGCCGCACGCATGCCATACAGTCCTCGTAAGTGGACTGCACAGCACGCATCAGTTGGCCATCAATCCCATATCTGGGCAATATGTCCCAGAGGTCCTTCCGCACAACCCTGTCAAATGCTTTCTCTAGATCCACAAAACCGCAGAAAACCTTCCGGCCCATAGCCAGCTGCTTCTCTACGATATTGCGGAGAGAGAAAACTTGATCCATACATCCCCTTCCATTTCTGAAGCCACCTTGTGCATCCCACAATAATCCATCGGATACCACTCTCATTCTCTTTTCAATAATCTTCGTATACACTTTAGATGCTGTGCTGATCAAACTGATGGCCCTGTAGCTGGCGCACTCCATACGTGACCCCTTGCCTTTATACAAGGGCACGATGACAGCGCGCCTCCAGTCCTTGGGAACCTTTCCCGTCCTCCAGCACAAATTGCATAAGGACAGGAAAGCGTCCCGGACGCAGGTTCCACCATATTTGATCATCTCAGCAGACACACTATCGATTCCTCCTGCCTTTCCATTTTTCAGACTTCTTATCGACCATTCGATCTCTTCCAAAGTGATCTCGGATGCTGACTCCTCGGAGTCGGTCACAGACTCAGTCGTGGTGCCAGCATCCGGGATATTATCATACATTTCTCTAAAATATTCACTCCATCGCGCTAACACCTCTTGTGGGTGAGCAAGAACGTCCCCAGCTTTAGATTTTATTCTTTCCATTCTGGAAGCTGACGAACAACCCCGAGACTTCTTAACCTCTCTCCAAAAGAGTTTGGTATTCGCCTCGAAGTTCTCCGTCAGCTTCTCTTCTTCTTTCAATTTTATTCTTTCGCGCTTCTCTTTCACTAAAGCTTTGGTTTCATTCTTGCAGAGGCGATAAATTTCTTTCTTCATCTCTTTCATACTGTCATTCTGTTGCAAAGAAGCAACATAATCCAGCCAGGCTTTTCTCTTTCTCTCTACGCTGGATTTAACATCCGCGTCCCACCATTCATCACCTTTCGTTGTTATGTGCCTCTTTGCGCATCCACATGCTTCTTTTGCGCTTTCCACTATACTTTCTTTCATACTATCCCAGTCATTATCCACATCTAAGTCGGAGAAGTCCGCTTTTGCAAGCCTTTCTTCGACTAGGCGCGCATACATACTCCTTACACTAACATCTTCCAATTTTTCACACTTTATTCTTTCAAGCTCCCCGAAATTGGTACGCACTCGCCAGTGTCTCCACTTCTTGAAAAGGCCCACAAACCGGCTTATCACCAGGTAGTGGTCCGTTTCAAGAGTGGGGCCTCTGTAGGCTCTTGTATCCATTATTGTGTTTCGGAGGCGACTATCTATTAAAATCAGATCAATCATACTTTTCTGATCATTCATTCTCCATGTATACATGTGAATATCCTTATGATGGAATAAGGTGTTCGACACAAGCAAGTTTCTTTCCATACATACGTCTATGATTGGCCTACCAGCATCATTCACTCTCTTGTCACCATAGGGTCCAAGGACAGCCTCAAGGCCGTCTCGTTTGGTCCCCACCCAGCCATTAAGATCACCACACATAATTAATCTTTCGTTCCCTTCAGCCAAATCCAGAATTTCTCTCACAGACTCCCAAAACTTCTCGAGTTCTTGGGGATCCGCTGAGCTTACGGGAGCATAAGCTGCGACCAGAAAAACTCGCGTGATCCCCAGTTTTAGACGTACCCAGAGAAGTCTCGGGTTCACCAGACAATAGTCTTTTACTCCAGACACAAAGCGGGATGAGAGTACGACGCCTACCCCCCCACTTGCACGCTCGTCCAGGTCCACGCCGGACCACAGAGCAAGCATGCCACCGGGGAGGTCATCGACGCTGCACCCCTTCCGCTTTGTCTCTGTCAGACATACGGCATCCAGGCTTCTCTCATGCATTATATCAATCATTTCGTCCATCTTATCTTTCATTCCACCTCTCACATTCCACGTGCCTATACGGCACTCTGCTCCTCTCGACCCGCCAGGTTTGGCGCTGCGTGAAGGGTGGCGGCCCCCTTCGCCGCATGCGCGAGAGTTCACACCGACGGGGGCGCATCGGTGAGCGTCGCCTGCGGGGGACGCCCTATCGTGCCCTGCACTAGTGTGAATTCCGGTCAGAATTGTGGCCCTCTGGGCCAGCGTATATTAGAGTATGGAGTATTTAAATATTTATTTTTATTTATTTAGGTTTATGGCTTGGCAGCTAGGCCTTCAAGCCAGATCTTAGTTTACAATATAGTTTCTTCATTTTCTTAAGCTTTTGTGTAGCACAGCTGAACTGTAGGTTATCAGCTGATGCCATTCAACGGAGTTCTTGTGACAACTCAAAAGGCCACATTTGACTATACAATTCACATTTCTCACAAAACACATAATTACTACTCAAAAACTATCAATATCCTACAACTATTGTTAATTTTAGAGTAATTTTACACATTTCTAGAAAATAAAACTGCACAGCACGACATCTCCTTTTAGTTCCCGCCAAAAACTCCAGTATTTAAATAATTGTCAAGTGTACCGCGCCTTGTCCTACTTGGATTGATTCCAGGCAGCATGCGAAGTCAGATTTAAAGTTAGTAAGTTTTAAATGCAAGACGAATGCTCTGGCAGATACCGGGAAAGTAGGGTAGCCTTCTGCCAAAAAATAACTCACGTTTGTTATGGAAAGTTATTTTCTTACGACATGCACTTCGTTTTAGGGTTCTGCAGTAATTTTTCAATTGTTGGAACTGAGCAAAGTAGCAGTTTGTCGGCGCACTTGATGGAAAATGGTGGTAAATCTATAGCTATCCGGTGCATGAATTTTAAGTAGCAGGGTGGTGGAATCGGAAAGGGGGAGGCATACTTACCCCTATTACAACCTCTATGGTCCGGAGTTCTTCAGTTTTTTTTTTAATAAACATAACCTCATTTATTTTTTCACTAATATTGCACTTACAAAGTTGAACAATCCTTTTGAAGTCAAAAAGAAAGCTAGTAATCAACAGAAAAATAACCAAAACACAGTGTATATCGTCAAAAATGAAGAAAAAATTAACAGAGAACATTCACATACACTACAAGAGTAACGATGAAAATATTCAAAATAGCGACCAATAAAGACGAAACTATAATTCGTGTGTATAAAATAAATAGTAAATGGTTACCAGTCGGTTCGCTTTGGTCTGAAGCTAACCTAACCTAACCTAAATCACTGTTCTAGTCACTGGTCGCGACCTTTCACTACCCATCACAATAATATTAGTGTAATATTAGGTGAGGTTATGTTTACTAAAAATAAATATTTCAATAACTCCGGATCCTAGGAGTTGCAGAAAGGGTAAGTATAGATTCCCCCTACCCATTACGCCTACCCACTACTTAAAATTTGTGTACCGGATAGCTGAGTAGCAGGCAAAATGGTTACTGTCACCTATGAACATTTGCAACATCAGAGGTGCTACTAATCTGCTGCTGGCCTCGAAGGCGGACTGGAATCTGGCCATTGATCTTAGAAAACAACTCAAGGTTATGGCGGTATGCTCTAGATTAAGAGTGGTAGTCATCCAGGCGCACAAATGCCTTACCACCTGGCTGTGGGTTGTTCTGTCGCTTTTTACGACAGGCCGCCCGGTTACAGGAATTAATATTGCCTCTCCGTTTCTGCACTGCTTTCATGGAATATAGATTTTATAACAATAGGTTCATCCTCAAGACCCAGTAATGCATGAATATACACACAAGCAAGTTACTTTCACAGTTATATACTCGTACGGATTATAATGAATTTAATATATTTATATAACTTTGTCGAAAGCCATAAAGTTTGAAATAATAAAAATGAAATTACAAATGCCATACGAATGTTAGTGTTACAATTTTTTCAATCTGTCACTTTTTACTCTGATATTGGCAAAATCAATGCCAAGTGCGTTGGAGCCACAATTTTTAAAAAGTGAAGTGAAGAAGTGAATCTGTCACTTTTGAATTGTCGTTTTATATTGGAGGAATAAACGTTTTACTATTGCCGTAAAATTTCTACTCCTCTTTATGATATTCTTCCTGCTAATTGCCCTCGTCCTGTTAATAGTAGTGTTCTTTTAACTTTATCGCATAAATCATTTGTATATATTCTTTGTAAATTCTTGACTGTGAATAAAATTATCTTATAATAGATTGTATAGTATATATATATATATATATATATATATTAATTTTATTGTATATATATATTATACTTAGACTGGCTTGAAGTTAGTTATTATTTAGTTTTGTCCTTTGCTGTTATGGTTTGTTGTAAATATTATGTTTATTGTAGTGTATTAGATTGGCAGAATTTTCTTTTTCTTTTTAATTTACCGGCCAAAATTCCTTTTTATGTCACCTGACTTTTCTATTTACTCGACATTGGCAAAATCAATGCATAAATGGAATTGCAGCCATAACCTTAAAAAAAAAAAAAACGTTTTACTGTGTTAGCAAAAACGGAAAATTTTATTTTCAACATATCCAAGAAAGTTAGAAAGCTAGTAGCATTTATTAAGGTACTATTTAAATACAAAATAAAAATATATTTTTACTGTTAATGGCTTATAATATTCTTATTATACATAAAACAATTATAAAATTACATATAATCGAATACAATGTAAGAAAACTTAACTTATTTGTATTGTATACTATTCATAGTCCTTCAAGACTACAAGTAGAATACTGAGCCTAGATCACCGTCATCTAAGGGTAAGGTAGCCTTCTGAAGGCTGGCTACGTTTACCCGCCCCGCTGGATCGCCATACTGATCCCTTGGCCGAGGTAAGTAACAGCCCTCTGATCACCTGAAGAGTCAATGAGTCGTTTCGATAAATTTTGGTAGAGGCTCATGGCCTCAGGACCCCACAGTCCAAGCATCTCGACAGCAAATGGCACAAATGTATATATAACTCTCTGTAATAAAAATGTAAGAAGATATTAATATACGTATTAGAATTACTTATTGTTTAAAATTTTATATTGACTGTGCTAGTCTCATCGAGAAACTACAATTGTATGTTCCCCCTAGTCTTGTACGCCCTAGAAAATTACTTCATTCGCCCTTGACACGTACAGCCTTCAGACGCCACTCATTTTTTGTTAGAACAGTCAATGAATTCAACAAAATGAGCAAGCCGGATTATGTGGACATTGACTTGTTTGTGGATAGTCTAGTATCTGTGAATGCAATTATTTTAATTAGTCTATTTTAATAATAATTAATTTCCCCGTTAAAAAAAATATTTTTATATTATTGTTCTTTTTTTCTAAAATTAATGTATTTTATATTTTGTTTGTTAAACTCGTATAAAACTTCTATTTCGTCATTGCTGGCGAGATAGAGAAAAATTATAAATATATTTAAATATTGAAGTTTATGTTTGGAACGTTGTGAAAAATGTGCTCTATAACAAGTCAATTGTAAAAATCTGCAATGTAAAATTACCTAAAATATAATATTGTTGAATTTAAAATCCGGAGTTTCCTTCGAGTATCTGAAAGACCACGGCACCTTGGTACCTAACAGCTTTTTCTCCATGTTAATTCCTTTGTCATCTGTGGAGGTTTATAAATAGCTATTATTTAGTTATCTCTGTAACTTTAGTTTGTAAGACTACAGCTGTTAGCCCCCAAATAAAATAAAATGCATAATACCATCACCCTTAGACCATCAATGGTCAGAGCTCAAACCTATTTTTTTTGTCTAAATTGCCTAAGATAAAAATCAATATACACCTAAATATTTGTATAATCATAAGTTAGATCCGGGGATACTAATAAGTTTTTTTTTGAGTTTATGTCTTGGCATACAATTACACCTTTAAGCTAGTAATTACATTGTTTACCGATTTTTTTTTGTTTGGCCACCTCCTCTGTCGCCTTTTGAGGCAGAGGGCTATTTACCAGCTATTGTCGACATAATTTACTTTTTTCTGTTTGTTTGTTCAATATTGACCTCTTGTCAATTAAATAGACATTTTATGTTACTTTCGTTTAATTGTAATATATAATAAAAAAAAATTGTAATTAACTGTTCGAGCCAATTTTTATTTTTATTATATAAATTATTTTTTAGTGGAAACTTGATTGATATATGTATTAATTTTGTGTTTTATATTTAAGAATATTTATTATTGTATGTTTCCCAAACAAATTAAATAAATACTACTGTACCTGTATCTCTGGAAATAAAGATTCACTCATTCACTCATTCATTCAATAGACTGATATAAACAGACTATAAAAATATTTCAAGTTCATTTTGGTTTTAAATAAAATTCTCTACTAGTAAAACATACAGACACGTTACTGAGTTGCGGTACACCTGTCGCTTTATACACAGGTTTTGTTTGTGGAGCACGATTGGGTTTTATGTTGAGAGCTTTGCAAATATCTATCGCGGCACTACAGCAGTGAAGATAGTTTGATCAATACTCTACAGGACTCTGTATAAGAGAGAGCGTGTACAAATACTGAAGGCAATATTTTAATGCGGAAGAAGGATTTAATAAGAAGCTGAAGCTTTTTTAGGGTTCTGTTGCCATTTTTGCAAAAATTGTATTTTTATAGGTATATTCGTCATGCAGGTCCGACTGTCTGTGTTATTGTGGCTACGTTTCATTAAAGACTCACTACAACCACGTTCAGGACCGCGATTTTTCCCGTTCCACTTGCTTGCCGGCGTTACAATCGTAAACCCAAGTGGAACGGTTATTCAACCCATCTCTCGACATGGGTCGTTGTGAGCGTTGAGTGATCGAAAATGATGACGTCATTAGTGACGTTTTCGCCACGACCACAACGAGCGCGGTCCCTTGCGGAACGGCTAACGGAGCATTTTGGGCGTTGTGAGCTACTGATGGAACGCGCTGTTCATGTATAGCGTATACTATGATTTTTAATTAGCTGAACTAAAATGACAGCTGTGATCGACCTTTTTCATGTTGCCAGTGTAGAGCATAGTGTTGTAGTATGTCTCATTCATAAGTGAGCTTTTGATTCAACTCACCACTGTGATTTGAATTCTATCGAATTTAAATACAACAATATACTCCACAATTGCAACATATAAAATATCTATCGCAGCTGTTATTTAGTCCAGTGAATTAAAAATTTGAGTAAATTCTATAGGATTAGAATCAACAACTCGCAAAACTCACTTGTGAATGAGCCATACTACAACAACGCTGCACGCTTGCAAAATAAAGAAAGGTGGATCGCAGCTGTCATTATAGTATAGGTAATTGAAAGTCATAGTATAGACTTTTCTTGGTATCTAAGGTCATCACAAGAATAGAATAGAGTTTTTTAAAAGTCGATATATAAATTATTTAGTATTTTATTGTTTAAATAAATAGAGACAACAAAATTAGTGCTGGTTTCCATATATGCAATTGGGGAATGTAAACTTTTTTCAATATACAGGCAGCTTCATGTAGTTAGGATCAGCCAAGATTGTCCAATGGTTAAGAACATCCAAAGTGATCATTAATATCGATACAATCATGGTCGTCTAATTGTTCAGATCACTACTTGGCCAAATATATCAGAACACCAACATCGTCAAATAAATGAGTTCATCCAAATCATTATTATGTTAACAACCACATCACTAGTGGTATCTAAGCATTCAAAATATTTTAAAAATACGATACACTTGAAAAATGAACTCTATTCTAAACGAGATTAGAGTCAAATCGAGATGATTTCATACAAAATCAAAGCTCAAATAGTATTACTATTATAACTCTTTTTCATTTTTATTATGGCAATAACGCCTAGATAAAACTTTAATGCATTATAATCTTGCTCTTTATATAATGCACTAAATATATTTACTGATTTAGAACTTAGTGGAAAATCCTAGTGTTGTGATTAAAATAAAAGAATAATTGTTTAATATGTCGTTTAGTTTTAATTTTTAATAGTGTACGCGTTTGTACAAAATGGCGGAACATGTAAAGAGCATAGATAAGTCAAAGATCTAATGTCTTTGTTAGACGGCGAATCGAACGTTTGGATATGTTGACAAGTTTATATTTTATGTTCGGATACGACAGTTAAGTGAGTTATAAAAGGGTTAGTGAAAAACTTGTTATATTAAAACTTGTCATTTAACAAACTTCGAAGAGGAAATGCCAGTCCGAGCGAGCTACGCAATGTCTACTCTTTCCTGAACATATAGCGGATCTAGAAGTTTTCTAATATGCAACTTTGCTATAAGTTTGCTTCCATAACTATCTTTAACTATGATCATGTCAGAGAGATGAGAAAAAATAATAGATTTATTCTTGTTTTCAAAAGAGAAATTATCTAATTGTTCATTTTTATTCGTTTCGGTCTTTTAGGCAGGCTTTAAAAACTCAGCCAAGTGCGTATTAGTGACTAACATTGACAGTCTTTGTTATCTGATCGTCTTGAATTTTTCACAACGTTCAGCAAATAATATAAAAAAAAATACGCCATTTCAAAGGATAACCTTTTCATCCGTATTGATTAGGTTTTTATGTAGAAAAATGTCTGTGAAATACATTAATAAATTGATAGATGGACGGACACGACAATTTTATAAAGATTTTGCCATCATTAAAATGCATACTAAACTATAAAGATTTAGTGTTTTCTTAAGATTTGGCGACTAGTGAATATAATAAAACTACGTTTTAATGGTTTTAAGCGCGGTATTTTATATGGTTTTTATTATTCCGACGTTTCGGCCACTTTTCCGTAGGATAAAAAAACAAATATAATATGTCGCTTAAAACCGTTAAAACGTAGTTTTATTATCCATAAAGATTTTTTATTACTAACCAGTCTGCTCAGAAACTATATCAAAATTCTATAATTCATTCCAGAACAAAACACTCAATACGTCAAATCTATCTGTACCTACTTAAAATGCACAAAGTTTGGATGGGTGTTTGTTGTTCGTTCACACCAAAGCGGCTGAACGGATCTAGATGAAATTTGACACAGAGATAGATTATAGTCTGTAATAGCATATAGGCTACTTTTTATCCCGGAAAAATGTACGGTTCCCGTGGGATAACTCTGTGTATAAAATTTACATTTACGCGAGTGAAGCAGCGGGCAATGGCCTGTATTCCACATTAGGATATATTCATGGGTCTGTAGCGATTGTAGATATAAAAAAATTCTAGCAAAAAGTAAACTGACTTCAAGATTAACAAAAAAGCAATAAATAAAATTTTCTACAACATCTTGAGGTCGGTGCCAAGCAAAATATAAAAATTACCATATATATTGTTACAACTATAAAATGTTGCAAAATGCAGTCATTTTATGTTAATATATGGGATCATTTTCAAACTGAAATGAATCGAACGTAAAAAGAATGACCAAAATCGATTTAGAAACAAAAAAAAGGTATGATTGAAAAATTGTAAATTTACATTTCAGCCTAATTTCTAGGGTTTTTCTGCTATATTTTCGGAACCCAAAGTCTGTTAGCAATAAAATGTATTATGGGACCATTTCGAAGCTTTGCTGAATCGAACGCAAAAATAACGTCAAAATCGGTTAAAAAACAACATTTTATGGCAGAAAATACATAAATAACTTCACGCCAGTTCTCTTGCGGGGTAGGCACGAACAACAGAGCGCCATTTAGGCTTACTCTTACACACCTCACTTGCTTCTTTGACATTCATAACTCTTGTCATGCACGCTCGTCTGTTCTTAAGGCTCCTGACATCACCTTCTGCTAGTACACGATCAATTTGATCATGGAAGGTGTGTCGTGGCCTTCCACGACTTCTGCATCCATCCACTTTTGCATTGTATATCTGTTTATTCATTCTTTCATCATGCATTCTTTCCACAGAAAATACATAAAAAAATATATCTCCACAACGAATCGACAACCTCCTCCCTTTTTGGAAGTCGCTTAAAAATCATAGTTGCTCATGAAGCCTTTCTTTCTTGGGTAGTTAGGCTACAATCAGCCAAAAACTTTTTATATTGTGTCATGACAAAATTAGAATGTCGCATCAAAGTCGTAACTAGAACGTAGCTCATTTATTATCATAAGAAAGAGTTAATAAATAAACATCTCAAGACATCTAAACATATGAATTATTCAACGAATCACGCTGAAATGTCGTCCGTGAGCCCAATTTGTCATTGGCCAACCGGATAAGGGATTCACCTTTATCCGGAGAAGGTCAAACATATTTCAGGGTATCTGAACCGGCTGCCTTTGGAAAGCCACTTAGTGATTTTATTTAAATTTATTGTCTATACACTTACATGCATAGGCATGTGTTATGTATGTATGCGTGCACTCCTCCCCCGCGCCCTAAATACGTGAATAAAGCAGTGTGATTCCTACTCGCTTGTTTGATTGACGCACACCCGATTGCTAAATATATAACACGTGGCGACGAAAGAACCCAATATTGGATTTAAAATGTCAACGGGCGTGACATTCGGTATCTTGTCGACCTTCGATCACCTCGTACAAGAATGGAGCAGTTATAAGTCGCGATTAAACCAATGGTTCATCGCTAACGACATAAATAGTGATACCGGCAAAGCAACGATAAAACGACGAGCGATATTATTAAGCGCTTTGAGTGAATCAACCTTTAAATTGGCAAGCGACCTGGCGCTACCCAACAAGGTGGAAGAGTTAACTTACGAAGCAATAGTAAAACTTCTTGATGACCACTTCACACCAAAAAGGTTTGGGTTCGCGGAGAAATCGACGTTTTATTCTGCAACGCAGCGGCCAGGAGAGAGTCATACTCAATGGGCGGCCAGGCTACGAGGATTGGCGGCACACTGTGCTTTCAGGAATTTGGAGGAAGCTCTGTTAGATAAATTCATCATGGGCATGGCGCCCGGACACGAGCGAGACAAGTTGTTCGCGCAAGACCAGCGGGACCTAAGCTTGGCGAAGGCCATCGATTTGGCAGAAAGCGTGCGCTGTGCACGTCAGGCCTCGTCGATGGCAGTGCCGGGCGGGAGCAGCGCCGGCGGCGGCGCAGCGGACCCCGAAGGCGTGTACAGCATCAACTCCAAAAAGGAAATGTGTAGTGTGTGCGGGTTTACCAATCATAAGTCAAATCAGTGCCGTTTCAAGAATTATAAATGTAAGAAATGCAATAGCAAGGGTCATTTACGTAAAATGTGTCCTAATGTCGGTAAAGTGAAATACGTGGATTGCGGTGTCGTGGACGAGGGAGACGACGGTAAGCGATTTTACAATATTCGATGTGTGAGAGGGAGACCGATGACGGAGCGCGTGTTCATCAGTGGTCTAGCATTAGAGTTCGAAATAGATAGTGGCTCCGCTGTTAGCGTAATATCGGAAAATACCTACAGTACATATTTTAAGGAGCTACCATTGTCAGTTACGAATAAAAAACTTTTTAGTTATACGGGCGAAGAAATCGAAGCAATCGGCATCGTCCATTTGCCAATAACGTACAGCGAGCGTACGCACATTCTGAATGTGTACGTAGTGCGAGGCGGCGGGCCGCCGCTGCTCGGCCGCGATTTCATTAACGAGTTTGGGCTCGAGCTGGCGCCCGTGCGCGCTGTGTACGCATACGCGCCTCCCGAATGTAACACGAATATTCAAAATCAATTAGTAAAGATGTTCCCTAATGTTTTTTCAGGAAGTCTCGGGTCGTTTAATAAATATAATATTCAGTTACGTTTACAACCAGATGCAAAACCGGTTTTCTTTAAGGCTCGGCCTGTGCCATACGCTTTAAAAGAAAAGATAGATAACGAGTTGGATCGCTTATTATCGCTAGGTATATTAAAACCTGTCGATCACTCCGTTTATGCCTCGCCTGTGGTACCCGTGTTAAAAAAAGATGGCAGCATTCGGTTATGCGCCGACTACTCGCTTACCATTAATAAACAGTTGATAGTCGATCAGTATCCTCTACCCACAGTTAATGACTTATTAGCTAAATTACACGGGGGTATACATTTTAGTAAAATTGATTTGTCCATGGCATATAATCAATTTATTTTAAGCGAAGAATCGCAAAATTTAACTTGTATAAATACGCACCGCGGCCTTTTTAATTTTACTAGGTTAGTATTTGGACTATCTAGCGCACCGGCTGTATTTCAGCGTGCCATGGAATGTCTACTAGCTGGAATAGACGGAATTATTTTCCTTTTAGATGATATACTCATTACAGGAGCTAATGTAGACCAGCATAAACAACGCTTGATCTCGGTTTTACAACGACTCGACGATGCGGGACTGACCGTTCAGACGAGTAAATGCGATTTTTTCAAAGACGAAATTACATATCTCGGTCATATTATAGACAAGCACGGAGTTAGGAAATCTAAAGAAAAAGTAAATGCTATTTTACAAGCTTCTAGGCCCGCTAACGTGTCACAGTTACAATCTTTTCTTGGGTTAACTAATTATTATCGGAACTTTGTACCGGATGCATCGTCTATATTAAATCCACTATACAATTTATTGAATAAAAAAACTAAGTGGGAATGGACTTCAATACACAACGAGGCATTCAATAAAATAAAAAATAGTTTAGCATCAGACAACACATTAGCACACTTTAACCCGAACGCTAAGTTGATACTAACTGTAGATGCGTCGCCTTCAGGCCTGGGTGCCATATTGTCCCAAGTAGACGAGACCATGATAGAAAGGCCGATTTCATACGCTTCCCGAACACTGACCGCAGCAGAAAAGAACTACGCTCAAATCCAAAAAGAGGCAACGGCCATTATATTTGGCGTAAGAAAATTTCATCAGTACTTATACGGCCGATCGCAACCATTCGTGTTACGTACGGACCACAAGCCCTTACTTTCAATATTCGGTCCCCACAAAGGTATTCCCGAAGTGACCGCTAACCGTCTGCAGCGGTATGCTATTTTTTTAGGGGCTTATAATTATAATATAGAATATATTAATAGCAAACATAATACAGCAGATTATTTATCCAGAGCTTGCGGATCAAGGGATTCGATCAAAGGGGCATCTAACGAGGTTGGTGATTATGAAGAGCGTGCTGCCTACGTTAATTTCGTTGTGAACGGGACTCTGCCTGTGACGTTAAGTGACCTACGGCGTGAGACTGCTGCCGACGTCCACCTGGCAAGCGTTAAGCACTACGTGTTGAACGGTTGGCCTCGAAAAATAAATGAACCAAATTTAAAGCCCTATTATCACTGTCGGTCACAATTATCTTATGAGAACGGCTGTTTAATGCGCGGCCATAAGGTTATTATTCCAGCTTCCTTGCAGCAAGCTGTTTGCAAGGAATTACACAGTTCTCATTTTGGAATTGTTAAAATGAAAGCACAAGCGCGCGAACGGTTGTGGTTTCCAGGGGTAGATATGGCGCTGGAACGTCTGACGGCGGAATGCGGAGTGTGCGCTCAGTTGCGCCCCTTACCGCGGCAGGCGCCCCTCGCTCCGTGGCCCCTGCCGCCGTATCCATTCTACCGTATCCACGTGGATTTTTTAGGGCCATTTCATAATTATATGTTTTTAATAATCGTGGATGCGCACAGCAAATGGATAGAATGTTACGATATGACTTCGACCTACAGCTCGAAAGCAGTAATCGGCAAGTTGTACGATTATATGTCGCGCGTTGGAGTTCCACATACGTTGGTGAGTGACAATGGTACCTCCTTTACCTCCCAAGAGTTTAAAATTTTTTGCTTAAATAATGGTATACAACACATTCTGTCTCCCGTATACAATCCGGCTAGCAACGGGCAGGCTGAGAGCATAGTAAAAATTATAAAAAAGGGGCTGAAATGTATTATAATGGAGGGTTGCAATAAAACAATTATACGCCATAAAATTGCGAAATTTCTATTCGACTACCGAAACTCTAGGCACAGTACCACTGAGAAATCACCCGCAGAACTAGTATACGGGCGACCACTGCGCTCGCGGCTAGATTTATTAAATCCCGTGGCACCGTCTCCCTTGTCTACGGAACTCACTCGTACCGTCGAACGTAACCAGTCCTTACAGGCTAAATATTTTAAAGGTGTTAGTAGATCAGACTTTAAACATAATGACAATGTGTGGATCACGAAAAATACTAACAATAAAATTTTTTATTGGGTGCAAGGCATCATAATGACAAAGATTGGGAAAGTTATGTACAGTGTATATGTACCAACCATGAATTGCGAAGTAACGAGACACCTAAACCAGATTAGACCACGGTTAGGCTCATTTCAGAGCGACTATCTATCCTGGGACCCAGATGTGGTGCCGGACTTACCGCCGGTCTTAGCCGCCCCTGATACCGAAGCTACTGAACAGCCAGTAGCGGAAACAGAGGAGGATCCAAGAAAAGGAACAACGCTGGAGAACGACACAGATCAACTGGTAACTCCGCCCCATACGGTAACTGTTACCCGAAGACGACAGGCTATAACACCAGTTTACTCAACTCCCCCAGAGTAAAATAAATACATGTTCTTTTCTGTTAATATTAACATTATACTAATATAGTCACTAAGAGGGAGGGATGTTATGTATGTATGCGTGCACTCCTCCCCCGCGCCCTAAATACGTGAATAAAGCAGTGTGATTCCTACTCGCTTGTTTGATTGACGCACACCCGATTGCTAAATATATAACAGCATGAAAATCAGGGGCGTAGCTACTGCCGTATCAGCCGTGTCGATGATACTGGGCCCCAGGCTACAGGGGCCCCGAAACTGTGTAAGCAGATGTTCACAAAATGTTATCTACAATCTTTTATAGATTAATAACATTTTTGAGAATAACTTCTGGGCCAACAGCAACGGCTATCAGACTTGTCATTATTGTCGATAAAGGCAGAAAATCTAGAAAAACTTAAATCGTCTTCAGCTATGGATGATTTCATAAATAAGCTTGGCGAAAAAAAGGCGAGAAAAGTGTATCTTTGATTTAAATTGTTTATCTAACTTAGCTCTAGGAGTATTAAGTATAATAAGTAATAACTTATAATCAAAACATAATTATTTTAATTCTTTTATAAAAAACTTTTTGATACAGGGCCTATCTAAGCCAAGCTACGCCACTGATTAATGTACTTTCAACTGTGGCACAGAAACCTCAGGGATTTATTCGTGCCGCAGAGAGTAGTGGAGAAGCATAGTTATGATACATAGTGCCATTTAAAAAAATGAATTTATACAATATTGTTATATCAAGAATAGGAGCAGAGGCGAGGAATTGTTATCATCATTCAAGTGCTTAGTTCTGATATGATAATGAAAACGGAGTTATCATTTATTTATTTATTTATTACATATCCAACGGCTATATTTATAACTTAAAACAATCAACTCTGTTTAATATGAATGTAGCCAATTACTGGATACTTCACGCTTTACAGTGTATTTTTACAAGACCAAGACCGCAATAAAGAGTTTTGTTTACGTTAAGCTCTATATAAATGTCGTATATTTAAAAAAATAAAATAATGTAAAGTAATGTAAAAATAAAAAATGTAGAATAATGTAAAATAATGCCTGCTGTAGCGTCCCCTATATAGTATATGTTGTAGATAAGTAACTAAAAAATAATATTTAATAAATATACAGATATTCATTATATATATATTTATAATATTCATATATATAATGCAGTAATACATGTTATACAAACTAAAAATTAAACTATACAGACAAAGGCGTGGATATTTATGGTGCCTAATAAACAGTTAAAAATATTAGCCCAATTTTTCTAGTATCTTTGATTTATAAATTAATTTTGAATGATAGGAAATATCTATATCATTAAATTTGTTGTTATAAGTGGCAGTAAGACGAGCAAACACTTCATTTAAGCCATAATTAGTTCTTCTACAGGGCACGTGAAACAATTTGTTGTGGCTAGAGCGTGTTTTGAGATTTGGCACTGCCAGCGAGATCATCATTCTAGTATATGGTTCTCTTTTTGTCCCAGGCCTGCACATGTAAGCCTGATGGTTGGCTTTACGAATCAATATAGAATCTTTTCAGTTTATATTTGATCGATTTCTGGTTATTTTTGTACATTGAATGCAGGTCATCTGGGAGATCATTTACAATGATTGGTGTCATATATTCTTCGCGCCTTGTCCCATACACGTTATTATATTTAGGAATAATATATATACATGTGCCAGATTTCGGTCTCATTTCAATTGACAAGATTTTAGTTTCAGATTTATACTAGTAGATATAAAACATACATAAAGTTCAATTTATTTTGATTGAGAATTGGTCTGAAAGAGATTGTTGGGGTGAAGGTAAGGAAAGGAATGCTCCGGTGGTTCGGGCATGTGGAAAGAATGCATGATGAAAGAATGACTAAACAGATATACAATGCAAAAGTGGATGGATGCAGAAGTCGTGGAAGGCCACGACACACCTTCCATTATCAAATTGATCGTGTACTAGCAGAAGGTGATGTCAGGAGCCTTAAGAACTGACAAGCGTGCATGACAAGAGTTATGAATGTCAAAGAGGCAAGTGAGGTGTGTAAGAATAAGCCTAAATGACGCTCTGTTGTTCGTGCCTACCCCGCAAGGGAACTGGCGTGAAGTTATGTATGTATGTATTTTGATTCGTGTCATTAGAGTTCTAATTGTCCATTTACGCCTCCCCCTATCGCATCTCCTCTGTCCCATCTGCCTACCTCATACCTTCCATCCCATCCTAAAAGCTGTCAATGCATTGGCTTCACTCCCGGTGTCCCAACGTCTGTATGCGACGGTAACCACTTTTTATTACGTGGAACCGTCTGCCTGTTTGCTAGCTTCGCAATAAAAAACGAAAATGTTCCGGGTATGAATGTGCAAAATCGGCTACTTTAGGTCCCCTTGATCAACAAATTAGTTTATAGATCTTCAATTATAAAATTTGAACATGCAGCAAGAATCATCATTATCCTAGCATTAAAATCCCGTTGTGGTCAGAGTATTCGTTTCGGTGACAAGTAGGAGGAATTTGCGCTTCAAAGACCGGAATGACGATTCAGAGTAGATAGTGGCGTTAAAGAATATGAAACAATTCGTATCGAAGACCTCGACGCTAGAAGCCAAATCCGCAAAGCTAAACCCAAGCCCTTCTAGACATACACATAGAACACAAATGGACTGCTTTTCTTGCACCCGAGTTTTCAAGAACAAATTCGGTTTTGATAGCCATTCTCGTGCGCATGCAAGAAAATCATAGCAGAGGTTGTCATCGTTGGACACGTCAGGGTAATCAATATCATCCGTTTCGGAGACAGGATCCTACTTAATATTTTCTAAAGTTTTCGCGACCCGTATACATAATAAAACTACGTTTTATTATGTATACGTTTACGTCGGAAAAAACCAAAATCAAATAAAATTACCGCGCTTAAAACCGTTAAAACGTAGTTTTATTAGGATCCTACTTTCTCTTTGTCACTTCACAAAGTTTTCGACATCCCTTATTGTCCCTTATAATGCTCTCTATTCTTGTTTCCTAAGCGTCTTCACTCCAATCTATTAGTGGTCAACTGCTTTTGTAAGTTTTAGTGTGTACATCACCTTTGGTTTAATGCATATTTTTAGGTTTAGGTAGTGTCTATCTGTATGATTACCTCAGGAACTACTAAGACCAGAGATATGAAATTTGGTACATATGAAGAAGCCTATGTGTCTTTTTATATTTCATGAGTATGGCTGACAGGCAGAAAGCGGTTTCCATCGTCTATGTATATTTACAACACTAATGGTGCTACCAACGTGCTGCCTGTCTCGAAGGAGGGTACTGATACCTGGCTACTAATGCCGGTATAGAATTCGAAGTTGTTATATTCTAGACTAGGGGTGGTAGTTATTCAGCGATCCACAGCAAATGCTTTACCACTTGGCTGTGGGGTTTTCGGCTCTTAGGACATGCCGCCCGACCGCAGAAAATTGTACTCTTTCTCCGTTCTTGCACGAATAAGAAACAAAAATGTGATATCTTTCTGAAAACATTTTAAATTTATTGTGGCATCTCCACTAGAGAATTTAGCTGTAGTTACACCATGATATTACGCTATCAGAAAAGCGATTACTAGAGAATGAAGAATTTAATCGCGGCGACCACCGACGACGTCGTTCAATTAATCACAACCAACTCCGCTTGTTCTGGCGGGATTATTAAGCGCTGAACTAATAAATAATGTACGATACTTGTTTGTATCAAGGTCTAAAAGGATTAGTGGGCAATCAATTGCTATTGTAGATTGGATGTGATTGCTAATGATAGTTTTCATATGCGAGCTATTTTGGGTGTTTCTCCTATGGACAGAATTAGAAATGAGGATATCCGGAACCAAGGTAACCGACGTAGCTCGCAAAATTAATATTAAGGTGGCAGTGGGCTTCTGATATCTGTCGTAGGGCCGACGGCTAATGAAGCAAACGTGTCCTATAGTGGAGATCGCGTCTCAGTAAATGTAGCGTATTGCTCTCCAGCCGGAGGACTGATGACTTGCGTAAGGTCACCGACAGGGGCTGGGCGAGAAAGACGAATGTGGATGAGAGAGATGTGATGTAGGCTTGAGGAGGTCAACGTCTAGCATTGGATATGGATTGACTGAAGAAGATGAAGTTCTCGCCTTGAAACTATCTGTTCCTTTTTCTTTTTTTTATTATACAGGATGGAAACTTTCAGCGTGGCAGTAAGAGGAAGGATCTTAACCGTTGCAGCTACAGGAAAATGGTTTTTTTTTTATTTTTTTTATTGCAGGAGTGCAGCAGACAGGCAGCCGGTCCACTTTATAGAAAGCGGTTACCATCGCCTATAGACATTTACAACACCAAAGGTGGTACAAATGCGCTGCTGCTCTCTTAAAGGTCACTGGAACCTGGTCACTAATGCCGGAACACAACTCAAGGTTGTTATGGCTTCATGTTTTAGACCAGGGGTGGTAGCCATCCAATCGGGCAAATGCCCTACCACCTGGCAAAGGGGGCTATTCATATTTTTTTGTGAAATTTCGATACCCACACAGATTTAATGGTCATTTTATACAAAAAAAATTATTTGATGCCTATCGATCCTGTTGCTGATTAAAAACTTCTATGGGACCAACGCATGTTGGAGTGCTAAAAAAATCAGAAATTCCAAAAAAGAAAACAAAATTTATGAATAGTCTCCTAATACCCTTTTCCTGTAGCTGCAACGGTTAAGGTCCTTCGCCTTACTGCCACGCTGAAAGTTACCACCTTGTATGCGTTGGTGTATAATAAAGAGTTATTTATCTGTCTATCAAATTCTATCTATCAAAAGCGTTGACAAATTGGAGTGCAGTACACGCTAAATTATATGCGCTTTCAGTAATTCTTTTATAGCTGGAGTACAGTAGATAGAGTCTGTTGCTCAGCTGGCTGGCAAAAAGCTAGGGGTTCTATCAAAGGTGAGGCAGTACTTCACACCACTTCAGTTGCTGAATCTCTATCAAGCACAAGTGCGGTCTTGCATGGAGTACTGCTCTCATCTTTGGGATGGCTCAGCTAAATACCAGTTAGAGACACTCGATTCAATAGAGAAAAGAGCTAGGAAACTGATAGGCAATAACCAACTATTCGACGAGAGGCTTCAGAGCCTAAGTCATCGACGTAAGGTCGCCAGTTTGTCGGTATTCTATAGGATACACTTCGGGGAGTGTGCCACGGAATTACATGAATTGGTTCCTCCCTCACCATTCTACCACCGGACAAGCAGACGTACGCACTCACGCCACCGATATATGGTGGAAATACCAACGAAGCGGACGAAACGCTATGCTTCCTCTTTCATCATACGCACCGCTGAAGAGTGGAACTCTTTACCGTCGTCTGTTTTTCCTGAAAAATATAATCTAGGTGTCTTTCAAGTCTCGCGTGAACAGGTATCTTCTAGGTAAGCGTGCTCCACCTTAGACTGCATTTCCGCCTGACGTCAGGTGCAATGTCAGTCAAACGCGAACCTATTCAATATAAAAAAAAAAAGATAGGCAGATCTATCTGATGGAAAGCCGTTACCGTTGCCTATGGAGTCTTACAACCCCAGATATGTCAGCAACGCACTGCCGGCCTCAAAGAAATTTCATTAAGTACACCCTTTAAAAAAAATCTCATATCATAGCGCTGTGGTAGAACAACAGCTGGGAGCTCAATCCAAATTCTCATAAGGTGCGCAAGAGAAACGTTCTAGAGAACAATTGCGTACAAGAGCGAAGTGGCTCAAGGAAGTGGGGATGAACGACCAGCGGATGCCGGGCGGTGATAGTAAGTAGACGAAGGCACCATTCATAGACACAGGCTTCATGCCTAGCTCGGGAGTCAGGGACTTCAATTTTTTTTTTATTGCAGGAGATCAGCAGACAGGCAGACGGCCCACTTGATGGAAAGCGGTTACCATCGCCTATGGACATTTGCAACACCAAAGTTGCTACAAATGCGCTGCTGCTCTCTTAAGGGAGACTGGAACCTGGTCACTAATGCCGGAACACAACTCAAAGTTGTTATGGCGACATTCTTTAGATCAGGGGTGGTAGCCATCCAGTCGGGCAAATGCCCTACCACCTGGCTGTGGGTTGTTAAGTCGCTTCTTACGACAGGCCGCCCGGCCGCAGGAAATTGTATTCTTTCTCCGTTCCTGCACGGATAAGTGCATAACGGATAAATAAGTTAATGTATCAGATTTTTTGGCAATAAAGATTTATTATTATTATTATTTCACATATATTCTTTTTTATGTTTTTTTAATACATATGTATATAAAAAATAAACACATATTAAAAAAATATAAAAAGCTGACTTCCGTCGGCAGCGGGGCCTAGGGTCCAAGCTACCGGTGGTTAAGGCTCCAGAGACAGGAACTTCCTCACAATGCGTGCTGTGCTCAGGAGAACCGCCTTCTGCATCTGGCCCTTCACCCATTTACCGAGCGAGAGCCTCTCTAGGTGTCGGTCGAGGCTCTTCGCTATTAGACCGTTAACAGACACCACTATCGGTACGATGATCGTTGAGTCCATATGCCACATGGCCGTAATCTCGTGCGCGAGGTCAAGGTATTTCGTTAATTTGTCAGTTTCTTAAGTTCTTCAGTTATTATAATGTATGTCTCTCAAGACCACGGGCCATAAAAATGGCCCGGACATTTGGAGGGCTTGCGTGGGGCCATGGAAAGGCCAACACGTAGAGGCCCTTTGACAAATTTAATGTAAATGTGGCGTGACACTGACCGGCGATTATCCCTGTCTACACCATATAATAATGCAGCCAAGGACAAGCCCCGGCCAGTGTAGGACTATTGTGGGAAATGAGGACAAAAAGCACCGGCGTATTGTGGTGAACTGCTAATGGTACTAGTGGTCTGGGAATATGGGGACTATGGCATCTGCCCGTCGCAATGTTCAGGGAACATGGAGAAATGGGCAGACGGTGACTCGCCACTCCCTGCATGGGCCCCAAAAAATGCCATAAAGACAGGGGCAACATGGATGTGAGTGGCTAAGGGGTGTAGAGAGGTGGGCTGCAGGTTCACCGTAGCTACTTCTGACGTGATGCCATTTATCACTTCCACCCCTGGAGCTTGAGTCTTAGCTCTAGCGATCTCCACTCCGTGCCGGCCAGCTAAGGCAAGCACGGAGGCGGGGGCCTTGACTTGGCCCCCGGAGTCAGGTACGAGGTGTCGCTACTCACCTAAGGCTTCGCCACAAAGCTCCCCTGCGGGTTTATTATTATTATTATTCAGAAAAGTTTCTTGGACCACTGCTCATTGCGAAGTCCGATACAACCCGATTTTAAGTCTTTATTTTATTATAAATTATATATAGTACCGCAGATTTTAACTTCGTGATTGCTATCGATCACCGAAAGGCGTATCGAAATCAGCACAGTAGATTTTACCTTAATCCCGAACAAACACAAAAAAATAAAGAAACAAAAGACTACACTTGTACAATTTTATACACTTGTACAATTTGTACATATAATAAAACTGTAGAGATCGAATTTCTGTACAATGACAAAAAAATTTTAAAAACCGAGTCAACCGATGTAAGAAGTGTAATAGAACTAATTTAGATTTTTTTTTTAATTTTTTGTTTCTCTGTTTATCTTGTTTGTACGGGCTAATCTCCGAAACGCCTGGACCGATTTAAATATCATTTTGTATGGTGGTAGTTTATATCCCTGGTCAACATATAGGATACATTTGATACCGAAAAATTAAAGAGTTCCCGTGGGATAGTTCAAAAACCGCACCACGCGGACGAAGTCGCGGGCATCAGCTAGTTTTATAATATTATAGATTAACTTGTACTGTTGTTAAAAAAAGCTGTAATTTTTTAAAGAATACTTGTTATTGGTCACACTGTTGTTTGTTTTTATTTTTTATTGCATGAGTTCAGCAGACAGGCAGACGGCCCACTTGATGAAAAGCGGTTACTATCGCCTATACACATTTGCAACACCAAAGCTGCTACAAATGCGCTGCTGCTCTCTTAAGGGATACTGGAATCTGGTCACTAATGCCGGAACACAACTCAAGGTTGTTATGGCGACATACTCTAGACCAGGGGTGGTAGCCATCCAGTCGGGCAAATGCCCTACCACGGGGCTGTGGGTTGTTTTGTCGCCTTTTACGCCAGGCCGCCCCAACGCAGGAAATTGTATTCTTTCTCCGTTCCTGCACGGATAAGATTTGTTGTAAACGATTTTATTTTATATTTGTGTATTTATATATTAGCTTTTGGTCTTCTCAACAAATAAAGAAGTAACGTACTGCCGCGCGATTGGCTTCCTAGTTCAAAACGGCTTCTTTTAGTCAGCTTCACTCTGAGAGGTCGGGCGCGTTCTACCTATTTTAATCATATGGGACTTTATATGTCAAATTTTAACCAGTAGCAAGACAAATTAATGGAAAGTAAGGTGTAGAAACCCCGCATATAATAAATATATACGTTTCCTAAGACCGAATTGTAATTTTGAAATATTTAATTGTAAGGCTGCAAGATACCTTTGAAACAACTTTTCACAAAGTCGTATAATTGGTTTCTTTAAGGTATAACACGGTTAGCTTGAATTACTTTTATCTAAAGATATATTGTTATAACTGGTACTGTAAGACAATTAATAAAACTCCTAAGCAATTTATAAGTTTACTTGAATGGAAGCTGTAAATGTTTTCAAAATAGTGAAATATCAGGCCGTATGTAGGCGACGCACGCATTTATAGATATTTATTATACATACATATATATTTTGTCAATAATAATATCAATGTCAATTATGTATACTACAACCCGCAAGAGTTAACTTGAGACTTCGCTCGGATGACGTAAGCGCGAGGTACTGACTCGGTCGTACGCGTCGATGGCGAGAGCGGTAAGAATGCGGGCGTCGGGAGGGGACCGCGCATTCCGCTCAGGTCTCAAGTTAACTCTTGCGGATAATAGTCGTGAAAACTTAGGGAATATTTTGTTATTTTTGAATTAAAATAAGGACAACACGGACGGTGTGTGCCACAAGGTTCTATTGGTTTATATTTGTAAATCAGTGTTACGCGAGTCTCCCGTAGTAGCAAGCCCAACCGCTGTGCATTAATTGCTACTCCGTGTACACACCCCCGAAGCCTGGCAGGCATATTTTTGTTTCTTTTTTGAAATACAACCCGCATCCCCTACATCGTAAATGTTTCAATGCTGGGCTCATGTATAGCTGTTTCACGAAAACTGTTTGTCCAATGGCCGTTTTCTTTATCTCACCGACAGTTCAATTACCTTCCTATCGCTTAAAAGTTAACATAAGCTGCATACAAGTAATCCCAAAATTCAACCGGTGCTAAGGCTGGCTATAAAACTGATGAATAATGATTAAAGGAATCAAATTTTATTTATTGCACGGGTTCAGCAGATATGCAGACGGCCAACCTGATGGAAAGCGGTTACCATCGCCTATGGACAATTTGTAACACCAAAGGTGCTACCAACGTGCTGCCGCTCTCTAAAGGTAAACTGGATCCTGGCCACTAATGCCTGTTTGTTATGGCGGCATACTTTAGACTGGGGTTGGTAGCCATCTAGATGGGTACATACCCTACCAGCTAACTATAGAATAAATAAATACTGATAAATGACTGAAGCTGAACAAGAATTTTATCCGTGCAGGAATGGAGAAAGAACGCACGGTCAGTTGGTCTGGTCTAGAGTATGCCGCCATACCAACTTTGAGTAGTGTTCCGGCATTAGCGGGCAGGTTGAATATTCATAACTATGAATATTCAAATACGAGTAAAATTGTAGGACAGACTTTTTTATTGCTAATGTTCAAGCAGTTACGGTCGCCTATAGATATTTGCAACACAGAGGTGCTACCAATGTGCCGTTGGCCTCGAAGGCGTTTGGAACCTGGCCGCTAATACTACTACTAATACTAATACTAGAGGCATACTCTAGACCTGACCTGCCTGTCTGCTGAACTCATGCAATTCTTTTTGTGGCAACTCGACAAGGTATTTAATTACTTGAATAATAACACGGACATGATTCTTCTTTATGATATTTTTACGTATATTTATGTATGTATATATATATATATTTATGTATGTGATATCAATAGGTGTATTTATATGTGTCTATTAAGTATAATTCTTACTTATATAATATTTCACATACTTATATGTTTATAAATAAATAAAATATATGTAAGTAACTGCATAACCTCTAATATTTATTTATACCAACCACCTTTGCCAATACTATCTGTTTTATTCCTGCCACGGGTTGTCTGGAAGAGATCGCTTCTTAGCGATAAGACCGCCCATTGTGCACATTTAGAATATTTTTAGGCTATAAGATTTTTTTGTTTTCTGTAATGGTGTACAATAAAGTGTTATCTATCTATCTATCTATCTATCTATCTTTATTACCAAAATCAATACACAATTTTTTGTTAAAACAAAACTGCACGACAAACATTGTCCTTTAAGTTCCCACCAAAAAACTTCTAAAAAAAGAAAACTGATGTTCTAGCTTAAGATGAGTGTAATTCAAGAATACAGAGTATAAATGATAAATCGGATAGTAGTCGTAAAATCGAAGAGGTTTCGACACAAGTTATCGCTTATGTCCGCTTATGTTATGCATATAAGTGTTTGTACGAGGTGTGGCCACGAGTTTTGCGATTAAATTAAAAATAATTATAATTGCGTATTTCACACGTACGTAAATAATATCATCATCCTGTGCATCCGTGTAGGAATGGAGAAATAACACAATTTCCTGGAGCGGCCTGTCGCAAGAGGCGACCAAACAACCCATAGTCAGGTGGTAGGGTATTTTCCCGTGTGGACAGCTACCACCCCTGGTCTAGAGTATGCCGCCATAATAACCTTGAGTTGTGTTTCGGCATCAGTGGCCAGGTTCTAGTCTCCTTTTAGAGAGCAGTAGCGCTTTGTAACGCCTTTGGTATTGTAAATGTCCATGTGTAGCCGCTCTTTGGAGACTCTCAAGAGTGGCAACAAATGCCGGAACACAAATCAATGTTGTTAAGGTGGTATACCCTAGAACAGAGGTAATAGCCATCTAGACGAACAAATATCCTACCACCTGGCCATGGGTTGTATTGTTGCCTGTTAAGACAGGTCTCCCGGCCGCAGGGAATTGTATTCTTTCTCCGTTCATACACGAATAGGCAATATAATAGGGTTAATAATTTCCCGCAGGAAGGTTTTGTGGCAAACCTTAGGTGAGTAGCGACACCTAGGACCCGACTCCTGGAAGCGAAGGCCTCCAAGCTTATCTTAACCAGCCGTCACGGCGTGGAGAACGCTAGAGCTAAGACTCAAGCTCTAGGGGTGGAAGTAATAAGTGGCATAACGTCGGAAGTAGCTTCGATGAACCTGCAGCCCACCTCTACACATACCTTAGCCACTCACATTCATGTTGCCCCTCGCCAATCTTGTATGGCATTTTTAGGGGCCCATGCAGTAAATGGCGAATCACCGTCTGCACATTTTTGCCATGTTACTTTTTTTTTAATTTTTTTTAAATTTATTATCCAATATGCTTACATTCAAATACATTACATTCACATTTGAACTATGGCACAGAAACCTCATGGGTTTATTCGTGCCGCAGGGAGTCGTGTACACTATATTTTTATTTTAATAGATAGGAGCAGAGGCGCGTAGGGGTTATCATCATTCTAGTGTTTAGTTCCGATTTGATAATAAAGCGGAGGGGTATCATCATTCTAGTATATGGTTCTCATTTAAGTCCCAGGACTGCACATGATGGTCCGCTTTGGGAATCAGTATATAATCTTTTAAGATTATACTTGATTAATTTATGGTTATTTTCGTACTTGGTTTGCAGGTCCTCTGGGAGATCATTTATAATATTTGGTATCATATATTCCTCGCGCCTTGTCCCATACACATTTTCACATCACACACTTGAACATTGCGACGGGCAAACTCCATAATCCCCATAGTCCCCGATCCGTAGTTCCACTAGCAGTTCATCCCAATAGCCTGGTACCTTTTGTTCTCATTCCCTACAATAGTTCTATAATGACTGGGGATTGTCCTTGGGTGATTTTTTATATGGTGTAGATAGGGTCAATCGCCGGTCATGTCGTGCCACATTTAGATTAAATTTGTTAAGGGGTCTCTACGTGTTGGCCTTCTCATGGCTCCATGCAAGGCCTCCAAAAGTCGGGGCCATTTTTATAGCCCGTGGCCTGCAATACAGAGACATACAGGGATAATAGAAAACCGTGGTGTACGACAAATCGTTAGTTTCGTGGATCCACATGAATAAACTGCGCATACACTTAGAAGAGCGTCGACTGTCTGCTCCGGATGAAATCGAACTGCTTGTCCCGATATCGTAACTGCGACATTTGCATACGAATCTTCCCCACTATATGTTGTATTGTATACTTTCTACATCCAATGGATTTTCTTAACGTGAACATTTAAGAACTTATGTCATGATTTCTCGATACACAATCTAGTTTATAGAATTAAATTAACACGTTCACTGCGAAACGGGGTCTAAGTGGCCCCGAATGTATCTTACTTGCTGAGTGGCTAAGAACTCTGTGTTGCGGAGGATTTCACTTCAATTTAGATCAGTGTAGAAAAAATAAGAATATAGTATATCTAAGTTGTGTTATGAAATCAGAGTTTAAAAGCACAATTGGCAGCGATTTGTTACTTGATTTATAATAATTAACTTATAAATTCGTTTATTTCTACTTTATAATCTATATCTATACTAATATTATAAAGAGGTAAAGTTTGTGAGTTTGTGACGTTCTAGGGGGTAATCTCTGGATCTACTACACCGATTTTAAAAATTCTTTTACTGTTGGAAAGCTACATTAACAGGGAGTGTCATAGGCTATGACATCACGCTATATACCACGGGAGCGAGACAGAGCGCGGGCGAAACCGCGCCGGGCCGCTAGTTTTAATAATTGTATTTTTTGAAAGTGGCGTGCTCTCGTTGCGTCGGACCTTGATCTAGGCCAAGATAGAAAACCTAAAAAGTATAAGTCTCATAGCTATTGGGACGCCAAATTTTATATATATTTTGAGATGCTGTCCTATAACAAAACCAAAATATTTTAAAAACTTTGGATAATGTTATTCGGTACTCGCTCTCATCGATTTTCAACATTCCTTTTGATGACCGTACATGGACTCAAGCCTCCCTACCAATAAGGTATGGAGGTTTGGGTATACGCAAAATTTCTGCAGTTTCTTTACCCGCCTTTCTGTCCTCAGTGTACAGTACAAAGGACCTCATTGGTGAAATATTAAATCCGTCACTTGGTGACTTTGAGGTCCTGTATTTGACTGAGGCCAGAAATGCCTGGTCTGTGGTCTGCCCATATCAAAATTTACCCATAAATTTAAAGTCACAGAAGCTATGGGACGGCCCGCTTTGCTCATTGGTGCATAAAAATCTTTTGGATACGTGTGCCCATGAGACGGAGCGTGCTCGTCTCCTAGCTGTCTCGCGTTGGGAGTCTGGCTTGTGGCTGCAGGCACTCCCCTCGGCGAATTTGGGCACTTTTCTAGACGATAACGCGTTTAGAATAAGTGCTTGCATTCGCCTAGGGGCGGCCTGTGTTGTTCCACACCGCTGTCAGTGCGGAGATAAGGTCGAGCGCCTCGGTCACCATGGGTTATCGTGTAGCAGGAGTGCCGGCAGAATTTCACGTCATGCAACACTTAATGACATAATCCGTCGGGCTCTTGTCACCGCCGGGGTACCTGCCGTCCTAAAACCGAACGGCCTGTGCCGCGACGATGGCAGGAGACCCGATGGTATGTCATTGGTGCCCTGGAAGATGGGTCGCCCCTTAGTATGGGACGCGTCTTGCGTCGATACTTTGGCAGCGTCCCATCTTCCAGCTACTAGCATGTCTGCCGGTACAGCTGCTGCACAACAGGAGGCCCTAAAACGCCGCAAATACTCAGCCATCGGAAATGGCTACATATTTGCGGCTTTTGGGGTCGAGACCCTGGGACCATGGGGGCCTGAGGCGCACAAGCTTTATCGGGACATAGTCAAACGTCTGGTGGATGTCTCACGTGACCAAAAGACTGGTTTATACCTCGCACAGCGCATCAGCATTGCCATTCAGAGAGGCAATGTGGCCAGTCTTTTGGGCACGTTTCCGACTGAGAGCGGTCTAGAACTAGATTTTATACTTTAATTTTAGTTTGTATATATAGTTTATTTTTAGTTTAATTTATTGTATAGTTTAATTTATAAGTTAATTTATTTTTAGTATTTAATTATATGTTTTAAGTTAGTTTTAGTGCGAGTTTTTTACTACTCGACCACGTTCAAATTAACAAAAAATTTTAAGGCATTGTTTGGCGCGATTTATGGTTGTGACCCCAACCCAGCAAAACCCAACTGCCACACCTCAAGACACTATGATCTCTTTCTGCGTGCACCGGAACATAAACCAACTTGATTGACAATTTCTTTTTATTTTATCTCCCACCCATTTTAATCTATATATATATATATATATATATATATATAATTGCAATCCACGTATATAGTGACTCATAACGATATCCCAGGAACTATAATACCTATAGACTTGAAATTTGGTATGGACCTGCCTTTCGCCAAGTAGATTTTAAGTTAGCGGCAGGTTAAATAAAAATTTAAGTACCGCGCTTAAAACCGTTAAAACGTAGTTTTATTATACAATGAAGCATCCGTCAAGTATTTTAAATATAACGTAAATTAACTACAAGTATTCGGGCTAGGAAAGTGTCTTGTGATTAACACTTTTCTTGTTATGTCTATTATGGCGAAGAAACTTTGTTCAAGTGTTATTATTTTAATAATGGCTAGCACATTACACTACACCTTAGGTCTGTTTGTACCACTAATTCAAACGATTTTGTCCTTTTTAGCCTTCTGATTAGGACAAAATCGATATCAAGGAGCCGTTAAAAGCTTTTTTGGTAAAAGGAGGTAAAAAAGGAATAGGTAATAATATGTAAGCTGGTTAAACATTATCAATAATAGTAGGAATTGTGATTTGGAGTTCAGAAAGGGAGGAACGCAAACTGAAAACAATGACTATATATAGATAAATAGATAGATAGTAACGCTTTATTATACACCAATACAAAAATGAACTTAAAGACTAAAATTATATCTAGTTATGTATAAAGGGCGGTCTTATCGCTAAAAAGCGATCTCTTCCAGACAACCCCAGGTATGAATTGAGATGATAATGGCGATGGTGGTATTCGTAACATATACTACGAACTACTTACATTTTAATAATAAATACATAAATGAGATATTATATATATATATATATACATATATATATATATATATATATATATATATATATATATATATATATATACATATATGCAAAAATGTTATATATTACATATACATAACTACAAAATATATAAATGTTTATAAATTAATTTAAATATCATATTCCAACGACAGGTAGTATTTTTGGATCATAGGTAACATACATACATTTTACTATATATTTTTATATATATATTTGACTATATATTTTACTCGAAAATGAGAATAAAATAAACTCGTTTATTTGTAACAATATTGCATGTCTGGGTTATATTAAGTTTTACAATTACTAAAATTTGTATTTCTGTCATGGTCGGGCTTCATCTGCGACAATGTTCTAGTTATTGACGGTGGCCAAATGTGTCTTAGGCTCAGTGCATACGGGCCAACGATCACAATTGACGCGCCTTTTCATACATGTTGTTGGGACTCGCCGTCACCGATGGCTGTGGTCGGTCGCCCGTCTGCACCCACCTTTACTTATAGTGTTAAATACAGCGCCGTTAAGGATCAGCTACAATAGTAATTGTATATATATAAATAACGTGTTGCATCACGTTTCATCCACCAATTTATTTATGGATAATTTAGTGCAATTAAAGACTATGTTCAATACATAAACTTGATGCTATGTAAATACAGATAGATGATGTCGCTGTTAGAGCTGCCGATAAGATTGGGCATTTGTTTAAACCGTCAAAATGTCCAATCTCGTAAACGTGTAAATATAATATTTAATATTGATTAGAATACTGGTGTGCACATCACGTAAACAATAAGGTTTATGTATATATAGTCTAAGTTAAATTAGGAACAATAAACAAACTATATACTGCAAGAGTACAACAATTCGTCGTCTTGTTTTGTACTCCCCTTGCGGGCGATTGAGCTTTTGCCAGTGGTGCGTCATCCTATCCAACGGGATAACCAACATAGACGCACTTAACTTAAAAAAACTCCGCACAAACGCATTAAATCCATCGCTACATCTGCGTAAACAGTCAATAACTAATATTACTCCAGATAGTAGCATCATAATTATTTATATTGAATAACTCTTTTAGGCTATAGAAGGTATGCTTGATTAGCAACTTTTTAAGTTTGTAGCAGCAAGAGGTAGGTTAAATGATACTTCAGATGGCAGAGAGTAGTATTTACTGTAGAGTGCTGATGTGAACCGAAGTGAATCCCTTTTTTTTTTGAAACGGTAAACTTATGTACAAACATCAACAAGTCGTACAGCTAGTACAATACGTAGCACAATGTGTGAGCGGGAGATGATGTACGAGCGAGATAGAGCAACTATTAATATGTGCGCTCCCGCGTTGCGCTAGCCAGTAGTTCGTTGTCCGCTGCGATGACTAGACGTATACAGCTCCCATAAGTCGGTAAACGGTTTGATTTTTCCGGTAGTTCTTTTCGGAAGAATAGAAGTTGAGTCGTATACTTCATTTTACAATTGAGAGTTGATCCAAGTCAAGAATGCGGTCACTCGTGTGTAAACAGAGGGAAGGCCTGCTTCGCAGCCATCTGACAGGCCGAAGGACACGATTCCCACCTGCAAAATATTAAATTAACGTTTTCCTAAATTCTTGTGTATGTGGCGGAAGTGATTCATATTCCAGGGGCCTAATCCTGCTATTTCGATATTTTGGTGTTGCGAAGATATTCAAAGTAAGATTCCATTGTAATAGTGTCAAAAATTTGTATTCTACTAAATTCACAATATATTCTCGATATCGTCGCGACAGAATAATGATAGAAAAAAATGGTATTACCATTAGCAGAAATGGTGTTAGCCGAAATTAATGAAGAAGCTACCAGACATTTTAAACATTTATTTCGCAAGTTTTCGCTTATAAATATTTATAAAGATGAACGCATAGAATAACCAAGTCAGGCAAACCTACGATTGAGACGATAGTGTCCGGCGGTTTTGACGATGTAGCAATATCAGAATTAGGCACCTGATAGGTAAAAATGAACCAATAGCAATTATTATTGTATGGTACACTACTGTGACAACAGCCCAAGATGTATGTAAAAATTATGTAACTAATGGTAAAAACCGTTTAAAAATCCGTTGCGTAGTTTGAAAGGAGTTAGCGGATATACAGACAGACAGACACAGAAAGCGACTTTGTTTTATACTATGTAAAGATAAGCATAATAAAGCCGCCAACCCGTCGATACAGACCGCCGACACAAACCGCGGCCTATATGAAAAGAACAATGTCGGCAACGTGCGCTCGTGCTGCCCGCCGACATGTTGGCGGTTTGTATACGTACGTCGCAAGTACTCAGTTGCCCGGCAACACTCAAGCTGTAGTGTACGTCACTACTACACTTGTACTTTTTTGCGATATGAAGTGGGATGTCGAAACTAAAAGATTCTGTATAATCAAGCCCGTTTGCCTTAAAATCTCTTAATCTTTCACTATTACTGTAACAATTCTGACTCAATAAACTAGGTCTAATCCAACAACTTCGTTCCCTTTTGAGGGTTCCAGCAACAATACTTCCACAAGCTGCTATCAATAGATCACTGATATCGTTCATGATTAATGATTTGTATTTACAGAATTATCGCAGAGATATAGCACAGAAGTTATATGACACAACGTTTTTCGACCCGCGGCAATCGAAATTGCCAAAAAAAGTTCCTCATCTCGAGCCGCCGACAAAGAGTTCCGACTTGCAATTAATGAAGCCGCCAACTCGCCGACAAAAATTTGCCGACATAGGCCAGCCAGTTTTTTTTATTTATTGTTATTGCATGAGTTCAGCAGACAGGCAGACGGCCCACTTAATGGAAAGCGGTTACCGTCGCCTATGGACATTTGCAACACCAAAGGTGCTAGAAATGCGCTGTTGCTCTCTTAAGGGAGAGTGGAACCTGGTCACTAATGCCGGAACACAAATCAAGGTTGTTATGACGGCATACTCTAGACCAGGGGTGGTAGCCATCCAGTCGGGCAAATACCCTACCACCTAGCTGTGGGTTGTTTTGTCGCCACTTACGACAGATCGCCCGGCCGCAGGAAATTGTATTCTTTCTCCGTCCCTGCACGGATAAGTTGTCGGCTTTAGTGTGTATTGCGCTCAAAGATGATATAAAAAACTATGCATGAACCAACTGACACTATACTATTAGGGCATAACGCTTACCCCGTGGCTTTTCCCCCCGAAATTCTGATTCGTCCTTAGTAAACTATTCCATCTTTCGGGAGAAAAAGTATACCTTTCAGTATAATCGGTATTAAGGTGAAAGCGTAACAGACAGACATAGTTACTTTCGCATTTACCTAAAATATTAATATGGATATCTAATTTAGTTTAAATTCCTTCGTAGATTTATTTTCGGCAAAAGATATAAAGTTCAATGATTAATTAAGTGATTTGAATAAAGGTTTCTTTGTACCTGTATCCTTCTGTTATTCCAAACAATGGTCAGGGGCCCCCCAGAATCGCCGTCGCAGGTACCGACACGGCCCTGTCCGCTGGTGCACAGGTGGCTCCCGTGAATGCTGATAGAGAAGCTGTTCTGGCAGACAGTATTTGTCATTATGTTCACCGAAACTTGAGATAGCGTCGCGCTGTTGGAAACAGATGTTTGAGCTGAAACAAAGTATCAAAAAATGTGTTCAGTGTGTAAAGAAAGATAGAAATACTGAGAAAAATAAAATAAAGGAAGAAGCTATCTATCATTTAAGAGCTATGATCTTGTCGGTGGAGCCTCATCTAATCTTCTCTATTATGGGCCAGTTGTTTTACTTCTATGTAAGACACGACACCCACTTTTTCTTTTATTTGATCCATGAATGCTCGCCTTTGTCTTCCCTTCACTCTTCTTGCTTCCACTTTGCCTTCGATTAACGTGCATAAGAAGGTGTCGTGTCGTAGCAAATGGCCACACATCTTTCCTCTTCTTTCCTCCAGAGTTTTTAAAATTGTGTGTTTCTCCTTTATCATATCCAGTACTTCTTCATTGGTCTTCTTTTCTTTCCAATTTATTCTCTCCATGCGTCTCCAATACTACATTTCAAATGCTTCTAATCTATCGCGATTTCTTTGTGTCATTGTCCATGCTTCACACCCGTATAAAGCCATGCTCCAGATATACATTTTATTTAACGGATTGTGCTATTTTAGACCTAAATAAATAGTTTTGACTAATAAAAGCTCTTTTTGCAATTGTTATTCTCGCTGTTATGTCATTTGTAGATCGAGAATCTGATGTAATGAGTAAAAAGTATAAGTAAGCATAAGCAAGGAAAAATATAAGTCCAAAATTGGACCCAGACGGACGCTGACGTAATGAGGAAGGACCATTAAGAACAGCCCCGTTCTTACATTTGCCACGAGAAGGTAAAGTCACAGAGGACAATACAACAGAAATTATATTAGTGAAATGATGAAAAATAATAAAACGAATTAAAAAATCATTTTCTTGTAATACTTACAATCACTAGTCTTACCCCACCCGGACACTATCCCTGCAAGGCCGGCAAAGTCCTGGTTAACATCCGCAATAGAAGGTAGTGGGATAGCTTGTATGTTGTCTAAAAAAGTAATTAATTCCTCCATCAATTGCTTAAATCTTTATACAGCGGTATTAGGCATAAGACACATTTCTTAATAAATTCTTAAGTGCCTAATAATAAAATTGTGCCAAGTGTATCAGTCCAAATAAGTGGAAGGGTTCCGAAGAAGTGACGAAAGCCCACTGTTTTGGATATTTGTTTACGGAAGCTTACAAATACATTTAAGACGGATTCTTAGTATAACTATTCATCTACTTGCCTTTTTATTACTAACTTCTGCCCACGACTCCGTCCGCGTGGAATAGTTAAAAAAAATGTAAGTTAAAAAAAACCCACAGATTTTGAAGCTTTCTTCATTGGTGTTCCGCTCCTAATGGTCTTAGCGTGATGATATATAACCTATAGCCTTCCTCGATAAATAGGCTATCTAATACTGAAATAATTTTTCAAATCAGACCAGTAGTTCCTGAGATTAGCGCATTCAAGCAAACAAACAAACTCTTCAGCTTTAAATATTAGTATAAGATACTAAAGGTTAGTCGAACTCGGGTGAGTAGGTCTATTTTATTTATATAAAACTTAATCAGGTTTTATATATTGCAAGCGAAGCTACGGGCATAAGCTAGTATGCATAAAGCCTTGCTTGAAAAATTATCTAACGTATGGTAAAACCCGCTTAAAATTCCGTTGTACAATTCAGGAGGAGTTAGCAGATATACAGACAGACAGACGAACGGGGAAAGCGACTTTATACCATGTAAAGATGAATTCCAAATCGCCGTCCCTTACATTACTATCCCCAAGAGTTAACTCGAGATATGAGCGGAATGCGTGCTCCCCTTCCGACACCCGCATTCTTGCCGCTCGCGCCATCCCGACCCCCGCCTTCTTACCGCTCTCGCCATCGACGCGTCAGTACCTCGCGTTTACGTCATCCGAGCGAAGTCTCAAGTTAACTCTTGCGGGTTGTAACTCCTTGGAATTTAAATTATCTGTAACACTCTTTATGATAATCCTAATTGTTTACTGTCATTTGTTCGCACTAATTCTCTCAGAACCATCTATTGTTATAGCTCTCTGACTTTTTGGCTAATCTTCGAGTTGAAGGCATCATAAACCGTTTTATTGTTTCGGGTTAAGCTTACAAGTCCGTGAATTTCAATTAATGGTGTGCATATTCCTGGAGGATTCATTTCGATTTTGCGAATATAATGTAAGGTTGGTCGGTGAGACAGGGCCAGCTGAGTTTCAATTGCGATCGAGTAGTTACTAAGCGACCTTTCAGAACAAGAATCTCACATCAACGGATTTTGCGTGATTAACATGTGTGTACTTCTAATAAAGTTTGTGATAATTTCAGCAGTATTTTAAATTCAAATCCCGCAAACATGAAACAATATTGTTACAACCTAGGCGCCGACAAAGACAAATTCCACGTACAAATTTGTAGATGCACATATATTACCCCTCGGCATTTGAACTAATAACATTGGAACTATTATAATTCTTTTATGATCGTCTTCTTTTGTTTACTTATTTATTGGCATACGTTTCTAGAGAATAGCCTGTTGTTGTATTGTAATCATTAGCCAGGTGTTACGGATTATAAAGTACAAGCTGATTCTAGGAAATTCGGTACACGTTGCCGGGCGGGCACATTGCACTTGTGCAGTATAAAACGATGCCTAATTGCTCAGTCAAGCGAGAACCACGTTCAAAGCGAGACGTGTGTACAATCGGAGATCTAATAGTGACGGACTTTGCGCGTTTTATTGCATTACGTTTGGATTTGTTGTGTTCGATTATATTTGTATCTGTGTTATACGTGTTTGTATAGTTCTAATAAACTCTATAATAATTCCAACGGCATTTTAATTCGAGTCCCGCTAAACTCGTAACAATATTAAAGAAAAATGAAACGTGAAATATTATTTGTTGTTAAAACTTACTGTTGTAGGTAACTGAGGGTATTCTAACGATGGCAATATCATTCGTGATGTCATTCGTGTTCCATGATGAATGGGCAGTGACGTCGGAAGTTTCGATCCTTGTGCCACCGGTGAAAATGGTAGTCGAGCCCAGGACTATCGTGAAGATGCGAGCTTGATTTTCACCATCCCACCAACAATGAGCTGCAGTCAACACCCTGGTGTTGGAGATGAGACTGCCTCCACACATGGATGTCCAGCCTGTTGTCAATAACGCCACTATACCAGCCTGGAAGACAAATTTGTAACGAATATTTATCACATTTTGGATGTATCGTGAATAATACATTATGGTACTAGTGTGTAACATTGGTGATTACCGCCGAGGCACCATTGAGACTCGAGCCGTAGGCGAGGGTCTTAAGAGAGCCGAGGACGGTAATCATCAATACACACGTGTATCATACGACGTTTTTCAACACACTTGTGAATAAAATAACAACAAAAACTCATTTTATTTAGTAGATAAAAAAGTTATATATGAGTGAAAGTTTTATTTATTAAACACGTACGAGTTAAAATTATCTATTTAAATAAGAAGTTGCATGAAATGAGCAAGCAATAGTAACATTAATTTATTTGTTCTATAGAACACGATCTTTTTTTTTTGAATAAAAACTTTTTTAAGAACAAAGCAACTCAACAAATAAAATTTAAAAAAATAATCTATAACTCACTAGTGAGTTATAATGTTTTTTACTCACAGTTTGATAATGGGTGTCATTCTATGCCTAATTGTGGTGACCATAGAGCCACTTTATGAGCAAGTGTGTTGAAAAGATTTTTATTTATTTATTATTATTAATATCTCTACGGACTCGAGTTCCGTACCCTTTTTTACTACTTAATTTCTATGAAAAATTTGAGACTCCATACACGCTTATTGTTTATTTTTGTCAGTGTATGTGACATTATATGCAGTAATTTATGTGTTTTGGTGTACCTAAAGAATAACTTATTATATTAATTTATTCTAATTTTAATACTAAACTTATACTAATGTAGAGTAAAGAATATTAAAAAACTTAACTTTGAAAGATTTGGTGGCTCAATGGTTAACGTACTCGCATCCCAAGAAATGAGATGGGTTCGAATCCTGACCGGAAAAGCGACCACCTCTTATGGCCGGTGATTATATCTTACCGATCGTTAATTTTCCTTCCTATCGGTTAAAAGTTGATGCAAGTTCCATTACAAATAATGTCAAAATTTAACAAATGGTAGAGCAAGTAAATGGATAGATAGGAACCGGCTACTATACTGTTTCCAAGTGTTTATTTTATTTTTGACGTTTACACACATTCAAACACATGATCACTGACCATTATTTGGCAATTAAATAAAATTTGTTGCAGTAAATGGAACTTTATTATTGTTCGTATGTAGGTTATATTTTATTTATATTGACATATATATTTTATTTCCAAATTTTTTACATTTTTCTTATAAAAAATACAAATTTATTTATAAAAAAATATAAAAAATCTGATCTTCGCCGGCAGTGGGGCCTAGGGTCCAGGCTACCGGTGGTTAAGGCTCCAGACACAGGTATCTCCTCACAATACGGGCCGTGTCCAACAGAGCTGCCTTCTGCATCCGACCCTTCAACCAGATACCAAGCGAGAGCCTTTCAAGGTGGCGGTCAAGGCTCTTCGCTATTAGTCCATTCACTGACACCACTATCGGTACTATGATTGTAGAGTCCAGGTCCCACATAGCGGTAACTTCGTGAGCAAGATCAATATACTTTATTTGTTTATCTTTCTCGGCATTCACGAGGTTACCATCGTTAGGAATCGCGACATCTACAATTATAGCACGTCTCGCAGACCGATCAACTATTACAATATCAGGCTTGTTGGCAACAATAGTCCTGTCTGTGATAATTGATCGGTCCCCGTAGAGCAGATAATTTATATTATTATTATCTATTAAATTATGTATATCTATATTAGTTTTTTTTTATTTACATGCATACATACATACATAACTTCACGCCAGTTCCCTTGCGGGGTAGGCACGAACAACAGAGCGCCATTTAGGCTTATTCTTACACACCTCACTTGCTTCTTTGACATTCATAACTCTTGTCATGCACGCTCGTCTGTTCTTAAGGCTCCTAACATCACCTTCTGCTAGTACACGATCAATTTGATCATGGAAAGTGTGTCGTGGCCTTCCACGACCCCTACATCCATCCACTTTTGCATTGTATATCTGTTTATTCATTCTTTCATCATGCATTCTTTCTACATGTCCGAACCACCGGAGCATTCCTTTCCTTACCTTCACCCCGACACTCTCTTTCAGACCAACTGTCTTTCTTACTTCGGTATTACGAACGCGGTCCGCAAGCGTCACTCCGCAGATTTTGCGCAGTGCTCGCATCTCGACCGCGTTTACTCTACTTTCATGCTCTTTCTTCCATACCCAACTCTCGCTTCCATACGTGAGCGTAGGTACCAGCACCGCGTTGTGTACGGCGAGCTGGGCCTTCTGGCTGAGGTTCTTAGCGCCTAGAAGTTTACCTAACGCTCCATTCACACTATTCCCCAAATTCACTCTTCTTTCTATATCAGCGGTGTACCTTCCATCCCTGCTAAAAGCACATCCAAGATATACAATCTCACTCACTTGCTCCAGCATAACATCATCGACCATTATCCTTGCATTATATTTATATAATTATATTTAATTAAGAATGAATTAGTTTTAATTTAGTTAAACCACCAAATATTATTTAATTTTTCTTGTAATGTCTTCTTCGACACCGGGTTGCTTGGAAGAGATCGCTATAAGCGATAAGGCCGCCCATTGTTCTAATGGAAATGTATTCATATTAAATGTCTAGGTTTATATTATAGTGAACAAAAAAGCCATTTTAAAAAGATTTTTAAATACAAGCTTTTGAGATCCTGGATATCATGTAGCAGCAGAGTGCTAGCCAAGACAAGTAAAACGAGCCCAAACGCGACGGGTCTATCTTGTTTAGTACAGGAGTTCCTATGGCCACCTTCCGACTCCATCATCAGATCAGCTCCATGGTACCATATTATTGCATTGTCGCGCGATATACATATGCGTGCAAAATTTCAGCTCAATCGGAAACCGGGAAGTTGGTCAAATTTAACTTGCAAGATTCCAACCGAACTTACATACATACTTACATACATACATAGGTACAACCATTGCAAGTTAAATATGTCATTTTTATTTTTGTGTCTCTGTTATCTTTATCCCTCACATATATGAAATGTATATAAGCGTGTTGATGTGTGTGTTTGATTGCGCGGGCTCGTGCATGTTCATGTGTGTATGTGTGTGTGTGTGTGTGTGTGTGGGTGGGGTGTGTGTGTGTGTGTGTGCGCGTGTGTGGGTGACCGTGAGTTTTGTATATGTCCCCTATTCTTTTAAAGTATTGTACACTACCATCTTTTAGTTCGTGGATAATGTAGTTGGATATTTTTTTTTTTATTGGACTTTACTTTATGTTGTTGGTCCGAAGACCTTACAACTTTACCAGGGTCTTTGGGGCGAGTGCCTTCGCGAAGCGAAGGCGCTCGAGCCCGGGGGGGCAACTTGCTCGAGGGAGCTCCCTAAGGAGTTTTACGTCGGCTGGACTGTTGCCATGAGTGGGGAATGAATTTAATGATGCCCACCATAGGGCGACACAAAGCACTAATTGAGAACGGGCGACGGGTAATATAAAGCCAGAGGGGAAGGATCAGCGCGGGCCGGGATCGGCGGTTCGCGGTGGCCTACGCTATTTTACTGCCGTTTCGCAACGTATTATGGCTGGGAGAGAAGAAACGGCGAAAGAAACTTCCCAGCAACACGCCTAGTCTATCCTGTGGGGGGAGCTATGTCTCCTAGCGTCCCTCGCGGGGACGTGGAGAGATCTTGATTGGCGGCATCTGAGACGCCGCCGTCTGTGTCTGTCTGTCGGTGCCTGCCAGCCTACCGTCCTAACCGTGGGCGAACTGATCCGGGCCAGCCGTTTCGTAATAACCAGCCGTTTCGTAATAAGGTAGTTGGATAAGCACTGATTTTATACTATTTTTTTTTATTATGTAACTTTAGTGTATATCTGTTTATTATCCTAAATAAATAAAAGCTTGTAATAAAGAGTTTTCATTCATTCATTAATTTTTATATCTAGATTTTTTTTCTGTTCCAATGAAACGATATATATTCAATATACGACTCTATTAGTGCAATACGCTTAGAAAGGAGTACAGAGATTGCCCGATATACATTAACTATGCAAATAGAGAGAACATTTCTAATGGTGACAAACACAAAACACTATAAATTTAGGATGTATTTATTACCTGATGCGGTATCACAGACGCAGCGGACACTTGGCTTCCTCCGATTATCCTGAAGTTGTCTTCAGCCTCTTTAGCTCTAATCTCAAAGGCTCTTGGCACTCCCACCTTCATATGATACCCATGATGCAATCCCAAAATCGCCCCATCACACACAAAAATCAAAGATAATGACAATATAAGTCTTAGCATTGTCAGACGCGTTGCATTAACTAATTAATTTGTTTAATTACTTCGCTTTTATGATGTCATACGGTCTTATCTATAGATAAATAGATCGTACTTAAATGATAACCATGTAGTTATTTATCGTTTCAGAAGTAACAGAGTTTGTTCGTTTCAGAAGAACGGAGAAAGAATATAATTTCCTGCGGCCGGGCGGCCTGTCGTAAGACGCGACAAAACAACCCACAGCCAGGTAGTAGGGTTTGGGTATTTGGCCGTCTAAATGGCTACCACCCTTGATTTAGAGTATGTTGCCATAACAACCTTGAGTTGTGCTCCGGCATTAGTGGCCAGGTTCCAACTTGCTTTAATAATAATAATATTAATCGGCAGACAAACACACAAATTGTATATCCCTAAATTAAGCAAGTTACGCTTGTGTTATAGGTAATATACAACGGACTACTCTGGGGCCGATTCCAGACACCCAGACCATAGTAAATAACGGAGAAAATACGTTTCCGAAATTTACTATACCAGGAATCGAACCCGGAACCTCTGCGTTGCAGTGAGGTACGCCGGCAAAGGCTTAGCCCGCTCAACCACAGAGGCCGTCATGCTTTAGAGAACGGCAGCACATTGGTAGCACTTTTGGTGTTACTAATATCCATAGACGATGGTAACCGCTTTCATAAGGTGAGTCGTTTGCCTGTCCGCTGAACGCATGAAATAAAAATGTGTGCGCAGTTCACATGCAGTAGAAGTGAAACTTTTTATGTTTATGTCCTGGCAACTAGGCCTTTAAGCCAGGCGCAATTGTATTGTAGGCTACAATCGACGCCGTATCACGGAGTTCTTGTGAAAACTCGAAACTTCACTTTTGACTATACAGTTCACATTTCAAAAACACACAATTACTAACTCAAAAACTATCAATATCCTACAACTATTGTTCATTTTAGAGTGATTTTAGACATTTTTAGAAAATAAAACTGCACAGCACAACGTCCCCTTGCAGTTCCCGCCAAAAACTCCCGAAGGGAAACTTCAGAGAATATACTCACAGATAATTCTTCTTTAACTTTTACATACATACATAACTTCACGCCAGTTCCCTTGCGGGGTAGGCACGGACTACAGAGCGCCATTTAGGCCCATTCTTATACACCTCACTTGCTCCTTTGACATTCATAACTCTTGTCATGCACACTCGTCTGTTCTTAAGGCTCCTGACATCACCCTCCGCTAGTACACGATCAATTTGATCATGGAAGGTGTGTCGTGGCCTTCCACGACTTCTGCATCCATCCAATTTTGCATTGTATATCTGTTTAGTCATTCTTTCATTATGCATTCTTTCCACATGCCCGCACCACCGGAGCATTCCTTTCCTTACCTTCACCCCGACACTCTCTTTCAGACCAACCCTCTTTCTTACTTCGGTATTACGAATGCGGTCCGCGAGCGTCACTCCGCAGATTTTGCGCAGTGCTCGCATCTCAACTGCGTTTACTCTACTTTCATGCTCTCTCTTCCATACCCAACTCTCGCTTCCATACTTTAACTCTTATTAATATAAATATACCTTTAGCCTACATCCGTCAATATATTATAATTAAAAATAACATTCTTAAGTATCACTTTCAATTTTTCACTGTTTTAGTCTAAAAAATATTATTATGAGTTTTATTTCAGTTCAAATTGGACCTATGTTTAATCATCGATGTTATTGACTATCTAATGTATACTGCACAATGTAAAACTCGTCTCTTATTATCTCGCAGGCTTAATTCTACAGATTTATATGTTTATCTCTTTTCAGTGTCGCTTTTTCGTTTCATTCAATTTTCAATCACAAAGATTCTAAGGAAATTTCACTTCAAAAAATAATCCCTTCTATGTACTTTATTAGCGACTAAAATAGTCAGCCAAATGTTTTTGGACCGACTGTCGTGCTATGGTATAATTCCAAATTTTGCCATCGCTTGTTTCGTGTGAAATATATAAAAGAAAATTTTTGCATAATTTTTTATTTTTAACCGACTTCCAAAAGGAGGAGGTTCTCAACTTGATTGGTATTTTTTTTTATGTATGTACACCGATTACGCTGAGTTAGTTAGATGCGGAATAGTTGCCATTTGGTATCCTAAAAAATGAACATAGTTTTTTTTATTTTTTTTATTGCAGGAGTTCAGCAGACAGGTAGACGGCCCACTTGATGGATAATGGTTATCATCGCCTATTGACATTTACAACACCAAAGGTGCTACAAATGCGCTGCTGCTCTCTTAAGGGAGACTGGAACCTGGTCACTAATGCCGGAACGCAACTCAAGGTTGTTCTGGCGACATACTTTAGACCGGGGGTGGTAGCCATCCAGTCGGGCAAATGCCCTACCACCTGGCTGTGGGTTGTTCTGTCGCCTCTTATGACAGGCCGCCCGGCCGCAGGAAATTGTATTCTTTCTCCGTCCCTGCACGGATAGGATAGTTTGGCCCAGTAGTTTTCATTTTATGAACATTTTTTTATGAAATTTTTTCCGTTCCCGTTTCTTGGGACCTATATTTTTTTAAGGCGCGCTGCACCTTTCGTAGGCCTACCCATAGCTAGACACTAAAAAGTAACAAATAAAAAAAACTTCGTTAAAAAAACCGACTTCAAAAACTAAAAAGTACAAACTAACTTATTTCTAAAGCTATTTTTAATTATAATATCTTATTTTTAATATATATTATCCAAAGCATGATGAAAGAATGACTAAACAGATATACAATGCAAAAGTGGATGGATGCAGAAGTCGTGGAAGGCCACGACACACCTTCCATGATCAAATTGATCGTGTACTAACAGAAGGTGATGTCAGGAGCCTTAAGAACAGACGAGCGTGCATGACAAGAGTTATCAATGTCAAAGAAGCAAGTGAGGTGTGTAAGAATAAGCCTAAATGGCGCTCTGTTGTTCGTGCCTACCCCGCAAGGGAACTGGCGTGAAGTTATGTATGTATGTATGTATTATCCAAAACATCTTGAAGTAAAACATGAAAATTATTATATTTTGAAAATTACTAAGCACCGACTTTAAGATGTTTGAGATAATATATATTAAAAATAAGATATTATAATTAAAAATAGCTTTAGAAATAAGTTATTTTATACTTTTTAGTTTTTTTTGTAAATACTTTTTATCGGCAGATACTTATTTTCTAACTCTTTCGATCCTTAACGATGACTAGAAATCCACAGTAATTCAATTAAATCTGTTTATATCTTATCAAGACGATAATCAAAATTATAAATAATTATGAATCATTAGTTATCATGAGGAAAGCAATAAAAAGACCAATTTCGTAAGGCTAATTTCAATTTATTTGTAATATTTTACACTTATTCATATTTATATATCTATATAATGTTTTATGCGTTTCTTCTGACCGTATTAAAGTCAGTTTTTGCTTTGTTTTGATATAATTTACAAAATTCTACATTTACTTAATTCTATAAAACTGATTATACTACTTATGTTTTTTAGTAACATTTTTATATCTGTATACTCTGTCCATATGCATATTGTTACAATTAGCACTTGCTAACAACGGTGAAGGAAAACATCGTGATGCAACCGGCACATCGAGAGAATCGATGTGTCAAAATTGCCAAGCTTTAGACAAGCGTGTGCTCTTGCTACATATGCCACGATTTTTGAATCAATTTTTCACACTGCTGACGAAGCTACGACGAGTAGAAATTAGCATAGTGACGACACGCGCGCGGTCGGTTTTGTTCGGAAACTTTCGCTGTCATTTCGGTATGGAGTGAAAAATGTTTTTTTTTTATGTTGATATAAATTTTTATTTATGGCAAAAAAAATGTTTATTATAAGACGTGATATAAAAATTGTTTATAAGACCCAATTATCATTCTTCATTGTTCCAGGCGCCATAAAATTATAACAAAACTAGGGTATACCCGTGACTTCGTCCACGCTTGACTTGAAATTCCCGCGGGATTCCTGGGAGACAGCATTTAAAAAAGGATGGAAGCTATCGTTTTAGTGAAAACAGTACCGGAATAAGCTATTTTTATGCACCCGAATAACTTCAAACGGCTCCGGGGGAAATTCACGCGGAATTCTCGAGATAAAAAGCAGCGCAGATTTTAAGTCTGAGAATTTGCTGTCGATCAGCGAAAATCGCATCGAAATCGGCCCAGTAGTTTTTACGTGGATCCCGAACAAACAGACAACAAATCTAAAAAAATGTATCGTGTTCTCCATCGTTTATATAGTTCCAGTTGGTTTTTTAATATCCTCAATGTATAGATATGGCATTTTTATATATTTTTTTAATAGAGAATTGAATTAGTACGGATGAAGGAGTGTAGTGGAACACTTAAAAGCCAATAGATGCCGCTGTACAATATTTGAGGTCGCAAACGATTCCCGAAACGTATAAAGAATATTTAGATCTCATGGGCCTAGGCCTGCGAGGAGCAACAATTGCCTTGCTAGAAGATCTTTCTTTGAGACGGAGGAACATTCCATCTCGCTCCTCCAACCTATACGGGGCACGCACTTCAGGATTACGTAACAGTTTCCAATGGGATACATTACTATTAACCACACACGCAAACCACATGCTTCTACCGTCTACCTAAGTTACGCACACGACTTTTTAGAACATGCTTCACTTCTTTTTGTTCACATAGACTCCGTCTATACTTTTATTTATCTGAGCATCAAACTTATAATTACAACTTTCTTACCTATATTATATAAAACTATAATCTAAAATAACTATAATAGGCATAAGGACACATATTACCATATTATTACTTACTAACTATATTATTATTGTGACATTGAAATCTGTTAAGTAAAATATGTAACCCTCATAGGGTCACAATAATAATATAGTTAATTATTATTAACTATTTTATTATTGTGACATAGAAATCTGTTAAGTAAAATATGTAACCCTCAGTGAGGGTCATATAGGGTCACAATAATAATATAGTTAATTATTATTAACTGTTTTTTTATCGTGATATAGAAATCTGTTAAGTAAAATATGTAACCCTCATTGAGGGTGGGTCACAATAATAATATAGTTAATTATTACTAACCATTTTATTAGTGTAACATAGAAATCTGTTAAGTAAAATATGTAACCCTTAGTGAGGGTTATATAGGGTCACAATAATAATATAGTTAATTATTGTTAACAATTTTTTTACCGTGATATAAAAATCTGCTAAGTAAAATATGTAACCCTCTGTGGGGTTATATAAGGGTCACAATAATAATATAGTTAATTGTTACTATTTTTTTATCGTGACATAGAAATCTGCTAAGTAAAATATGTAACCCTCAGTGAGGGTTATATAGGGTCACAATAATAATATAGTTAATTATTATTAACTATTTTATTATTGTGACATACAAAATCTGCAAGTAAAATATGTAACCCTCAGTGAGGGTTATATAGGGTCACAATAATAATATAGTTTATTATTATTAACTATTTTTTTAGCGCGAAATAGAAATCTGCTAAGTAAAATATGTAACCCTCAGTGAATGTTATATAAGGGTCACAATAATAATATAGTTAATTATTACTAACTATTTTTTTTATCGTGACATAGAAATCTGCTAAGTAAAATATGTAACCCTCAGTGAGGGTTATATAAGGGTCACAATAATAATATAGTTAATTATTATTAACTATTTTATTATTGTGACATAGAAATCTGCTAAGTAAAATATGCAACCCTCAGCGATGGTTATATGTTTAAGCCCTTTGCTGTTGAGACACTTGGGCCGTGGGCTCCTGAGGCCATGAGCCTCTACCAAAAATCTATCAGAAAGATTAATTGAGTCTTCAGATGAGCAGAGGGCTGGTGCCTACCTCGGAGAACGGATCATTGTGGCGATCCAGCGAGGAAACGTAGCCAGCCTTATGGGCACTTTACCCATAAAAGACGGTGATCTAGGCTCATTATCCTACTTATAGTCTTGAAGGACTATGGGTAGAATACAATAAAAATAAATTATCTTTTATTGTATTAGTTTATAAAGTCATTGTAGTAATGTAAAAAATAAAATTATATACTGATTGAACTTTATCTGCTCTAAGTTTAACCAAATAACATATAAGCTTTTTTAATAAGGTTTTTAAATACAAGCTTTTGAGATCCTGGATATCATATTGCCGCAGAGTGCTAGCCAAGACAAGTAAAACGAGCCCAAACGCGACGGGTCTATCTTGTTTAGTACAGGAGTTCCTACGGCCACCTTCCGACTCCATCATCAGATCAGCTCCATGATACCATATTATTGCATTGTCGCGCGACATACATATGCGTGCAAAATTTCAGCTCAATCGGAAACCGGGAAGTTGGTCAAATTTAACTTGCAATTTTCCATCCGAACTTACATACATCCATTGCAAGTTAAATAAAAGCTTGAAACATTTTATGAGACTCTACAGCTAGCCCCCAACGCACAAGTGCAAACCTAGTTAAGGGTTACAATGACATTAATCATACAATGACATTTTCAATTTATACATATGTGTACATTTAAAAAAATGGTTGTATTTTCGGAATCTAGTGATTCGAATTTTTTATCTCACTTATTATCCTCTTTTTTAAATTCATTATGTTCGAGTTCTTAACTGATTACAGCTAGATTAAAATTACAGTGTTATGTTAAATTTACAATTCTTTATGGTATTTAAAGAATACTACAAACTTACACTAACTCAAAATGATTAAGACCGAATAGAATAATTGAAGAATAGAATAGAAGAATAATTGAATGTTATTTTAAAAACTCATAAAAACTTTTCATTGTATGAAAGCGTTGATAAAGGAAGAAGGAAAGGGATATCTATAAAAACCACTAGGGTTAATACTTCATTTGCTAATCACCAATATAAAATGCATTCCATACATATGTTTAATCAAATTAATAAAGTATTACAATTCAGTAATTTTAAATATTATGACTGTAAGGAAATTGTTACAAATTGGCTATTATTGAAAACATATAAAGAGTGTGAAGAATTATTAGTGTATATTATATAGTATTCTTACTTTATATAACATAAACACAAACACTTAGTCTCATACATCTACACACACACGCACACACACACACACATTCTTACATACATTCATACACACAGATATAGGTATACAACACATAAAAATTATTTGTAAAATGGTTTATTGTAATAAAAGTTATGTTTAATGTTTAAATGAATTGAGAGCGGGTCCTTCTGACACAAGTATATATTAATACTTAATAGAAGGTCCCAACCCCAAAAAAAAATCTTGTATATACTTTTGGAACAAATAAACATTTATTATTATTATTATTATTATTAAAGACCGTTAATACTTAATTGATCTCTATTTTACAATTCACTTCAATTTGAGTAATATCTGTCACTGGTATTAGCATAAGTATCAACACTTCCGTTTTGTTTCGTGTTGTTTAAATTATTACTTTTATCAGTATTTAAATAACTAGGAGCATTGACATAATCTTTGGACACTCCATTTCTATTATTTGTGTTTATATTACTGTAATTTGCATTTTTTTTTACCTCTGCATATGTATCTTGACCTTCTTCGTTAATTGTTGCATAATCGTAGTTTTTGTCACAAGTATTATTTACAAGTGGTCGTATGCAAACGGGATCTGCGTATGCATATGAATATTCCTCATTGCAAGGTGTACCAGTGTTAGATTGATTTCCAAATGCACTGTAGTTTGGTTCAGCATAAATGTCGCTTCCTTCGTATACAGAGCTATCGACTAAAACGTTAGTTTCAGCACGTCCGTTATTGACCTGTACATTTCTTTCGCTTTTAGGAATAGGTTTTGCATATATATCTGGTATATTGTTAATGTATTGTACAGTGCCTGAATCAGAGTCTACATAGATATTTTTTTCAACGTTCTGCCTTAAAGGTTGACGATCATTAGCATATCTTGATTCTGTAGGCTGAAAAAAGCAGATAAATTATTATTTATTTTATTTATTAAATAGTTATCCTTACACCTTCATTGGCGTATACTTCAGCTCCATATATCAAGGTGTTGCTGCATTATTTCTGATTAATTATATTCTGTATTCATGTTTCAGTCTCCAAGTAATTTTTATACATTTAATGATATTCGATTCTTAACAAAATATAACAATAATAACAGCCCATAGATGTTTTACTGCTGCGCGCGCTTAGGCCTCGCACTATAGAGGAACGGACAGTATACCCGCCACGCTTGTCCAAGCCGGCTTGGTAGGTTTGACACATTGGTCATCTCGATGTCCAAGTTGCATCACGATGTTTTCCTTCGCCGTTATTAGCACGTGGTAATTGTAACAGTATGCATATAATATTAGATCAGAAAACTGCCTAAGTGGTGCATGCGTTCCGGCCAGGATCGAACTCGCGCCCTTTGAGCATGGCACGCATGTGCTAGCCATTACGCTACCACAACTCCAACAACAAAGCAGTTCTTTTTTTTTATAGCAGGAGATCAGTAAACAGGCAGACGGCCCACTTGATGGAAAGCGGTTACCTATAGACATTTGGAACAGCAAAGTTGCTACAAATGCGCTGCTGCTCTCTTAAAGGAAACTGGAACCTGGTCACTAATGCCGGAACACAACTCAAGGTTGTTATGGCGACATACTTAAGACCAGGGGTGGTAGCTATCCAGTCGGGCAAATGCCCTACCACCTGGCTGTGGGTTGTTAAGTCGCCTCTTACGACAGGCCGCCCGGCCGCAGGAAATTATATTCTTTCTCCGTTCCTGCACGGAGAGCAAGGGAACATTTAACCAATAGATTCAGGGAGCTATTAATTGAATCTGTCAATGCTTCCATATCGAATACCCGTTCTTACAAAAATAAAACAGTAAGTGAAGTAAAGAATCATTGTTATTATACTATTAATCTGCTCTAGGTTATTAGAGGTCTGGTGAGAGACGCAGTGAGTTAACGTACCTAGTCTTTTGGGAAATACTATAGATGATGTCGGCGTACACTCAGTATTTTAGTTATTAATTATTATTGTATTATTGCTAGAATACAATATAACAAGTATTAATTGGCTAGGTTCTTTTAAGACTGTGTAATGTACTACTTAATACCATTACCCGAACAAAATTCACCATAACATCCATCCCACCTGCATTCATATACCCCATAAATCCTGCAGTAGTTTTGCATGAAAAGAATGAATGAATATGCTTTATTGTGTTTTAAAGATACAGTTAACAAAAATAAAATTTTACAATACAATAGGTGGTCTTATCGCTATTAGCGATTTCTTCCAGACAACATTTGGATGGACAAAAAATTTGATAAGAACAGAGGTATGTTGCATTATTCTCACTACCGAATTAGTATCTTTTAAATATATACATACATGATATAATATACATACATTAATAAAAATAATAGGATTTAGGACCAATGTAATTATGACAAGAGTAAATACTAATAAATAAGCCTAAATGAAGAGTTTGTTTGTTTGAACGCGCTAATCTCAGGAACTACTGGTCTGATTTGAAAAATTCTTTCAGTTTTAAATAGGCCATTTATCGAGGAATATTATAGGCTCTATATCATCACGATAAGACCAATAGGATTAAAGCACCAATGAAGAATGTTTTAAAATCGGGGAGTCTTGAAAACAAAATATTATAAAATATACTTACATAAATAAATATAAAACTAGAAAAATATGACAATAACTGTTGCATCCTTAAATTGAGCTATAATGAGGAGTTTTAAGTTTTTGTTGAGTTTTCTTTGTGTTAATTAATAATTTTATAAGGAGAGTTTCAAACAAATTCAGAGACATCAGTTTTATAAATCTATCACCAGAACGGTATTTTTGTAATATCACATGGTTTATACCGAAGTAAGAAAGAGAGTTGGTCTGAAAGAGAGTGTCGGGGTGAAGGTAAGGAAAGGAATGCTCCGGTGGTTCGGGCATGTGGAAAGAATGCATGATGAAAGAATGACTAAACAGATATACAATGCAAAAGTGGATGGATGCAGAAGTCGTGGAAGGACACGACACACCTTCCATGATCAAATTGATCGTGTACTAGCAGAAGGTGATGTCAGGAGCCTTAAGAACAGACGAGCTTGCATGACAAGAGTTATGAATGTCAAAGAGGCAAGTGAGGTGTGTAAGAATAAGCCTAAATGGCACTCTGTTGTTCGTGCCTACCCCGCAAGGGAACTGGCGTGAAGTTATGTATGTATGTATGTATGTACATGGTTTATAGAAATACACAAGCTGAACTACACGTGACAAAATTGAATATATTATCTGGGATGTATGGTTTAGTTGACTAAAAATCTGGGGCATCTTTGAAGTCACTAAAGCCTACCGCAAAAGTTAGTACTTGAACTGTTGTATCGAGATCAGAAAATATTATTGTTAAGCTTTTTTTTAAAGTTACATTTCGAATTTAACACTAAGAATTACATAATAATTATATTATATAAATTAAAAAATAACTAAAATTAAACTAAGTTATATATAATTATTTATATAAATAGTAGAAGCGATTATATACTGTAACAAATCGCTGTCAGATGGGAGCGTGCCCAGAAGGCTGGCTGCATTGTCGCGCTGTATGGCGATGCTTATTCGTTGGGCGAAATATGAGCCAGCCTTGTGATCACGGGTGGCATCGAAGAGTTTCTTCCAAATTTCTTTGAAGAAACTCGTTGCCGACGGACCTCACGGACCTAATGTTTGAACTCCAAACGGCACAAATATGTAACCCAAGCTTCAGCTTTTGAAGCAGCGTTGCCAGCCTCTAAGTCAGTCATTGGATGTGACGGCGCTAGAGTGTCTACACATGTCGCGTCCCAAACAAGCGGCCGTCCCATCTTCCAAGGAATAAGTGACAAACCATCCGGTCTCTTGCCATCGTCGCCTACCAAGCCATTCGGCTCTAATACGGCCAGTACGCCGACGCTGACAAGAGCCCGGCGGATGATGTCATTGAGGTTGGCATGGTATTTGTTAAGTCGATATCAGACGGTTCTTTTCTAACTTTCAATTTGAGTGAATCATTCAATGTCATCGAGAAAGTCATGTTATATCACTTCTCACGTGTTTCAACCAATTATTTAATTTTAAATGCTTCGTTTAAAATCAGGATTAGCTCCAATTTAGCTTTGATTTATTAGATTGTGTTAAATTTTACAAAATGAAAATTAAATCTTACCTTATTAGCTGTCCAATATTCTTTGTTATTGAACTTCATATATAATATCGTGAGTATCAAAATCACTACCAGGATGGTTAAAACAGATACGAGTATAGGTATATAGTTATAGCCTGAAAAGGCAGTTTAAATTAATATTATGATGTGTTTATTCGTCAAGTATCTTCATTACCACCACCACCCATCGGCTTTATTAGATTAGAACAGCGGTCGGTAACCTTTCAGCAGGCAGGGCCACAAGATGGTAAAATCTAGTAAAGGCAGGCCGCTCTTGTGATAAAACGAAAAAACATTTTATTTGTGTTTTATTTAAAGAAATGGGCAAAAAATAAAGATATACACCACAAAGCATATGACTACAAATTTCAGTGTGACGACTAAGGCTGTATTTGAGCGGCTATTTGTTGTATGCTTAGATTGTATAAGACATGTTATACCTCAATGGTTGTATGTTATACTTCGGCCGCGGGAAAAATGTGATCCTGACATAAGTGAACATATGAAAGGGTAACATTGTAATGACGAACAATTTATACGATCGAAATATAATAATATATAATTTTCCTTTCTGTATTAATTAGTAAAATAAGATTTAGTTAAAATTCATATCACAAACGACAATTTACGGTGAACTAAATTAGTTAAGCACAAAATTCAATGCTTAAAAACTAATATTTTCTGAATGTGTACCACGTTGTTACAAGTTTACTTCAATCGTTTGGTGGCCTCTGTTTTTCTCTCAATGTCATAGTGATGTTACGATTTTAACTAAAACACTAAAAACTTTTAGGCGATTAAATCGTTATTCGTTCGATAAAATATATAATAATAATACATAATATTTCATGTAAGAATTTGATATAACAAGTAATCCAAAGTATTTTTTATACTAGTTAAAGTAAATCACTTAACAACATTGTGTTCTTAAAATAAAAAAAATATTTATCGTGCATCCTTTTTATAGGAGGCTTAAGATCTGGTATACTTTTAAATTTTTGGGATATGGCAGCCCCGAATGGCGTACCGGTCCGCCATTTTGTGCAGATAAAGCAATCCTTCGTTGTCGTCTCGTGCGCTACCTTCTACGCTCGCTCATGTTTCCCGTTCTCTACTTGTTTATATAATAGTGACCCGGCTTTCGTTTTAGGGATTCTGACTGCTTAACATATTCAAAATGACGTTAAATTGGACTTTGATAACTTTTTAGTGTTTGTGAACAATCATGGTGAAACGGGGAAAAACATTGAAAAATAAATCTCGTGAGCTTGTCATCAAATTACAAAATTACTTTGAGCATGAAAGAGAAAATGACGGATTCTTGATACCTGTCGCTCAGGTACAAGAGCGTGTCGCTCAAGCGCTTGGAATACGTAAGAGAACTGTGACGCAATTAAATAAATAAAAAGGAAGAACTGGTGCTTTGGCTATAAAATAACGGCGTTGAAGCAAATATGGATATGCTAAAAGTAGAATTAATTAAATTAGTCCAAGAAAATAAGCCCACCAAATCAATATACGAGATGGATAAATAGTCCTGGATCATGGTCATCGTGTTTTACGAATCCCGCCTTACCACTGCTGCTGCCAATATAATGCGATCGAATTAATCTGGGGCCAAATTAAAGATACATGGCCCGCAACAACACATCTCCTGCGTTCAGCACAAAAAAGATGATGACTTTTAAAAGAAGCATGCGAGAAAGTTACGACAAATGATTGAGCGAAACTTGTCCAAAAAGCAAAAAATATTATTCTTAGTGACCTTTGAGCGGGACATATCTATCGATTCGATAAAGGATAACAATTTAATTAATTATGTGGATAAAGATAATAGTTCAAGCGAATTAGAATCTGCCAATGTTCAGTTTATTTTTAAATAAATATTTTTTTGTATTATCGCAATTTTATTTATGCCTGTGACATCTTATCAATTATAAATCTCACTGCTAGATAAAAACTAATTATATCTTTATTCACATAATATGTTTATAATATGATTTCCTCATTGATTTGTAAAAAATATTAGTTAACTAAATAATTGAACAGTTATAGAGCCGTTATTATTCCCCATCACTAGCACTGTCAAACGAACTAGTGTCAGAAACGCATTCTTCTGGCGGCCGAACATTGTCAATCCCGTCCCAGGTGCGTCAAGTGCCTGGGGGACCACTGGACCCCGGAGTGCACTCGCACCCGGGACTCCCCGGAGCCACCGAGCTGCATCCTCTGCGGCAAAGCGGGTCACCCCGCAAACTACAGAGGCTGCCCTGCCGCCCCCCGACCCAAACGTAAGGTCGGAAAGGACAATGCCCAAAAAGGCACTAAGAAAGTGCCGAACAAACCCGCATTCGTGGCGGCCCCCCTTCCAGTGGTAAACCACTGGACGGGTCTTCCCGCGATGGAAGCGTTCCCACCGTTAAGGGCGCGCGCCCCAGCTACGGCCGGCTTACTCCCGGCCACCCCCGCCCCCGCCCCCATTTCGAAGGCACCTTCTGGGCCGTCAGCACACCACTCTATAGCGGAGGACTTAGCCTTGGCGACTAAATTCGCCAAGAACTTGCCCTTCGACCTAGAAGAGGTCCAACTCTTGGCTCGGAAACTGAGACAAGTTTCAGAGTCAAGTCAACCCTCCCTCCGGGATCAACTCGTGATCGAAATGGATCACGCGTACCTCCTCCAGATACTTAGGTCGTTATAACTAAACAACCTAGTTAAAATTTTGTTACCGGTAACAAATGGCGCATGTAGGTAGGAATAAACCACGCTCATTGACTCTGGCGACTTATAACGCCAACGGCCTTCGAAACCAGCGCGACTTGGTCCATGACTTCCTGGTTACCAATCAAGTAGATATACTACTAGTGCAGGAGACCTTCCTGAAACCGAGTGATAGAGATCCAAAGATCTCTAACTATCGGGTCACTAGACATGACAGGATAGGCCGTGGTGGCGGCACCCTGATCTATTTCAGAAGATCTCTACATTGCATGCCCCTAGTCACCCCCCCACTAGAAGGTATGGAGGTATCCGCCTGCAGACTAGCAATGACTGGCCACCAACCCCTAGTCATAGTCTCAGCATACCTCGCATGCCAAAAACCCCTTAATAAGAAAGACCTAGAAGCCCTATTCAACTTAGGCCCGGCTGTTATAATAGCCGGGGATCTGAATTGCAAACACGAGCAGTGGAACTGCAATACCACTAACCCCAATGGCAGAGCACTCATAAATATATCAGACAGTCTTTTGTTTGATATACTAACTCCCTTGACCCCCACAAGATACCCCCCCAACCGCGACTGGGGGACCCCAAACATTCTCGACCTAGCATTACTGAGGGGCGTAACCCTTCAGTTCCATTCGATCGAAACGATGGACGATATAGACTCGGACCATCGTCCGGTTATACTCAGATTAGGACCACAGACAGACCAGACATCTGAAACTAGGACCTCTGTGGACTGGTTGAGACTTGAGACCCTCCTCAAGGCAACCAGCTCAGAAGACCTGGACCGCATCCCGGACCACATCGAGTCCCGCCAAGACACGGAGACGGCAATCGAGGCTCTCACCAGCCACCTTCAATCCGCAGTGCGGAACTCGTCCAGGCAGGTGCCAGTGGAGGATGACCGCCACTTATGCCTGCCGGACGAGGTGAGGGTACTGCTGAGGGAAAAGAGAGCCGCCTCCAGAGCTCACGACAGATATCCCACCGAGGATAATAGAGTCCGACTCCGCGAACTAGAGCGCGAGGTTAAACTACGTATCCGGGAAGTCAGGGAACAACGTTGGGACAGAACGTTGAGGGATATCGAACCAACTCACCAGGCGTACTGGAAGCTGGCTAGAGCTCTCAGATCAGACACCCTTACTGTCATACCCGCGCTAGAAAGAGCCGACAACACCGAGGCGTTCGATGACGAGGAGAAGGCCGAGTGCCTTGCTCAGAGTCTAGAGCTTCAATGCTCCCCCACTACGCAAAACGTCGACCAGTCACATCTGACGGAAGTAGACTCCGAGGTCGAACGTAGATCCTCCTTACCAGCGGAAACCACACTCGACACGGTCACGGTCGAAGAAGTGCAAGATCTGATCAAGTCTCTCAAACCGCGAAAGGCCCCAGGGACCGATGGCATCAACAATCGCGTTTTAAAACTTCTACCCGCCCATCTAATTATAATCCTGGTGAGCATCTTCAATGCCGCCATAACAAACTGCTCCTTTCCCGCGATCTGGAAGGAGGCAGATGTCATCGGTATTCACAAGCCGGGAAAACCGGCTAATAAACCGTCCAGCTACCGTCCAATCAGCCTACTGAGCGCACTCAGCAAGCTTTACGAAAGGGTCATCCTCTCTCGACTTAGAGATTTTGCCTTCAGCAAACATCTAATACCCGATGAGCAATTTGGCTTCCGTGCCAGACACTCATGCGTCCAACAGGTGCACCGCATCACGGAGCACATATTATCTCACTTTGCCCATCGCCCCCGCCCTATAGGAACAGCCGCACTGTTCCTAGACGTAGCAAAAGCCTTCGACAAGGTCTGGCACAACGGCTTGATTTACAAGCTGTACCAGTTCGGTGTGCCAGACAGACTCGTGCTCATCTTGCGAGACTTCCTCCTAGGTCGTAGCTTCCGTTTTCGAGTGGAGGGAACGCGCTCGTCCCCTCACCCACTCACAGCCGGTGTACCACAGGGCTCGGCCCTGTCACCACTACTCTTCACGCTGTACACCAGCGACATCCCAAAAACTCCAGATGTGGAGTTGGCCCTCTTCGCGGATGACACCGCACTCTATACATCAGGTCACAACCGACAAATGGCTTGCGTCCGGCTGCAGGCAGCTGTCACAGAGCTAGGCGAATGGTTTCGCAAATGGAGGATAGAGGTAAACCCGGAGAAAAGCGCAGCAATGTTCTTTTCCCCGGGTACGCTTCGCTCCCCCAAACGCGTTAGCCTTCGCCTAAAAACCATTTCGCTCTACGACCAACAAATCCCCTGGGCAAAGTACACCAAATATCTTGGTGTCACCCTAGATCGAAACTTGCGCTTCAACGAGCATATCACTATAGTCCGAAATAGAGCGCGATTTGTGATGGGTCGTTTAGCACCCATGATAGACAAACGAAGCAAAATGTCCCTCAGACACAAGCTTACTCTGTATAAAACATGCATCCGCCCGATCATGACATACGCGAGTGTGGTATTCGGCCATGCCAAGCCTGCCCTATTAGATAAACTGCAAATCGTGCAGAATAAATTCATGCGCAGAGCCGTCGGTGCTCCCCTCTATATGCGTAACGTCGACCTCCACCGCGATCTGGAGCTTCCCTCCATCAAAAACTACATTACGTCGCTCTCGCGTAAGTATTTCGATCTCGCGCCGCATCATCGAAATCCGCTCGTCGTGTCCGCGTCCGATTATAAGCCTCGGCGAAAGGCTCTCGTACGACGACCGCGTAACGTCCTCACGGACTATTTTAAGAGATCAAGCACCACCTCTGGTAATTAACCTACAGGAAGAAGATACGGATGAAGATTTTTGAAGAACTAAGAAATATCCCTAGAAAAGATAAAATCGGCCCTTTTCAGGGCCACATTACGATCTATACAGTTTCTATGATTAGGTCGAAACAACAATTTTATCTTACAAATGAAAAACTTTTATTTTCGCGAAAAATTATTCCTATTAATACTTAACATAATTTAGCATATCGATCGTACCTATTCCGTTATCGATATGCACCTTTACAATGTTTATGCACATCACTACACTTCTCCATAAGACCTGTAAGTGCGAGCGAGACAGAGAGATAAATATGAATTATGACCCGAAGCCTTAGTTCATAATACGTCGACTATAGTGGCTCTCAAATGCACGGGATCGAGAGGGGTGCTGGCGGTACTCGTGCGAGCCCGGGGTCCGCGCACCTCTCGCCTTTAAGTTTTTGTACTTAGTTTTAATTGGTTAACAAGCTTAGCGCATTAGTGTGGTCACTGTGTGGCAAACCACTAAGCCAGCGGGAGCGCGCAGTAAAGGCGACGTGCGTCTGTGAAGTGAGCTGCAGGACGTGTGGCTCACCGGTTCTCGCTGCGATCATTCTCTCGACTCACTGCTTTGCTATACCGTCGGAATAAAAACGTGTGCCTACCTAGTGTCCTTTGATATAATTCGTGATGTGTAAATATATTATTGTTTAAATCTAAAACCAGCCTTTGTATTACACTAGTTACACGAGTGATACTACAACTGTAATAATAATTATTTATTTATTTAAAGACAATGTAATGCAAGCTTGCTTAAATTTCCCGCCTACTTAATAATTACGTTATAATTACAATAGTTACTTAATTTTGGTATGTACCTATAAAAGTTATATATATAAAACAGTAACGGGCCGCATGGAGGCAGCTGCATGCTGCCGACCGCTGGATTAGAATCTAGATTAAACGTATACACGATATTTCAACTAAAGTTTTATTACTACTAGCGGCCAAGGCAGACGTTGTCCTGCCTTTAAAAAATAAAATTCTAGAACCCGATCCCAGAGCCACCTACCGGTTCTAATTGCGAATCTAAACCATCCGGGTACCAACTCAAACACACAAAAACAAAATCACCAAAATCGCTCCAGGTGATTAGGAGGATTTCAGAACCCGATCTCAGCGCCACCTACCGGTTCTAATTGTGAATCTAAACCATCCGGGAACCCACTCATCCCTACTCCGTGATGTTTGCTGGATGAGAGGTGACAACGGTAGACATCTAGCGGGGATAACTGATCGATTAATAGTTAAAAAAAATCGCTATGGAAAAATAGGGGTTGATAGTAGATAGGTGGAAAATTAAGAGTAATATATTTTTTAAATTCTAAGTCATGACAAAATAAGATTAAAAATCTTGCCAAAAAAATTAAAGTTTACAATTAACAAATAAAAAATAGGGGTTGATCGTAGAGGTGTGAAAATTTAGGGTTGTATGTATTTTTTAATGCTGTATCCTAAAAAAATAAAAATTAATCTAAAAATTAAAAAAACAATGTTAGGGGTGGACAACCCTTATCACTTATGGGTATGAAAAATAAATAGCCGATTCTCAGACCTGCTGAATATGCATATAAAATTTCATAAAAATCGTTCAAGCCGTTTCGGAGGAGTATGGTAACTAACACTGTGACACGAGAATTTTATACATTAGATTATCTAAAGTATTCTAAAGAACTATAAAAGCTGTTTTTTTTCCTTACCAGATTTAGGCCCTGTAGTGCCTGCAACAAATGTATTTTTTGATTCCTTTGCTGTTTCTATTGTCGGATCCAGATCCGGCCATGCTGTTTTGTTATTAAAATCATGGAACAATGTACGTGTATATAATATTGAATTAGCAATTTGCGGATTTACCGTAGTACTTAGTTTAGGCCACCAACTATGTACATCTTTATTTTTTATGTTTATATCTGTTTTAGTATTTGGTGGTGGTGATACTAATGGTTTATCATCATTATTATTTTGAAACTGTCTATGACCATTTGTATTGTGTTTGTGTTCAAACTGAGATGGAGACTTTGCTGGTGGAGATGTCGATCTCGGAAAAATATTATTGGCTGAAGGGCTGTTCTTTGGTGGACTTGGTTCATTGTGCTTATGATGCTGTGTATTAGGTTGCCGTGGAGATGTTGGACGCTGTGCTGGTGTTCCGGGCCTATTATTGTTGTGTGAAGGACGATTCCCTGTTGGACGATTTTGTGGTGGGGGAGAATTATTGATATTAGTATTTTGTGCTCCGCCTTTTTGTCGTTTCCTAGAGTAATTGGATAGTATCATTTTAGACTCACGATTTGAGTCGTCGGGAGAGTTGTATCTAGTAACATAGTTAAGACACCCTGCGCGATCTTTTTCAGAAGACGGTATATTTATATCTGAAACAAATATTTCCAGTACTTTTAGATCCGTTATACTTGACCTGCGACCCGACGAGTTTTTGAAAGTGGCTCGTCTGGCATACTACAATGTTGTATATATATTGTTTGTTTATTGCATGAGATCAGCAGACAGGCAGACATTGCTTATGGACATTTGCAACACTAAACGTGCTACAAAGGCGCTGCTGCATTTTTAAGGGGGACTGGAAAATGGCCACTAATTCCAGAACACAACTCAAGGTTGTTATTTTTTTTAATTTTTTTATTGCAGGAGTTCAGCAGACAGACAGACGGCCCACTCGATGGAAAGCGGTTACGATCGCCTATGGACATTTGCAACAGCGATGTTGCTACAAATGCGCTGCTGCTCTCTTAAGGGAAACTGGAACCTAGTCACTAATGCCGGAACACAACTCAAGGTTGTTATGGCGACATACTTTAGACCAGGGGTGGTAGCCATCCAGTCGGGCAAATGCCCTACCACCTGGCTGTGGGTTGTTAAGTCGCCTCTTACGACAGGCCGCCCGGCCGCAGGAAATTGTATTCTTTCTCCGTTCCTGCACGTTATGGCGGCAATTTGGCGAATTATGGGATAGAGGGTTATTAGGAGCTGTAAAGGTGTGAAGGAAAGGCACGTAGAAGGGACTCGTATTATTACGTGATCCAATTCCTTAATGTATCGCCAATACAATGGTGTTGCAAATGTCCGTAAGCAACGTATCCACTTTCCGTCAGGTAAGTCTAGTAGTAGTAAAACATTAAGTAAAATAATATGGTAGCCCGCGGCACCTTGTTTAATACGTCTATGTGGCCTGTATATATATATATATATATATATATATATATATATATATATATATATATATATAAGCGTGACTATGCCTGTATTAGATGAATTTTTATCAATTATTTGTTTGTTACAGACTCGGAGGAACATAATATGTAAACTGAGCCGCGAGCTTGCAGAGTACAGCCGACTGAAGAAAGATTTTGGGAAAGGAAGCTGGCTGCGCCGCAGTGCTTAACAAGAAGTTACGTTTAGGCTCGTCGCAAACGGGCTACCAACTACAATAGCTACCAGCGGCGGCCACGCGCCACGGCGTGAACAGAAGGCAAAAGTTTATGAATTGCTTGTCGCTGGCTACCATTGGCTGTGGTCGGTAGCCCGTTTGTTCCCAGCCTAAAGATGGGGTAGTTTCCAGTGGATACTTTACTAATACTCACGCACATGCAAACCACATATATATTATATACCTAAGTTTACGCACACAAGTTAAAAAATATATTCACTTCATTTGACGCTTTTATTTGTTCGTCTGAGGCTACAGGCGTATTTTCTTTTTCAAATGAAACTTCAGACCTAGGTCCAAATATACAGAAAAACCTAAGTCCAAATATACAGAAAATATCAATATGTTATAATGCTCAAAAAGTCACTGGGCAGATTCTGATAACAATTAATATTTCATCTCGTAATCGTCATAGCAAAATGAAATACCTGACACTTTTTCAAAAAACGATTTTAATGAATTTTCTTAAAGCTGAAATTGTTACCTATCTTTTGGTCCATTTCACTTTTATAAATATTGAATATTAAGATAATGTATATATATATAGCTGTCCCGGCAGACGTTGTTCTGCCCTGAATAAATAAAATTCAGAACCCGATTGCAGCGCCACCTACCGGGTCGAAATGTAAGCTATCCAATCTTTCAAGTCGGATCAAACTGTACACGGTGTGCAAATTTGATTACAATCGGTCAAGTAGTTTAGGAGTCCATGGTGGACAAACAACGTGACACATAATTTATATATATAGGTCTATAACTTTTTCTTTTGATGTAATAGCACTTTCTGTTACTGTTGTACACTTTTACACAACTTATGATCTACCCTCTTTATAGTAAACGCAGTATCTTCTAAGTATGTATGGCGGTTTTGAGAATAACGCAGTAAACATAATTATATCTTTTAGATATCTAAAAAACATGACCATGATATAAAACCTTTTAGTATACCGAAATAACAAAAAAATATCAAGCTTTATGTATATATATTAGCGCTTTTGGATACCATTTCTGCAAAAAAGTAAAAAAAAGGTAAAGTAGGGTAGATTTCCGATCGGCAGTTTTCTTTTGCGCTGAGGCAGATCGATTTTTGATATTTGAATAACGTATATTGGACTTTTTCGCGACCGCAAAAGGCCCCGCTCGCACGATTCCTTCACTACAGTGCGCTACTAAAATTGGTCTACTACGGAGGTACATCGGTAGGAATTATTAGTTGTGTAAAATTGTAACAAAATACTGGTATCTAATAAACTACATAAAAAAACAGGGTAGAGCATTTATAAAAACGTTGTTTTTTTAATATTAAGAAAATACGAAATATGTGTAAACTCACCGTTATTATTATGAATAAAAAATATTCTTACAGTCGTAATATCTTCGGATAATCGTTCTATGCAATCCATGTGGATATTGTCTGTTTCAGGGAGGTTCAAAGAGACCGTACAGTAGTCACTGTTACTACAATAATCGTTTGAATTAGTCTTCGGACCTGAAACAAAAACTTACTTATAAAACCGTAATAGAGTTGACAAGCAAATCAACTGAGAATGTTTGTCGTCTTACAAAACGTGTACGAGTGATATAGGAAGATCCGGAGAGCGTTTAAAAAAAAAAAAAACTTGAGACGTGTCAAGGGACACCCGGATGGAACGAAGTTCCTTTCGATTAATTAGTGAAGGAATTGTAATTGGAATTGAGAGAGAGAGACAGACAGAGAAACATGCGACGCCGCACTGCTTACAATAGCTTACTATAGCAAAAAGTGTCGTGACAACTTTTCGTAAGAATTTTTTCCGTCTAGCCCCCTTTCACAACGCGCGATAAGGAACTTCGTTCCAAAACTTCCGAATAAACACTGTTTAATTAGCAAATTTATACTTTTGAACAGAATTCGGGTTAAAGAACTTTATTTCTCATAAAAGAATTTTTACAAATTCACTTAAACTATGTGAACATTTATAAGTTGTTGAAAAATAGGGTGTAATTTACGAGTAGTCTAGTTTTGATTTATTTTTGTAAATGCAAGTTACAAGTTCCTTTGAACCAAAAGAAACAAGGATATAGATTTCGTGGAAGTGTCATTGTGTAATTTGTTATTTTTTTATAATGTATTTTGTTCAATCACGTCATCTGTTTTATATCAAATCTAGAGTTTTGAATTCGTGCTACTCATTAGTTGTGCTCAAAAGTAACTATTAGGTTGGGGAAAAAGTTTCTTCGCATTTTATATAAAAATTCCAAAGGTTCTTTTTATAAAGTTTATTTACATTTGACTAAAGTATGTGGGTGCCGTTTTGTTGGATAACTTTTTGCCATCTTGTAGGTAGGGACGTGATCCTATTGCTATAAAAATTTTGGGGCTTCTGATCAAAAAAGTGCGACAAGTGGTTTTAGCAGTCCTCTCGTGATGTTAACCTGACACTGCCTAAGAAATTCTGCAGAGACCGAAACAGGTGAAAATCTGAAGGTGCAAGGTCAGGACTATACGGCGGATGCATTAACACTTCCCAGACAAACTCTCGTAATTTTTGCTGAGTGGCTAAAGATGTGTGAGGTCTAGCGTTATCATGGTGAAAAACTACACCCCTTCTGTTGATTAATTCCGGCCGCTTTCTCTCAACTTTTTGCTTTAATCTCATCAGTTTTTCGCAGTACAGTTCAGAAACGATGGTCCTTCCTGGCGCTAATAGCTCATAATGAATAATGCCCTTCCAATCCCACCATACACACAGCATCACCTTGTTGCGAGTTAACCCGGGTTTCGCTACAGTCTGTGAAGCCTGACCGGCCTTTGACCACGATCTTATTCACACGTTATTGTCGTACGCGATCCACTTTTCATCACCAGTTATAAGGTTCTTCAAAAGTGGTTTGGTTTCATTACGTCGTAATAAAGAATCACAAATAAGTACACGGTTCTTAGGTTTCTTTCAGTGAGCTCATGAGGCAATTCATTTATTTTATAAACTTATTTCTAGGCCTTATATAATTACATCTAAAACTTATATAGTAGTTAAAATTAAGGCTACAAATTATTTTTGGCGGCGGTTGCTGCACTAGACTCTAGGTCTGTATCGCGGCACCCAACACAATTTTATTATAGAAACTTAAATATAATTGATTTATTAATTAATTAACCTAAAACTATGAGTGCGTGTGGTTCATTAATGTGTGTGTGTGCTTGCATTCGCCTAGGGCCGGCCTGTGTTGTTCCACACCGCTGTCAGTGCGGAGATAAGGTCGAGCGCCTCGGTCACCATGGGTTATCGTGTAGCAGGAGTGCCGGCAGAATTTCACGTCATGCAACACTTAATGACATAATCCGTCGGGCTGTGTGTGTGTGTGTGTGTGTGTGTGGGTCGCCCCTTAGTATGGGACGCGTCTTTCAAATTCAAATTCAAATTCAAATTCATTTATTTTATAAACTTATTTCTAGGCCTTATATAATTACATCTAAAACTTATATAGTAGTTAAAATTAAGGCTACAAATTATTTTTGGCGGCGGTTGCTGCACTAGACTCTAGGTCTGTATCGCGGCACCCAACACAATTTTATTATAGAAACTTAAATATAATTGATGAGTGTGTGTGTGTGTGTGTGTGTGTGTGTGTGTGTGTGTGTGTGTGTGTGTGTGTGTGTCGGCGTGTGTGTGTGTGCCCCTAGTGTTGTGATCAGTTTAGTATTGTGCTTTCTGTGTCACTGTAATTTAATGTTTTTAACCATTTACTAACTTGGTGTTTAAACTTTGGTGCTGACATTTCTTTGGCGGAGGGTGTGTTTTGGCATACTTTATTATAAATGGATATATGGATATATGGAGGAAGGCGTTTGGCAAAGGATGTATGTATTTTAGGTAAGGGTATATTATAAATTCTACGGGAGCTGAGGTATTGGAAGTTAGGGGCATTTAGGTGTTGTTTATGAATTGCTGTGGCTACCTTGCAAATATAGAGTTGTCGGACTGTCAAAACGTCACTTTCTATGTATAGTGTATTGGTGGGATATCTGTACGGTTTTTTATGCATAACTTTAAGTACTGCTCGCTGTGCTCGTTCTACCTCTATAATGTTTGTTTTTGGGATTCCTCCCCCAAGCAGCAATACAGTATAGAAGTAACGACTGGCACAGCGCATAGTAAACCATTTTTAAAGTTTTTGGTGTCGCACAGCTACAGAGGGATTTCATTATATAAATGGTTTTTTTGACTCTTTTAGATAGGGATGTAATATGACTTTTGAAATTTAATTTTTCATCTAGTTGGATACCAAGGTACGTAATAGATGTGGTGTGTTCGATCTACGGGGGATGATCAGAGAACTGTATACAAGAGCTTAGGCTGTGCGACAGATATAATTTAGGATGCGTACGAGGTTGGGAAGCACGGGTTTTATGAAACGTTAAATATTTAGTTTTTTTAGTGTTTAATGTTAGTAGGTTGTTGTTTAGCCATTTACTGATGTCGGTTAAGCCTGTCTGAGCTGTTTTAAACACTGACTCCCAGGATTTGTTGTTAAATAATACAACCGTATCATCTGCATAACATATTATGTTAGCGCCCTGGATCGGAATTTTCAGCAGTTCATTAATATATATTAAGAATAGTGTAGGTCCTAAAATGCTGCCTTGGGGTACTCCAAAATTTACTGTATGCTGTTCACTACAATGCGATCCCACCTTAACAAATTGACAGCGATTACTCAGGTAGCTTTTAAACCATTCGTGACTTATACCTCTTACACCAATATGATTTAGTTTACTAAGGAGGATGGGAATCGAGACCGTGTCAAAAGCTTTCGCTAAATCTAGGAATACACCTAGGCAACATTGATTTTGGTCCAGGGATGTGGCGATTGACTTTGTTAGAGCTAGGACGGCATCTTCTGTTGATATATTCTGCCGAAATCCGAACTGCTTATCAGAGATAAGAGAGTATTTTTCCAAGAAATCGACAAGCCGTTTGTTAACTACTTTCTCTAGTAACTTTGAGAATACACTTAATAAGGTGATTGGCCTGTAGTTGCTAGGGAGGGTTCTATCACCACCTTTGTAAATTGGCGATATTTGGCCTAGTTTCCACTTATCCGGGAATTTTCCAGTGCTTAAACTGAGATTGCATATATGGGTAAAAGGTTGTATTATGATAGGCTTTATCATTTTAATTAGAAGGGGGTCACAGTTATCTGCACCAGGAGCGCTACCTATCCTGAGCTCATTGATGAATGAGCCCACTTCTTCTTCATCAGTAGGGTACATGAGTAACGAATGGAGTGGAGAATTATCGGCTTTAATGTCAGAAGCGAGGGTGGTCTCTGTGCAGTTTAGTTTGGTTAGTGTTTGGTTTGCCAGGGCGCTACCAACGTTTGCGAAGTATCTGTTACAGTCATTTAGTGAGTCGTTTGGATTATCAGGTCTAATTAATTCTGTTGGTGTATTGCGGGATTTAGATAAATTACAGATATTGTTTATCGTTTGCCAAAGCATTTTGGGATTGTTACAGTATTTTGACAGTTGCTGATTTTCATATGAAGTCTTGATCTTCATGAGAAGCTTATTCAGGAAGTTGCGATATCTTTTATATGTTATATTTAGGACTACGTTAGTCGGATCTTTTTTTGATTGAAGATGTAGGGAGTCACGATTCCTTTGACACCTCATTAAGCCGGGAGTTATCCAGGGTTTGAGGTTGTATTTGGTCCTTGGAATAACAATTTCTTTTGTATTTTTTAAGATTGACTGACTTAGATAGTTTTGAAATAGAATCGTTGCATTATCGACGTCCTCACTTTTAGTTATAGTTGACCAATCTATCTGTTCTAATGAGTCAGCTACAGCGGAGTAATTCGTGACTAATCTCGTCCGATGTTTTTTAAAAGGTTTTTTTGGGGAAAAGGGTAAGTATAACATACACAGTCTGTGATCAGTTATATCTGTGTGGGCTATTAAACCTACTCCTGTACCTAATTCGTCATTTGGATTCTTTACAAAGATGTGGTCTAGACATGCATTTGATCTTGTTGGTTTAGTAATTGCAGGTATTAAGAAGTGTCCTGCTAGCATATTGAGATAGTCAGAACTTTGTTCATTGAGTGTAATTTCGTTTATGTTTATGTTTAAATCACCTGCAAGAATTAAACGTTGCTTTGTACTGACACTTTTCAGTAACTGATCAAGGGATAAGAGAAAAGGCTCCAAAGATGTAAAGGATGGTGATCGATACACCCCAAGTATAGTGATAGTAGGGCACAGGTCTATTTCTAGGCAATTACAATCTTCAATTGTTGGTTCAGATACTGTAGCATCCCATGAATTTTTAACATACGCAGTAACCCCACCGCTTTTGTTTATGTATTTATTTGTTCTGTATGAATTATGTCCTGATAGAGATGGTAAGGTCATATATTCATTTAACCAACACTCTGTAAGAATAATAACATCAAATTCAATTTTTAGGCGCCCCAGAACTACTGTAAATTCATCAAAGTTTTTTGATATACTTCTAATATTAAACGTTAGTAGTTTCCAATTAGATTTTGTGTTTGGAACGTATTCACTACATTTTTCCAGGCTTTCGATATTATGGCAGTTTATATTGAGGACTTTATCTGATTCAGATATGATGTCAATATTGAATTTTATAAGATATGTTTGTTCGACGTGTAGTATATGTAGAAAGAGAGCCTGGAGATGAGTGTAATAAATATGGAGACATGTAATATTGCATAAATGTTATGTGATTAGTGTGACAATGAGCATTTAACAAAAATGGGTATATACTGTTTTGGTGTTTAGTGTTGTATAGTGTTGTATATTTGAAATGTGTGTAGTGTGTGTTTGTGTACTGAGTAAAGCATATATGTAATACAGTGATATAAAAACTTACGGGCATATGGCATATACGAGTGGCAGTAATTGGACTTACATCTAATACAGAATTTAATTCACAATGATATCTGGCAGGTTTAAGACACAACGTATTTATTGAGGTCATTAATGCTATTAATTTTAAACGCTGGCTTATTATCATTTTCACGGACAAATATACCTCCGTTTTTAATCCAGCAGTATTTAAATTTATTAGCTGCAGCTTGGTCCCTGGCTTCACGAAATAACACTCGATGGTCTATGGTAAGTCGCTCATTTATGTATATTTTCTTGGGAGACCCAGGAACTATGCTTTCAGATGTAAGATTTTTTCTAGCTTTGGCAGCGCTGATTATTTCATTTCTTTTCTGGCGTCGTAATAGTTTAACGATTATTGGACGGGGTTGATGTTGTCTTGTAGTCAATGAGTGAGTCTCTTGCGAATGTTTAGGACCGATGCGTGACATGTAGTCGATGTCTGTTTCAGCAAGTTGTATGCCTATTTTCTGCGATGTCACTTGGATGACGTGGGCTAAGTTCTCGTTGTTTAGTTCCGGAATGCCAATGATTTCTATCTCCTTTCTTAGTTCGTTCTGTTCTTGGAAGTTTAGGCGCTGTTGAAGTTGAGTTACTGTGCATTTAAGATCAATAATGCTCTTTTGGGCTGTTTCTAGTTCTTCGCGGACTTTAGTTTGGTTTTCTAGTGCTGTTGATGACATAGCTGTTATTTGATGTTTGAGTTCGAGAAGTTCCTGACGCAAGAGGCTAATTTCCACGTTTTGCGCCTTCATGTCACTGATTTCCTGCCTTAATAGGCGAATTTCAGTTAAAAGTGTGGGATCGGTGAGATCGGTCAGACTAAGCGAGTTTTCTTTGTTCGGCTTTGTTTTAGGTTTCGAACTACGGGTTGTAGTAAGCTTTGCTGTTTTGTTGTGAATGTCCTTTGACCCCCCATCTGTTGACAAGCGGTTTGGAGTCGGTGTAGCCTCGCCTTTGGGACGGGAGCAGGTACAGTTTGGGCATAACCAGCTTTTTTTGTAAGATTGGGTCAGGGCCTTATATGCTTTTTCTGCTAAGTTCGCACAGGTCAGGTCGTAGTTTTTGTTACATTTTGAACACTCCAAATAAGATGAACTCTGTATGGTTTCGTTGCGTCGATACTTTGGCAGCGTCCCATCTTCCAGTTACTAGCATGTCTGCCGGTACAGCTGCTGCACAACAGAAGGCCCTAAAACGCCGCAAATACTCAGCCATCGGAAATGGCTACATATTTGCGGCTTTTGGGGTCGAGACCCTGGGACCATGGGGGCCTGAGGCGCACAAGCTTTATTGGGACATAGTCAAACGTCTGGTGGATGTCTCACGTGACCAAAAGACTGGTTTATACCTCGCACAGCGCATCAGCATTGCCATTCAGAGAGGCAATGTGGCCAGTCTTTTGGGCACGTTTCCGACTGAGAGCGGTCTAGAACTAGATTTTATACTTTAATTTTAGTTTGTATATATAGTTTATTTAATTAATTTATTTTTAATTTAGTTTGAATTATATTGAAATGGTTTATGCGATTATTTATATATGCGAAAAGGCTTTTCCCCAACCTATTAGATGGCGTTACACGTTTTGAAAACCACATAAAGTCGACTTACTCTTATACATTTAAAATTTTGAACCTACCTACATGACAGTTATATAATATAGACTTTTTCTGCTACTACTGTGTTACGAGTTTTATTTCAAATTATAAATCCTTTGTTTAGTTTGCGAAAATATAAGTAAATATAATATAATTAAACGAGCTATTTCAAACATATTTGTTTTTATATGAGTAATATCTTATATAATAATATTTGCAGTTGTTGTATATATATATAACTTTTATTTAATTTTGCTAATTTAAAACATTTTGTAACACGTGATCTTTCAGGCATTTTTTAAACACTTATGGATTTTGCTTCTTTCATGGTTTTTGGAAGTTGATTATATAATTATATATCTGTTTGGGCCACTTAAAATAATATGCTGCTTTTACCGTAATTCGTTCTGGTGCTGGTAATTGAAAATTAAATCTAAATACGGAAATGAAATTGGAATAGAGATTGAGTCCAAGAAACAGAGGACCGAGGATGGAGATGAACTGACGGTCGGTTGAATCCGTTGTTGAGGTCTACCGAACAAAACAGGATGGGAACATGATCCTTGGATCATGTTTCTTTGGCTACGTTCCATTAGGGACTCACAACGACCAGGTTCACGATCGCAATTTTTCCCGTTTCACTTGCTTGCCGGCATTACAATCGTAAACCAAGTGCAACGGTTATTCGACCGACCTCTTGACGTGGGTCGTTGTGAGCGTTGTGTGATCGAAAATGATGACGTTGTTAGTGACGTTTTCGCTACGACCGCAGTCACCTTGTGGAATGGCTAACGGAGCATTTTACGCGTTGTAGGCTACTAATACAACGCCCTGCTTGCCACTACGATACGATCTAGAGTTGCATGTTTTGATAGTACGGTTATACGGTCATTTAGCGCTGCAGCTAATACATGAGTCCACGACACACTTGCCCCGACCAGGCGCAATTTCATCAAGTTCGAACTTTTTTGTTTCGAATAGCTTCTCTAGTACGTAGTATATATAACTCAATGATTATATCTTTATAAATTGGACAAAAATTCGTTCAAAACACATTGCAGCTAATAGAATACACAACGCATGCAAAGGGGAAACAACGCTTACCTGTGATCCAATGAATTCCTATACTATCTTTTCTTGATTTTTTGCAATATAGGTCCAGGCTTGAATAGGTGTCAAAAAAGACACAACCGAAGCCATCAAAATCTTGAAACGAGGAATCGGCTCTTTGTATGGGGATAATCTTTTCTCTGGTATGCACTCGAGGCATACCTGAAACGCATTAAGTAATTTTTAATACCTGATACAAGCAAACAAGTAGTTGGTATGTATGTACCAGGCCACTAAGAACCTCCTTTACAGCATCAACACGTTGCGGAGCGGTGTACATAGAATAGGAAGTAAAAATAAAATTTTAACTTACATGCCTTCAAAAAGTGTTCTCCAGCGGAGAACATATTTTGAAAAAAACTTGTTAATTTTAATTATTTAATTTTGTTTTTGTTTATTGTTATTATTTACTCTATGGGAGCCTAATCTAATTTACTACCGCTTCGCAACATGTTATGGCTTGAAGAGAAGAAGCGGCGCAAGAAACTCTTCAGCAAACATGCCTAGCTCTAATAATTTTATATAATATTTTAATATTATATAAAATTATTAGAGCTACGTAGAGCTAGCTTAGCTATACCCATTTTAATGGGTGGAAGGAAAAATAAAAGTAATTATCAGTCAAGTTGGTTTGTGTTCCGTTGTACGCAGACAACAGTAACAAGCTCACAGTGTCTTGAGGTCTGGCAGCTGGTTTTTGCTGGGTTTGTGTCTTAATAGTTTTGATAATTGGATCCCAAACAGGTGGTACTTGCCAACCATCTTTTCTAAAGTGAAAAGTGGCCGAAACGTCGGAAAAAGCAAAAATCAAATAAAATTACCGCCCTCAAAACCGTTAAAACGTAGTCTTGTTATGGTATACAAGTCGCAAAAACTTAAGAAAATATTATTTGGACAAGTACATTAACAATCTGCCCGTAAAATTTCAAGTTAATTTTATTGCGATTCGTTTTGCCACTTATCCGTTGCCATTCGTTTTTGCACTTGTCCGTTGAAATTCACTTCTACTATGTGTCTTAGCACACATTTTTTATATATCTCGGGCTCTTTGTGTTAAAAGTACATATAGAAGTTCTATTATAATTACTTTTAAAAGAATTAATGGAGTTGTAACAAACAAAATTGATCCCATCATCATTGGTTATCATGTTAAGTCTAATAAAAAAATGTCGCTTAAAACAAATAGGCTTTCATCCCTCGATATTTAATGTACATACACGAAAATTTTATAATTGTGTAGATTCAGATACTTACCATTTTCATTAGGTCTGATATGAATTTGAAAGTTATTTATATATTTTAAGCCTTCTTCATAATTCATTCCAACTTTTGATAAAATTTGGATATTCCAAATTCTTGACAATTTAGAATAATCATTTTTTATCTAAAATGAAATTCAAAGAATGTTAATATGAAACAATTAGGTATATATAGTTCTTGCAATCTACGAACGTGAGCGGGCTCCACTTGTGGTTGAGTGTGTATAATGCACATTGCGATTGTATTGTAACCATATCGTATTAATTTTGATTTGATCGATGCTCAAGTGTTGTAGCTCTCTAGCAATATCGGGACATCAATTTTTTTAACTGTCAGCACTACGTACTGAACAAAGCAGAGAGTGGCAACACCAGTGCAATAACGGCGTCCCAACGATTGGCACGAAATACGAGCGCGCACGCAAAATTCAAGTGATATCCCACTAAAATATCAATATTTTCAAAAGGTGTTAGCTGCAGGCTCAGGTACATACAGTGCTTATATCGTTACTGCTAGATATAGAACCTTGAGCGTCGAAAAGTGATCAGTTGAAAGCGTATCATCCAATCGTACCTACTTTTGGCCTCACGCACACATAGATACGCGTACCACAAGTAAAGACCGCTCGCCATCGTGAATTGCAAGAACTATACTTAGATAAATAATTCATTTGTTAATAATAACAGCCCATAAACGTCCCATTGTCGGGCTTGGGCCTCCTATTTGTAAGAAAACGGAGAGTATACATGCCACGCTTGTCTAACGCGGATTGACGGCTTTGATACATCTCGATGTGCAGGTTTCATCGCATTATTTTCCTTCTCTGTTTGCACATGGTATTTGTAAAAATATGGACAGTAGATCAGAAAACAATTTGAGTGGTGCATGCTTTTCCGCCACAGAAATCGTACCCGCGCCCTTTGAGTTTAGGACGCGAGTGTCTATCTAGCTATCCACCCAGGACCGGCTCCTATATCTTATTATTAATTCAGCTGCGCTACCATCGGTTGAATTTTGACATTAGTGGTATGAAGCTTATGTCAAATTTTAAAGTACAGATATTGTGCAATGCTGGATCATGGTTCCCACACAGCTTCGCTAGTTCGAGTGGGTGTCTAGTGGACTGTGAGTTATATTTAAGGGGATATATGGGTGTGAGAGGTATGTCAAATCTTGCACAAATCCAATGGGGTAATAAGCAACACTAATCTCGGAATCCATCTCCAATGGGGCAGCTTGACTGCTCCGGAATGTGTAAGGCAGTAACAAGTCCTCACATTCACACCAAAATCGCAAGCACAGCTTGTATATAAAGTTCAATGAGATATTAAAGAATGGAATGTGAAACGTTCACTTGGTCTTAGCACGGAGAAAACGGAACGTCCGGAGTGACCTCGCGTGCGTTGCAGACTAACTTCACTTACAAAACTACCCACATCAGTATAAATTGTGAGGATTCAACAGCAAGGCTAATGAACGGTTAGTACGATATAGAAACCGGCTATAAACAGATATGGATCAAATGAATATAGAGACAAAATTTGTAATTTGTTAGCCAAATTGTATATATCATGACGTGCTGCTGCTGCGCCCGCAACCCATTTTGCAGCAGCCGTAAATTAAAGTCAACAAATTTCGATAATATAATTTTTAGAGTTTCTGTCTGTTAGTACATCACGTGATAACTACTGAACGGATTTAAATGAAACTCGAAACAGAACTAGCTTATATCTCGAGTCAACAAACAACACTTGGATACTTTTATCCTAATTAACAACCTCGATTCGATTCGATTCGAATACGTCGCCGTCATGGCAACGCGAACGAAATTTCGCTTGTACATGCTATATAGGACGCGTTCCATAAATAGCTCACAACGATGTCAAGAGGTAGGTCGAAGTGGGCGTTGACCACAGAGCAATGATTCTCTCTATCTATTGACGTTGAAAAAGGCGCAATTTTCAAATCAGCCAATGACATTAGTGTATTTCGTTGTTAATGACATCAACGCCCATAATCCATTTCACCAGAGTTTAAGATTGTAAGTCCGCAAGCAAGTGAACGGGAAAAATCGCGGTCGATAACGTGGTCGTTGTGAGTTTCATGTGGAACGTAGCCATAGTCTGTAATAATATAATAGAATTCTAAACATGCCGTGTTTGTACATTGAAGCTATTTAAAAAAACCAACTAGAATACACTATAAAAATGATGGAGAACGCGATGTTTTTTTTTTAGATTTGTTGTCCGTTTGTCTGTTTATCTATTTATCTGTTTGTTCGGGATTCACGTAAAAATTACTTTGCCGATTTCGATGCGGTTTTCGCTGATCGACAGCAAATTCTCACACTTAAAATCTGCGCCACTTTTTATCCTGGCAATCCCGCAAGTCAAGCGTGGACGAAGTCGCAAGCATATCCTAGTTTTTAATAAAAATACTCACTCGAAGTGTGTATAAGCTATCAATTTCGTCATTGATTTTCTTTGTTTTTATTGTTGTATTTGTATTTGCTTCAGAAATTCTGTGGAAAGAGTACAATATCTACTAATAGCATAGTATCATCTCATCTTCGATGTAATGCGGTGGTCTGTTACAAACACCGTAGGCTGCGTCCGGCGTGACGCTGTACGCGACCGACGAATGCTTATTATGGAAATGCACTATAGTGGGCGTTTAAGCTGGCACGGCGGCCATACGCATCTGAGAGAGAGGACTACATTTAGTGCCTTTTCATAAAACGTTTGTCGGACGCATCTTTTTTTAAGAGAGGTAATCCGCATAAGGATATTCTACCGCCGAGGAAGCGTGGTGGAGCCGTGTGGGATTCGCCACATTGGGGTGGTAATAACACCTCCGAGGAAATGCTATAATCACCCGAGTCGGGGATGCCCATTCGTCTTAAGCTAGGGCTACAAGAAAGCACACGATACCAACTCCGCGTGCCTTGGTAGGCGGGCACCTCACGGGCCTCATGCACTTTTTCTTATTTATTTTTTATTGCAGGAGTTCAGCAGACAGGCAGACGGCCCACTTCATGGGAAGCGGTTACCATCGCCTATTGACATTTGCAACACCAAAGGTGCTACAAATGCGCTGCTGCTCTCTTAAGGGAGACTGGAACCTGGTCACTAATGCCGGAACACAACTCAAGGTGGTTATGGCGACATGCTTTAGACCAGGGGTGGTAGCCATCCAGTCGGGCAAATGCCCTACCACCTGGCTGTGGGTTGTTTTGTCACCTCTTACGACAGGCCGCCCGGCCGCAAGAAATTGTATTCTTTCTAAAGTTCTGCACGGATGCGGACTTCTGGGGGAAAGTCTGTTTGAAGTCTTGCGTGAAGCGGTTTCTAACACGAAGGATACACGAATGCCTATGGAATACGGCGTGCACCGCTCTTATTGCCACGAGTGGCGGGTGGGAACCTTTCTCCAGGGCCCACCCGTGCGGTCCTCTTGAGGTAGCAAATGGTCGATCGACGCCCTCCGGTGCCGGCGTGTCCTCTTTTGGCGGGAGAGGAGCTCGCTCGTACGCTTATGCTCCCGCTCCTCCTCCTCCTTGGCGAATATTACGTGCTCTCAAAAGATGGAGTCGATGGATGCAGCCTACGGCATTTGTAGCGTCACACCTCCTTACAGACACATAACAGATGAAAGCGCCTTTAATCACATCCTTGGGCTTGTTGTAGAGAAGTATGTTTAATGCCTTCTAATGAATAATCGACTAGCTGCGCCCCGCGGTTTCACCCGCGTGGTAATGGAAAATCGTTATATTTTGGATAATTCACAGTATATCTTTATAAATTATAGTTATTCTCATGTGTAAGCTATATTATTGTAAAGTGTCATCAAAATCCATTCAGTAGTTTTTGCGTGAAAGAGTAACAAACATACATCCATTCTTACAAACTTTCGCGTTTATAATATTAGTAGAATTAATAAATGTTCACACAAAAGCTTGCATAATTATGTTGTTTTAATTGTTATTTATGATACTAGTGCGCTAAGTTCGTATTTTGTAAAAACCAACAACTGCAACTGTGTCATACAACGTTTTTCAATACATTTGCGTCGTTACAATCTTTGACGTTACTAATATGAGATAGCGCCTGTTTGGAAATTGCGTCACATGCCCGTGGTGAAAATTAGAACTACATCTGTCGTCTCACTTTTTCTGACCAAAGTGAGACAAATGTATTGATTAAAAGCGTTTCCAAGGATGTTCGATTATTCAGCTTATTTATTCTAGTAATGTGAAACTCGTTTCTTATATATATTTACTAGCGGCCGCGGCAGATGTTGTCCTGCTCTGTAAATTAAAAATCTAGGTACTGATTCCAGTGCCACTTATTAGGTCCAACTGTAGATCAAGAGAAGAACCATCGAGGGACCAAATTGAATACAGACAAAGTTTCTTTTGAAAATTTTCAAAAAGACGTGTTACATCAAATAAATGGTGGTATCAAAAAAAAAGGTGGGACTTCGCCATCTATTTGATACTTATGTAACTTAATTGACAGCGGGAGTCATAATTACAGACTTCTCGGTTTAAAAAAATTCGCGATGAAAAAAATCATCAAATCGGTTGAGTAGTTTCGGAGTTCATCACGGTCGCCGGTTACGTTGTGTGGTGCGTAATTTTTTGAACCTTCGAACAATATATGTGTACAAGTGATATTTTCTAAGTTTTAGTGACTAGTATAAAAGTGAAACGCGAGTAGTATGAATGGTGGCCGAAACCTCAGAATCATAAATATCAAATAAATTACCGCGCTTAAAACTGTTAAAACGTACTTTTATAAAGTATCGTAAATCAAGCTTTGTAAATGCATTTTATGAGCAAATGTGTTGAAAACGAAATTCACGTAGACCAAAATATATCCAGAAATATATTTTCTTGTAAACAAACATACCGGCGTCGGTAGATTTTTCAATTTAACTTTAAATAAAATTTTGTATATTAATTTTCACTTTTTTCAATCTAATACAAGCTTTTGAATGGACATCGACATTTTGTAGATTTTAGATGAAAAAAGTTTTAAAATTAAGATGTACTACGCTTTCACGAGTTGAAATACTGGCGCGAGCGTGACCTTACAATTAAATAATCGCTGATTCTTGTAGTCCTAGTAGATTTATTTTGAATTGTACTTGGCAATGTACAAATTTTAATATACAGTGGACAGATATATGCCAGAATAGAGGAGTATGGAAGGAAATGACATAATGTGCCGACTGCAAATCATGAGGATATGGTGAAACAAAAAAAAAGACGAAGCTTTAATCTATAAATCAAACTCGTACACGGCCGCGTGTTTCATATAGATACCTTGATAAGAGAGCAGACAGGCAGACGGTCCACCTGATGGAAAGCGGTTACTATCACCTATGGAGATTTGCAATATCAAAGGATATTTGCTACCAATGTGCTGCCGGCCTGGAAGGGGGGACTGCAACTGGAACACTGATGCCGCGGAACACTACTCAAAGTTCTTATGGCGATATGCTCTCGACTTCTATCCGTGCAGGAACGGAGAAAGAATACAATTTGCTGCGAGCGGGCGGCCTGTCGTAAGAGGCAACAACCCACAGCCAGGTGGTAGGGTATTTGCTCGACTGAATGGCGGCCACCCTTGGTCTAGACTTTAGAGTATGCCACCATGACAATCTTGTGTTGTGTTCCGGCATTAGTGACCAGGTTCCAGTCTCCCTTAAGAGAGCAGCAGCGCATTTGTAGCACCTTTGGTGTTGCAAATGTCCATAGGCGATGCGGAAGGTCTGCGGAACTCCTGCAATAAAAAAAAGGCTAGAAGTGTTAGCCAACCAGACGGACAAATCGACACCTCCAAGGAATACTACGCCAACTTAATTTTAGGTATTTTCTATTTTTATGGGAAAATCACTCATTAATTTCTTAACATTATGTTTTTAAAATTTCATAAAGAATATTTTTAATTATAATCCTAAAATTTCATAAAAACCAAAAGATTTTGAGTTTCTTAATATCTTTCTTATGAAATTTATGAACATAATATTTAAGACATTAATGTGTTTTTCCCTTAAAAACAGAAAATACCTAAAATTAAGTTGGCGTAGTATTCCTTGGAGGTATCGAAATGCCCTACCATCTGTTTTTGAGTTGTTTTCTCGCCACTTACGATGAGCCGCCCGGCCGTGGTAACTAGTATTCCTGCACGGATAATCCACGATATTATAGAAGTTTGGCACTAATACATACGTTACTTTCTCCACTGACATATCTGTGCTGTTATGATATATATTTATAATTGCTGGCTCTCCTTCTAAGATAGTAAAAGTATCACGTCCTGTAGAATTATCGTGTCTTGCATTGATAAAAAGAAAGCTAAATTGGTTTTGATTCCATACGATTTCGAACTCAATTTTGCTTCCTGCATCTGAAAACAAGTGAAGTCAAGTTTATTCATTACACGTCCTGGTAAGTTGTCTATTACTTCCTGCTGCACTTGGAGGGCTTACTAGATGCTTAATTTAAAGAAAAATTAAAATTCATTATGTAATTGTTGCTTTCTATAGGGAAGTTTGTACCTGCAATAATTATTGGGCTTTAGAATATTTTTTAAAAAATAAATGGACAGACTGTATACAAGTTATATATGATCTTTCCATTATAATGAACTGATTTTTGAAGTGAATCGTCTTTGGAATCGTTGTGATTTGAAACTCGATGAAACGAAAAAACGACAATAAGAAGGGATAAACACATACAATTCAACCTTATTTAATTCTAAATAAAATATATTTCTCTTTACCCATTGGTATTGTTACGATTTACAGGTCTCGAATTAAAATGCCGTTGGAATTACTATAGAATTTATTAGAACTATACAAACACGTATAACACTTGTACAAATATAACTGGACACAACCAGTACAAAGGTAATTACACGATTCAGTAACACTCGCAAAGTCCGTCACTATATAGCTTATCGAATGTACACACGTCTTGTATCGCTTATCACCATCTCTAGACTGCCTCCTCCCTCGATCCTGCCGTCGTTTTATACGTCACAAATATAAGTGTGCCTGCCCGTATCGTCGATTTAATTTCCTAGAAATCGTAATTCGCACACCTGCTTAATTATGCCTGCGAACGGCCATAAACGAGTACAATACTCAATAGGCTGTTTTTCTAAGTAAACAAAAGAAGTCCAAATGCGGGAAGGTAATAAACTGTGCTATATGGCACGCAGGTGTGCATTCACTTTTGTCGGTATGTAACAGTATTAATTATCACTTTAAGTAAAACTTAAAAGATTTCAAATAAATGTTAGCTCTATCTGTATATGCTTAAGGCAGATATTATTTTATACGTAGAGCAACAGATACGTGCGTCATAGTAGGCGTGTGTAACTCTTTACTGAACCGACTCACTGATCCGAAACATTTAGGTGTTCCAAAAGATTGGAACATCAATAATGTTTTAAATGCATCATTTGGATCTGGAACATCGCGATCTCTCTGACTCTGTTCAGCGGGATCATGTCGCTTACGTGTGAGAGAGACCGACCAGAGCATAATGAATTACAGAGCAACACGCGTAGCGAGAGAGCTGGAAAACAATAAAATATAAGCAAATTATAATTTATTAATGATCTCAAAATTTGTATTTTTTTTCAAATATTACTATGAATATTCATCTTTGTTTCAACCTTAACGCCGTCTGCCTCAATATGCCTGCGACACGACATATATATATATATATCTGTATTTTTATCTTTGACAAGTTTGACACGATGTATCAAATGAAACCGCCGCCCGTATCTCAGCCTCAGTCCGCGACGTACCATAACCAGACATCGATGATTTTTATATCTTTGACTCAATGTTCCAAATGTTCCAAATGAAACATATCAGTGATCCGGAACATATTACTGTTCCAGATACAAATGTTCCAATCGCAAAAATGTGACATTTTTCCCACGCCTACGTCATAGTGCATTGAATTTTGAACTTTATACTAGTGATTTAAAGCGTAATTTAGATTGAATTATTACGAATAAGGGTCAAAATGCCTAAGAATAAGGACGTAGTAGAATAGAAATGCGAAAATGTGTGTGGGAAGTTTACACTTGTCTACTAAGCGTTGTGGATATAATTATCTTCGCCTGTATATTCTCTGAAGTTTCACTTCTGCTGCGTCTGTTTTGCACACACACACATTTTTTTTAACGACGTATTTCGCGTTTACTTATTTTGACTTATATCCGACAGCCGGAGTAGAATTGAAACTTCTTTATGGACGTAGTGGATAAATTTAATACGGTGTAAAATAAAAAGCGTCACGTTTTCACCGTAACGGCCAAGTGCGTGTCAGTTTGCGAACTATGAATGGTTGCGTAGATAACAGATATTCACTACTTTCGTCATTTTAATTTTCATCAGTGAACTTGATTGAAAGAATGACTAAACAGATATACAATGCAAAAGTGGATGGATGCAGAAGTCGTGGAAGGCCACGACACACCTTCCATGATCAAATTGATCGTGTACTAGCAGGTGATGTCAGGAGCCTTAAGAACAGACGAGCTTGCATGACAAGAGTTATGAATGTCAAAGAGGCAAGTGAGGTGTGTAAGAATAAGCCTAAATGGCACTCTGTTGTTCGTGCCTACCCCGCAAGGGAACTGGCGTGAAGTTATGTATGTATGTATGTATGTAACTTGATTGAGTTAATCGGTGATTTAGATTCACAATTGAGACAGGTGGGTGACGCTGTAATAAGGTTCCAGGATTTTCTTTTTTCAGGGCTGAACAAAGGCTCTCGGGGCCGCTATCTATATATTAATACGCGAAGCAAAAACTTTGTACCCCTTTTTACGAAAATTGCGCGGACGGAGGAGTATGAAATTTCGCACACTTATCTATACTAATATATAAAGCTGAAGAGTTTGTTTGCTTGAACGCGCTAATCTACAAACTACTGGTCTGTTTTGAAAAAATCTGTCAGTATTATATTGCTCATTAATTGAGGAAGGCATATATCACATCACGCTAAGACCAATAGGAGCGGAGCACCAATGAAGAATGTTTAAAAATCGGGGTTTTTTTCCCTTTTGAGAGCTTCCGCTGCATGCGCTGTGTAAACGGTTAAAGTTTCGCAAAAATCATGTGTGATAGAAGTTGGCGTTAGCCCAAAGTAACTATTCCACGCGGACGAAGTCGTGGGCAGAAGCTAGTAGTTTATATAGAGGAGTGCAGAATGATATTTTTTTTTAATTATGCACAAAATATACATTATATCAATAAAAAAAACATTACACACACTACCATGTATTTGACACACACACGCATATATACTCTTTTGTTTATTGTTAAAGTCAAATTAACAGTGAAGCCTTGGCGAAATCTGTGATTATAGAAGTATAGTCTTTGACATCAGAACCTTAATAATGTTCAAACTTATAATTTAAATTAATTATTGTGGTCGAATTTCGACCACGGGCGACCACTAGTTTATATAATACAAAATAAAAATAAAATGGTTAAAAACATTAAATTATATAGACACAGAATGCATATTACCAAACCGACTATAACACTAGGGGCACACACACCAAATACACACGCACACACACAGACACACACACACACACACACATACTATAGGTTAATTAATGAATAATTCCACTAAATTTAAGTTCCTATAATAAAATTGTGTTGGGTGCCGCGATACAGATCTAGAGTCTACTGCAGCAACCGCCGACAAAAAATTGCAGCCTTAATTTTAATAAAACATTTGTTATTACCAAAGTTTTAGATATAATTATATGAAGCCTAGAAATCTATACTAATATTATAAAGCTGAAGAGTTTGTTTGTTTAAACGCGTTAATCTCAGGAACCGCTGGTACGATTTGAAAAATTCTTTCAATATTGAATAGTACATTTATTGAGGAAGGCTATAGGTTATATTATATTTTCAAAAAAAATAGGGATCCTTACTAAAAGTCCAATAATGTAACACAAGGTGTAAACCCGTAAAAATGACCCGAAAAATCCTTACACGGCGTGAGCTGCGAAAACTATGGATTATAGGACAAAACAATGTACTACCACTTTGCAGAGCATATAATTGTCTACAAAAAATATCGCGTAACTATATGTCTAAATATTGTAGTTATCTCACAATAAGTGTTTTCTTTTATTTTTTTAAATAATTAAAATGCCCTCGCTTCAAAAACTCTATATTTTGTACCTTGGTAGTAATCCTTACTAAAATAAATTACTTCATATTCAAGACGAATTCAATACCTTTCTAGAACTTTTTGAATTATTCAATTCGGACGTTTCATTCAAAAGATATCGCGATATTTAAAATGTAAGTATTAGTGTTGTAGCCAAATATACTAATATATTGTTTGATTGAACGCGCTAATCTCAGAAACTACTGGCCTGATTTGAAAAAAATTTTCAGTGTTGGATAGCCCATTTGTCGAGGAAGGTTATAGGTTATATATTATCACGCTAAGACCAATAGGAGCGGAGCACCAATGAAGAATGTTTCAAAATAGGAGGGTTTTGAAAGCAAATTCCACGCGGACGACGTCGCGGGCACAGCTAGTAAGTTTATATGAATTTTGAATTTGAAATGTCATATTGTAAAGAAATTTCACTTGCTTGTACATAAATATAGGCATACGTATTGTTTTAATAGTCCCTCGTGTGCCCCTACCACCTGCTCTAACATTGTCAGAGATTAGCAGTCGGAATATTATGACCTCCGATGCTATGTGCATACACTTATACAAATTTAATGTAAATTCTGAAAATCCATCGACAAAACATGACTATTAAAATATTTAATACAATAGTGACAACACAATTAATCATCAACAAAATATTTGAGTAAAGAGGGAAATTTATATTTTATCCTTATTTGGATCAGTAAAATACCATTAAACAAATTGACATTATTATTTAATTAAACATTTATTTACTTATATATAAAATTTCCGATATTACATTTGCAGCTAAATTAAAATTATTAACATCTAAAACTGGACTAGCAATTGTATAGCTGCTTTAATGTGATAATGATAAATAAACAATTACTCAATGCACTAGTAAGCTTCCTTTAGCAGGTTCTGCAGTTCTGAGCACACCATAAGAGTGTGCACTCATACCCACCACTACATTTGTCAAATCCAGTATTTGGATTAATAACCTCTTTCCTTTGGAAATGAATGCTCCGGTGGTTCGGGCATGTGGAAAGAATGCATGATGAAAGAATGAATAAACAGATATACAATGCAAAAGTGGATGGATGCAGAAGTCGTGGAAGGCCACGACACACCTTCCATGATCAAATTGATCGTGTACTAGCAGAAGGTGATGTCAGGAGCCTTAAGAACAGACGAGCGTGCATGACAAGAGTTATGAATGTCAAAGAAGCAAGTGAGGTGTGTAAGAATAAGCCTAAATGGCGCTCTCTTGTTCGTGCCTACCCCGCAAGGGAACTGGCGTGAAGTTATGTATGTATGTATGTATGTATGTGATCTCTTTCCTCAAGAGCAGTAACTAACTGAGAATGTAAATCTCCTACATTCTTTTTTAGCTCAGTGTTTCGCTCAATTATCTGTGTTATCTTCATCTCACTGTCTCCTCTCTTTCTTCAATTGCTCACATTATTTTAATTACCAGGAGTGTTAGTTGGTGTTGGCTTTACTTCGGGCGGCGCGGGTGGGTTGAGCGGCTAGTTGGCACAGTGGAACGTGCATTATCGAGCCGATCATAAATGTTAAGCGCTTGGTGCGGTCAGTACTTGGATGGGTGTAAAAATTCATTCAACGGAAAGCCGTACCACGATGCGCCCTGGGAGTCAACGGCACTACCTTAACCGGAGTGACGTAGGGAGTCAATTCGTGGCGTTTTCCGTGCCCACGAGTGTGGTTAAACTTACCCAGGGAAGCCCGGGCTCGGCCAACTGTGCTAGGAGTACAAAGCCTCATTGCACGGGCACGGAACGTGGTGGAGTAATTCAGCGCGGGTGGGTTGGGGAAACGTTTCGCACCCGCAGTTAATGCCGCCGAGTTGGAGGCGCGCCGATGATTTGCGCAAATCCACCTTTCCTCTCATGGAGCACGTAACAAACCGCCCCACGCACAGAGACTATGAAGTCGCCGGGGGCTTGCGAAATGGCTAGGCCAAATACTCGTGGCCCTGGAACTAGGGCGAAGAACGGAACACCGAGGGAATTTAGATTTAGTGAGTATCCCGAAGTGCCACCCGGACCTGGCGAATCCCACACACCAGCCGCGGCTCTCCCTTTCCCTGATCCGGCTGATGTTCCTCAATGTATCCGTGCAGGAACGGAGAAATAATACAATTTCCTGCGGCCGGGCGGCCTGTCGTAAGAGGCGACTAAACAACTCACAGCCAGGTAGGGCATTTGCCCGACTGGATGGCTACCACCTCTGGTCTAGAGCATGCCGCTATAACAACTTTGAGTTGTGTTCCGGCATTAGTGACCAGGTTCCAGACTCACTTTAGAGAGCAGCAGCGCATTTGTAGCACCTTTGGTGTTGCAAATGTCCATAGGCGATGGTAACCGCTTTCCATCCAGTGGGCCGTCTGCCTGTCTGCTGAACTCCTGCAATAAAAAAAAAAATAGGATTTCCCCTCATTAAAAAAGTAAAATGGTTTATTCGATTATTCATATTTTTTGTTCACAATAATATGTCTTTTTTTTTGGTTGATTACAGTTCGATGCATAACATCTTTCATAAGACTTAGATAAAATTCATACGATAAGGCGCTACAAAATGTTTTCTCTGATTGGTGGTAAGATTGTGAGAAATGTACTTTTATACTTTTCTCCTTAAAAAGTACTTTCAAGATGTGACATTATCAAATTAAATCAGCGAAGTGTAGCAACACTAAAAATAAATAAATGGATTCCAGTCCCAGTTTCCATCACAAAGGACTCAAATAATCTTGTAATTCGTGCCATTTCAGGTGTTTTAACTAAGAAAGTGGTACAAGAATAGATGAGGTGAGAAATGAGTACTTAAGGGGATCTTTGAAAGTTCTACCCGTGACTGAGAAATTGAGAGGAAGAAGACTAAGGTGTTATGGTCATGTAATGAGGAGGGATGAAAGTTATGTGACAAAAGGAATGTTAAAACTGAAAGATCGACAGGTACCAATGTAAAGGTAGACCAAAAAAGAGACGGATAGATTATATGAAGGATTAGATGATGATTTGTGGTGTGACAAGCCAGAATAGAGGAGTATAAAGGAAAAGACTAATTGTGCCAACGCAAAATAATTTGCAGAAGGTGAAAGAAAAGAGAGAGGTCTAAGTAAGTGCTAGTAAAGTTATCTATGTGCTTTGCCGGAGATTTTCTCATCGATTCTTCTCCTTAAAACAGCAATACCACATTGTGTAACACGGTTCATACAGACGGTAGATAATTTTTTTAACTTATTTGACTTTTAAAAAATGGTATTCAATGACATAGTTTGAATAATAATTTAATTAATTGTTTACTAATGGCTCGCCCGGCTTAGCACGGGTATCTAAAAAGAACTTTTTTATATATGTCAACCAGGGATAGTGACAAGCGCTGATGCGCTAGGATCAGCGTGGACGTAACTACGTTCTAAGTCTTACGCTCTTCCTGCCATAAGCGCGGGGCACATGGGAGGAGGGTGGTTTTACTGGAGTATTGAGTCTTCGAGTCTCCACACATTTTTTTTTAATTTTTTTATTGCAAGAGTTCAGCAGACAGGCAGACGGCCCACCTAGTGCAAAGCGGTTATCATCGTCTATGGACATTTGCAACACCAAAGGTGCTACAAATGCGCTGCTGCTCTCTTAAAGGAGACTGGAATCTGGTCACTGATGTCGCTACACAACTCAAGGTTGTTATGGCGACATATTTTAGACCAGGGGTGGTAGCCATCCAGTCGGGCAAATGCCCTACCACCTGGCTGCGGTTTGTTTTGCCGCCTCTTACGACAGGCCGCCCGGCCGCAGGAATTTGTATTCTTTCTCCGTTCCTGCACAGATAAAGCCGGCGATTTGACTCTGGTGCGTCCATTCGTGGGTGTCATCGTCGCTTTGCTCTAGCCCCTAGTAAAGGACCCGGTAGTGTGCGAAATGCATTTCCCCCGTCTCAAAAAAAGAAAGCTGCCAACAATGAAAGAATTTTTCAAATTGGTTAAGTAGTTTTGGAGCCTATTCAATGCAAACAAACAATCAAATCTTACCTCTTTATAAGTATAGATTACATAAAGAAGCCAAAGCAGTTAATCGTTTTATGAAAATGGCCAGGTCTAAAATTAGAATCAGATAAATACATGTAATTATGCAACAGGTTGCCAATAGAAACAAAAATATGTAATATAATAAGTTACTTATACGTAAATATGGTCATATATTATAAAGGTAATGTAGTTTAAATAGCTGTAAGAATAAAAACCATTTCAACATTTTGGGTTGATACAATATATAGGTAGGATTTTTTTTTTTTGAGGCGAGGGAAAATTCTTAACCGATTTACGCACAATCTGGGCCGTTCCTAGGGGAACGACACGCGTCGGTCGGGGGCGATAACACTGCAGCAATAGTATGCTCTTGGCAGTGCTCCGTCCGCGATCGACGTCACAGAATAGTGTGGAAGACTCCGAGCGTTGCTACACGAGCGAGCAACCCCAATACCCACTAAAAACCCCCTCCTCCCTGTCAATATATAGGTAGGTACACTAAGTAGAAACAACACAGATGGAAGGTTATATGTAAGAACATACTATTGTACAAATAAAAAAGAGAAGAAGTAGTATCATGTAGAATAGGCATATGATCCACAACAACACAGACACATCTGTTGCTTCGTTCAAATACAAAATAAGATTACTTTTTAACAAAATCGTTAAGGCGTTTAATAATATTTTAAAAGTATTTTTTTTCTTTGTTATATCTTATACATATATACATACATAACTTCACGCCAGTTCCCTTGCGGGGTAGGCACGAACGACAGAGCGGCATTTAGGCTTATTCTTACACACCTCACTTGCTTCTTTGACATTCATAACTCTTGTCATGCGCGCTCGTCTGTTCTTAAGGCTACTGACATCACCTTCTGCTAGTACACAATCAATTTGATCATGGAAGGTGTGTCGCCTTCCACGACTTCTGCATCCATCCACTTTTGCTTTGTATATCTGTTATATCTTATAATTATAATAATAAGATTTTATGCCGAGTGCACCCGTGCACAGATAAATGTAGGCGTCCGCAGCGGCTTACTGTGCTGACATTTAGCTGTGTCTTCATATAAAAGATCACATTCTAGAAACTACATAACATTTATTTTTATTGCATGAGTTCAGCACACAAGCAGACGGCCCACTTCGTGGAAAGCGTTTACCATTGCCTATGGACACTTGCAACACCGAAGGTGCTACAAATGCGCTGCTGTTCTCTTAAGGGAGACTGGAACCTGGTCACTAATGCCAGAACACAACTCAAGGTTGTTATGGCGACATGCTATAGACCAGGGGTGGTAGCCATCCAGTCGGACAAATGCCCTACTACCTGACTGTGGTTTGTTTTGTCACTTCTTATGACAGGCCGCCCGGCCCCAGGAAATTGTATACTTTCTCTGTTCCTGAACAGATAAAAGTAAGTAAAGTCATGTAAAAAGTTAGCATAAAAGAGCTCTACTCGAGATAGAGGTTGGCTATTATAAATAAATAAAATTTTGATAACATGGAAATGAACATTTTTATAGACGTAGAAGCTGTTGTCCAATCCATACATACATACATACATAACTTGACGCCAGTTCCCTTGCGGGGTAGGCACGAACAACAGAGCGCGATTTAGGCTTATTCTTACACACCTCACTTGCTTCTTTGACATTCATAGCTCTTGTCATGCACGCTCGTCTGTTCTTAAGGCTCCTGACATCACCTTCTAACCTAACCTACCTTTGTCCAATCAATTTTATTAAAGTCAAAAGTTTTTCAAATATGTATGTATGTTTCTTCTTGATTCACGAACCACGCAGTGATCGGTACTAAGATAATAAAAACAACCACAGACTTACCAGGTTCAGTGTCTGCAGGTTTGACACAATAATCATTTTGTTTTAGCACCCCAGAACCGTATAAACAACTGACATACTTTGCACAGCCGTCGCGGTCATCGCTTGTAATTGGCTTTACTGGAATCAAAAGAATTAATATTCTTTGTACTATCACGGAATATATACACTAAATTATAAACTAAACTATCTTAAAAACTAAACTACACTGTAAAAAAAATTACAAATGAAATACTATTACACATATTTACAGGTAAAAAAATCTAGAGAACTTTAGATCTATGTTAGGGGGGAGAGGTCCCATAATGCTGGCCGCATTTCCACGTTATATGGCAACGCTGATCCGTTGCCCTAAATATAGACTAGCTCTTTGGCCAGAATTAATTGCTTCATTAGGTAATGAACATTCCGATTCGCTTTTATCTGTTGTCCCGCATCGTCACCAAGCGAATCAGAAAACGCTCATAGAAATATAGGCGCTCGGTAAGCTTTCGGCACTGCGTATACCGAGCTTGCCGATTCGTATCGCTGCTGCACCGGCAAATCAGAAAGCGGTTGAAGTGAATTTGTTTTAACACTTGGTACTGAGGGAACCTTATGTGGTTAGGGCTGGTAGCAAGAGTGTTTTTTTTTCTTTTCGATCCCTCTTTTGCGACTATCTGAGATAAGAATTTTATGACCTTTCTTATATTTTTATTTCTTTCTATTTGTACTCTTTTCTATGAGGAATAATGCGTAAGTTTTCTTTTATTTCATTTCAATAAACTTATACCTATACTGAAACATTTTTGTTTTTTATTCTAGTACATTTATCTACTTACTACTTATTGCCTCCATTTCCAAAATTTACTTTTTATTACATGTATTTTATGCACCTAGGTTTACTATAATAACTTTTATTACACTTTTACTGTAAGGTTAAATCATGACTATATTTTATAGTTTTAGTGGTTGATCATAGTTTACTATCAATTGTACACTATTGCTCGTTTGATAATGTTGGTCTTGTTTGCGGTAATTTAAGTTTTGGATAGAGGCGAGAACATATAGATATAATATTTGACTCTGGAGACACTACTTCGTTGTGCTGAAAGTTAAATTTTAAACTAAGATCTTACCAGAATTATCATTCGGCCAGGATTTAGTTGTACTTAGAACAAGGTAAATCCGTACGGTTATGGTGTCTCTAATCATATGTTCAATACAATCCGTGTAATTTCCATTATGTATTAATTTTAAACGATTGGAATATATTGCTGCTTCTTTACCATTTGTTTTTACAGAGTCTTTGTCTTCAAAACCTGTAATAGATTTTAAGTAAGTCATTTATTGTAAATTATTCTTTTTCTAGTCAATATCTTATTATTTTATATCTAGATAAGGACTTTGCCATCTCTTTTGTATCAACACGTGACAGAAATGTGACCAGAGTGGCCGCAAGATATGTTGTATTTAAATTATATGACCAGAGTGGCCGCAATGATATGTTGTATTTAAATTAAATGACTTACCTTTAGGAAGTCAATGTAAATTTAGTAATTTTCGCATGAAAGTAGAGTAAACGCGGTCAGATGCGAGCACTGCGCAAGATCTGCGGAGTGACGCTCGCGGACCGTTCGTACCTTGGTCTATGCTCAATAGTGTGTATTCCATGAAAAATATCGGTAGGCGACGATGACTTACCATCAGGTGGGTCAAAGAGGCAAGTGAGGTCTGAGTTGTTCGTGCCTAGCTTTCGGTAAATTTTCTAATTTTCGTTTTTCGTTACCACCTGGGTCTATGCTCTTAGTGTGTATGAAAAATATCGGTAGGCGACGATAACTACCATCAGGTGGGCCTTCTGAGAGCTTTCGGCTTTAAACAAATATTCTTGCTCGAGATAAAAGTAAGTTGCATTTTACTCTACATAAATAAATAGACTATGCATACTTAATTTAGTAGCATAACTAATCTATAATCAAATTACCGATAAAAACCGCTTTTTATTTTAAATTTGTGGCACGTTCCACAAAATAATAGAAATTTAAAGCCACTGCCTGATGTGAAGGTGCAGCAGCGGTGCGGAATCATTATGCTTAGTATACTTGTGCTTACCGAACGTGTGTATTTTTATGAGCGTCTCCTGATTCGCTCGGTACCGGTGCAGGAGTGGCCCACCTAGCGAATCAGGAAACGCTCCTAGAAATATAGGTGCTCGGTAAGCTTTCGGCACCACGTGTACCTACCGAGCATACCGATTGCGCACCGCGCCTGCTCCGAGAAGTCATAAAGCAGCCTAGAACAGTTTTGCTTCACCTGCACTGGTCTATACTGTATCACTTTATAAAAGAGGTATGACTAAGCTTTTATTTTAGTACTGTTTCTATGTCACGCGCCTTCCATGATCAAATTGATCGTGTACTAGCAGAAGGTGATGTCAGGACCCTTAAGAACAGACGAGCGTGCATGACAAGAGCTATGAATGTCAAAGAAGCAAGTGAGGTGTGTAAGAATAAGCCTAAATGGCGCTCTGTTGTTCGTGCCTACGCCGCAAAGGAACTGGCGTGAAGTTATATATGTATGTTTCTATTTCTTATTTACGAACAACAAAAGTATTTTGTTACGTGTATGACAACTTACTAGGACTCCATTCCATTAAGATTGTATTGCTTGTAGATTGTTTACATTTCATCTCCAAGTCATCTTGATCTTTGTATACCAAACATCCAAAAGCATCAAAATCCTTAATTGCATGCGATGCTATTTGTGTAGTGATTAGCTTATTTGGTTTCACAGATACACTAGGGCCATTGGAAACTGTAACACACAGACGATATTGTTGTCATTTTGGTTTCTTAGCTATTTTGGCAAACAAGATAAATAGTTCAAAAATCGTGAGTTTTGGTTACGCGTAGTAGTCTCGCATAACCAAAATTCTGACCTGTATTTTGTAACGCACGCTGTGGTTACAAAATACAGGTCAGTCGTGGAATTGCGGTCGGCATTTTGAGGAACTCCCCACCGAAAGTGACCTGGAATCCATGTATTATTTGTAAATATCTGTGTAGTAGTTTTATTTTTAGGTTTCTTATAATATGTTATTTTGTATGATGTAAATACTTGTAAAATATGTGTTAAAAATTATAATAAATTAAAATCATTGCAATCTAAGAAGTAACGATATTGGGGCAGTTGACAATGTAATCAAATAAGATGCGTTCTGGCAGCGAGATCTGACTTTTATAGGTGAATTTGATACACCACCGGCGCTTGCGACCTGCGGCCAGCGAGATTACTTTTATTATCTTTAGTATTCGCAACTAGTATAGAGGCAGCCGTGTACTACAACGCCACGTCCACCGTACTAGCGGGAGACATGGCGGGAGAGTACATGGCAGCCTACAACGCAACAGGCGGCTTAGTGACTCTGGATGAGGACAAGACGGAGAGAGGGAGTGAGAAACCTTGTTTCAACACTCCCCCTGACGATCCTGTGGTCGTGGTGATGAAATCTACAAGGATTATGCTGGACGACAGGATCTTGGAAAAGGCCAAAACCTTGACCGAGATCTCTGCCAGCGGCGAACTCTTCGACAAGTGGACCGTCCCGGAAATCACATGGATCAATGGCGTCCCCGGCTGCGGAAAAAGAACAGCGATGCTCCGTGCCTTCAAGAAAGATGAAGACATGGTCATCACAGCCACAAAAAAATCCGGGAGAAGCTACAGCCTATCCTAGCCGACGATGAGAAGGCTAGAGTGCGGACTATGGAGTCGTTCATAGTCAACGGTCTAACTTCCAACTTTAGACCCAAAGCCTCATAGTCGATGAAGCACTCATGAGCCACTTCGGCTCTATAGTCATGGCATCGCGCCTAGCAGGAACGACCTACCGCATTCTCATGGGCGATATAAATCAAATGCCCTTCATGGACAGGAACGACTTGTTCCCCATGCTATATCACCGCCCTACACCCTCGGCGAAAATCACCCGAGAACAGTTCTACACACACCGAAATCCACTAGACGTAGCATATGCCATGAGTGATGTATACTCAGGCATATACTCGTCCAAAAATCAAGCTCGTTCCCTGGAACTCAATCGGTACTCGCGAGGGCGCATACCCACAGAACTTGCCAATACTTTTTATCTAACTCACACGCAGTCAGAGAAAGAGAGCTTAATAAAACTAGGCTGTGGTAAGGGCGAAGGGTCATGCGTTCAAACGATACACGAGGCCCAGGGTCTTACCTTCGAGACAGTAGTGAACGTGAGGTCCAAATCCAACAAGATGGACCTGTACAAGAGCATCCCTCATGCGGTCGTGGCAATTTCGCGGCACACGGGTAAATGTATTTACTACACAGCCGTGTGCGAAGAGGACGCTACTGCCACCTTCGTTCTCAAAGCGGAGAAAGCCACAGACGATGAGATCAGGGATTATAATATAAAAATGGCGACACGCATGAGAGACAAGACGGTGGTTCAACGCCTAATGGAGGGCCAATAATCCCCCTCCTAAACCATCCATCATCATTAACACCATCTGAAAAATTTTCATGTCACAACAATTAAACAATAAAATCGCTATTTTGGCAGCAAGAAGCGGGCGGACTGGCCGCTAGTGCACATCTTTTTATGACGACGCTGCTTCAGGAGGTCCTGTATCAATTGGGCTGTGAATGATCATCAGGGTGACACCATTGCTAGACGGGCGAGAAGAACATGGTGCTGCATATGCTCCAGTTATGCTCCACTTGAGCAGAGCAGCATTGTGAACTGTGGGACGTTGCCTCCTCCTTTTGCGAGAACATCATGCTTGCCTAGGAGGAGGCCGAGTATCCGTGGTCGGACGCACCAGTAATATAAGGCCTCCATTGATCTTTGGCCTTCGTGAGCAACCCTGGACAAGTTATAGCCTTCCCACGCCAGACAGAGACTGACGATGCCGGAGGTTATAGCTGCCCCACACCGGATAGAGACTGACGATGCCGGAGGTTATAGCCGCCCCACGCCAGATAGAGACTGACGATGCCGGAGGTTATAGCTGCCCCACACTGGATAGAGACTGACCATGCCGGAGGTTATAGCTGCCCCACACCGGATAGAGACTGACGATGCCGGAGATTATAGCCGCCCCACGCCAGATAGAGACTGACGATGTCGGAGGTTATAGCTGCCCCACACCGGATAGAGACTGACGATGCTGGAGGTTATAGCCGCCCCACGCCAGGTAGAGACTGACGATGTCGGAGGATATGCTTCGCCCTGGTAGTGGATGTGGCCTAGGATAGCCAACCGGCCAGGGCACGCGGAGTTGGTCTAGCTTTCGCATTCTCGTCTTGTAGCCCTGACATAAAGTGTAGGAAGGAATATCGAGGGTTTTTAGTGGGTATCCCCGTCCGTAGCGTGGCAATAGAATTTCTCGCTTACGAGTGTCACCCCAACGTGGCGTATCCTACACTCTCCGCAGCGTTTTTACCACGCTGGATAATCCTCTAACGAATTCACCTCGTTAAAAAATATTGTGAAATTCATACCTTTTAGAAATCTATTACTATTTAAGATATACACATATTTACCTTCTGACGGCCTTATATGAACTGCAATTGTTTTAGATATATCACTATAACCGTTGAAACTAAAAGTTATTTCCCATTCTCTTCTCATAGAACTATATATTTGGTGTATCTGAAATTGTATATCTGAATAAATAAGTCAGCAGATAATCTAACAAAATATATACTACTTACTATATTTGTATATATACCTATAGTATCGTTATATATTTATTATTAAAATGTAAGTAATCGTACAATAATTATGTATACCACTATCGAGACTTTTAATCAGCAATATTCTTGCCACGGATTGTCTGGAAGAGAGCGCTTTTTAGCGATAAGACCGCCCTGTGTACACAATTAGAATTATACTAGATTGTAAGTTTTCTGTAATGGTGTATTCATTAAAGTTCATTAAGTTAAATATATCTATTTATACTATTACTAGCTGTACCCGTGACGCCGACGGCGTGGAATTTGTTTTCAAAGCCCCCCCGATTTTGAAACATTCTTCATTGGTGCTCCGCTCCTATTGGTCTTAGCGTGATGATATATAGCCTATAGCCTTCCTCAATAAATGGGCTATTTAAAACTTTTTTTTTATTGCAGGAGTTCAGCAGACAGGCAGACGGCCCACTAGATGGAAAGCGGTTACCATCGCCTATGGACATTTGCAACAACAAAGGTGCTACAAATGCGCTGCTGCTCTCTTAAAGGAGACTGGAACCTGGTCACTAATGCCGGAACACAACACAAGGTTGTTATGGCGGCATACTCTAGACCAGGGGTGGTCGCCATCCAGTCGAGCAAATACTCTACCACCTGGCTGTGGGTTGTTTAGTCGCCTCTTACGACAGGCCGCCGGACAGCAGGAAATTGTATTCTTTCTCCGTTCCTGCACGGATAAGAAAACTGAAAGAATTTTTCAAATCAGACCAGTAGTTCCTGAGATTAGCGCATAGATGATACACTATATAGATTAGCGCGTTCAAACAAACAAACTGAAGAGTTTATATATTAGTATAAGATAAGATATAAGATTTCTGATAATAGCTAGTAGTAGTAGCTAGTGCATTTTCAATTTGTTTAATATGTCATTGTGGCGTATGTGGTTGGTGTTGTATTAATTCAAAATACTTATGTATAAGAGTCATAACATTGAATTCTGTACAATACTGTTGTTTTGTCAAAATAGTTAAAAAAAACCTCGTCATGAGGCTAGCTTGTATCCCGAGTTAATACTTAGGATACCTTTTATCCCGATAAATAAAGACGTCGTTTCCTTGGGATAGATGAATAAGTCAAAAGGTGGCTACTCCCTAGGTAGTCCTATGGTCACCTTTTATCCCGATAAATAAAGACGTGTTAATTTTACTTTTATCCGTCGATTGCATATATTTAGACAGTAAAGCCGACATGAAACAAATGACACAATTGTCATACTTTATTATTGTGGGTGACGTAATAGTGATGTTCTGTGAGTCACGTAACGCACAGACTATTAAACCATCGACACTGTACCTAAATAAATCGAAAGTAATCGGTTTGAGAATAACAAATATTCTACGTTAAAGAGAAAAATATTAAAATAATAATGAAATAAATGGCTTAATGTATGTAAAATATGTAAATTTGAATGTGGGTATTATATTATTAGAGGATATAATATTTTTAGCAAAAATAATAATAATAATAATAATCCCGCAGGGGGGCTTTGTGGCGAAGCCTTAGGTGAGCAGCGACACCTCGTACCTGACTCCGGGGGCCAAGGCAAGGCCCCCGCCTCCGTGCTTGCCTTAACCAGCCGGCACGGAGTGGAGATCGCTAGAGCTAAGACTCAAGCTCCAGGGGTGGAAGTGATAAACGGCCTAACGTCGGAAGTAGCTTCGGTGAACCTGCAGCCCACCTCTCGACACCCCTTAGCCACTCACACCCATGTTGCCCCTGTCTTTATGGCATTTTTTGGGGCCCATGCAGGGAGTGGCGAGTCACCGTCTGCCCATTTTTCCATGTTCCCTGAACATTGCGACGGGCAGACGCCATAGTCCCCATATTCCCAGACCCCTAGTACCATTAGCAGTTCACCACAATAGCCCGGTACTTTTTGTCCTCATTTCCCACAATAGTTCTACACTGGCCGGGGCTTGTCCTTGGGTGCATTACTATATGGTGTAGACAGGGATAATCGCCGGTTAGTGTCACGCCACATTTACATCAAATTTGTCAAAGGGCCTCTACGTGTTGGCCTTCCCATGGCCCCACGCAAGCCCTCCAAAAGTCCGGGCCATTTTTATGGCCCGTGGTCTACAAAGACATATTTATAATAATAATAATAATAATAATCGGCAGACAAACACACACATTGTATATCCCCAAATTAAGCAAGTTACGCTTGTGTTATGGGTAATATACAACGGACTACTCTGGGGCCGATCCCAGACACCCAAATATGTAGATAACTTAAATTGATTAAAAGTCATTTATAAATGCAGTTGATTTTTATAACAAATTGACTCGGTAACGCATTAGGACATTAATTACCAATTGATCTCTGATCGATCTTTCAAAAGTAAAATAAATGCTTGGAAAGCGTATAATAGGGTAAAAAGTTTGTATTACTTTATTGCAGGAGTTCAGCAGACAGGCAGACGTCCCACTAGATGGAAAGCGGTTATAAATGCGCTGCTGCTCTCTTAGGAGAGAATGGAACCTGGTCACTAACGCCGGCACACAACTCAAGGTTGTTATGGCGGCATACTCTAGACCAGGTGTGGTAGCCATCCAGTCGGGCAAATACTCTACCGCAAGTAGTAGTAAAGTAGACAACAAACCTTGACATAACACACATATGAATTTTCTTTTGCAGAAAGTACTCGTTCCGTGCTTAAGTGCCAATTTTCCGGTATGACTTCGACGCTGTAAAGCAGAAAGCATAATTATCAGTTATCTATAACTAGTGGTCGGCCAGTGGTCGAAATTCGACCATAATTCATTTAAATTATAAGTTTGAACATTATTAAGGTTCTGTTGTCAAAGATTGTATTTGTATAATCACAGATTTCGCCAAGGCTACACTGATAATTTGACTTTAAAAATAAACAGAAGAGTATATATATTTGTGTGTGTCAAATACATGGTAGTGTGTGTAGTGTTTTTTTTATTGATTTAATTAATTTTTTATTCATTAATAAAAAAAAATATTAGCATTCTGCACTCCTTCTCTATATAAACTATAAGTGTGCGTAATTTCATACACCTCCGTCCGCGCGGTTTTCGTAAAAAGGGGTACAAAGTTTTTGCTTCACGACTTAATATAATGATATTATAAACATTCTAAACATGTTGTGTCCTGCATATTGAAGCTATTTACAAAAAATACATACATACATACATACATAACTTCACGCCAGTTCCCTTGCGGGGTAGGCACGAACAACAGAGCGCCATTTAGGCCCATTCTTACACACCTCTTACAAAAAATAGAATAGACTATATAAACGGCGGAGAACAAACACGATGCAATTTTTTTAGATTTCTTGTCTGTTTGTTCGGGATCCACGTAAAAACTGCTGCGCCGATTTCGATGCGGTTTTCGCTGATCGACAGAAAATTCTTAGACTGAAAATTTGCGCTACTTTTTACTTTAGGAATTTATTCAGATTAAATAAAATCGAATTCCAATGTGATTTTTTTCACTGATCGATAGTAAATTAGATGTAATAAAATGTGTGATTGGTTATACCGGGAATCCCGCACGCGTTTCACTGGGAGCAGTAGTTGTTCGGGTGCGTAACAATTGGCGTATTCCGAAACGGATTCCACTAAAACGATAGCTTGCAATCTTTTTCGAATGCTGGGGTACTTTGTGTTCCGGGAATACCACGACAATTGCAAGTCCAGCGTGGACGAAGTCGCGGGCCTATCTAGTTATAAAATAAAATAGTCATGTTGCCAAAAACGAAATCCTAAACTTGTATTTGCATCTACAGGCAGTGAGCATGCCAGACGCGTGCCGTAGCATACCAATAGGCACGCGGACATAATGTTACAATAAATCCTAATATATAACAGGCGTTAAAATATCATTTTATTGTCTTACTTTTAAAATATCCTGACAAAAATAATTTTAATTACTTTTCAAACAATAATTCTTGCGCTATTTGACTCGTTTTACTTGTATCTGTTTACGACGTCATAAGAAAGTACGCTCGTGCAAAATCTATGAGGCTCTTAATACTCTTATATACAATTTGTATTAACGTATTAATAACTTTTTTAATGAGGGGATTGTTTGAGGACATACCACCGCGGATGAAGTGCGGTGGGAGCGTGTGGCCATTCTCCACGGACTGGTACTAGCATTCCCGAAGGAATGCTATTGCCACCTGAGTCAGGGATAACTACTAAAGCCTCTTGTTGTCTCATCCTTCGCCTTTATGCCAAGGCTACAGGTATACAATGGTATAAGGGAGAGAGCTACGCATACGAATCCTGGACGCCGTTGTCATACTGGCCTCCGGAGACATAGGTATGCGCAAAATAGCTTCCCATGATTCCATCGTAAGGGTCCGTTGCATTATAGGGATGCGGTGCATTTAACCTCTGTTAGTGAAGTTAGTCACTCTGCTTCCCGGGATGACCAAAGCTTGTTGCGCGGTTGATCATGGGAGTATTTTTACTCATGACCTCATGTTCTTCTACACAAGCCCGGGTATGGGGCCAGTTTAGCCGAGTACCAGAGTCTTCGCACACGCTGTGCGGCGCTTAACGCCGCAGATAGGTCTTGCCCCCCATAATTAGAGGGACTCAGTATAGTACGAAAAGTTTTCCTTGCTTCATTATTAAAAAAAAAGGTATACGTTATAAGTGTAGGTGTTGGGGGCGCCAAGCCCGTGGCGTCTTGAAACTCTTTGTATGGGGCGATATGTAACGTGCCCCAAAGTATTTATATCTATCATAACAGGGCCGCGCAGACGCCGACAGACAAGGGCCGTGCCCGCATACGATTGGCGGAAAGAATATTTTGCCACGTAATTTATATCTGTACCGGTCTGTGGGTAGCTGATAGTGCGAATCAGACTTGGGCAAATGGCTCACTAAAAAGAGAAGAGACTTATAGTTCTTTCGCTCCGAAGAACTGTATCACTCCTTTAGCTCGCTTAGCTTAGTGGAGACACAGAATAGATATCGCAACAACACCTTTCGCTCTAGCTCTTGTAAGAACCGAAAGAGCATGAGCGAGCCGTGTCGTGACACTAACGGCGACATTTTAGTTCACATTTTCACTTGCGTACGCAAAATAATTTGGACCTTATTTCAAACGAAATGAAGATGATTGTACAATATTTTTTGTAGTTTTTTAAGAGAAAATAAAGGACATATAATTTATTCTTATATATTATTATAACTGTACACATTGACGATATGGTGCTCTGTGTTGGCAACTGAGCCGATTGAGCTGTTGAACTATAAAGTTATTAACGGAGCGGATTAGGTAGGAGTTTTGTAATGGGAACTAATTCATTCTTATCTCTCATTCGCGAACTACCCAAGTCTAGTGTGAATAGAAAGTTTTCTACTGGTTCAACCACGGTGCCTGTCTACGTTTGATACGGCACACTTCTGGCACGCCCTTTCTCTGCAGAGCCTTGTGTCGTGTGATAGATGTGGAAGCAAGTACATGAAAAAACAAAAATAAACTCTATGACCCCCAAAGAAGAAAATAATAAGTTTTTTTATTATTATTTTTTATTGCTGGAGTTCAGCAGACAGGCAGACGGCCCACTTGATGGAAAGCGGTTACCATCGCCTATGGACATTTGCAACACCAAAGGTGCTACAAATGCGCTGCTCTCTTAAAGGAGACTGGAACCTGGTCACTAATGCCGGAACACAACACAAGGTTGTTATGGCGGCATACTCTAGACCAGGGGTGGTCGCCATCCAGTGGAGCAAATACTCTACCACCTGGCTGTGGGTTGTTTAGTCGCCTCTTACGACAGGCCGCCGGGCCGCAGGAAATTGTATTCTTTCTCCGTTCCTGCACGTATAAAAACATAAAAATTAAATTGGCTTCCGACATAATTGTAGTCGTTGGGAGTGCCGTTTCCTCTCCTTAACACCAATAACACGTCGCGAAGTAGTGTACATAGAGTAAGGAGTAAATTTAAATTTTAACTTATATGTATGACCTTCAAAAAGTGATCTCCACTGGAACTCATTTTGAATAGAAACTTTTGTATTTGAATTTGAATATTTGAAAAAAGGGTGTGTGTGTAGTTCACACGCAGTAGGAGTGAAACTTTTATTTTGTTTATGGCTTGCAACTTGGCCTTTAAGCCAGGCGCAATTGTATTGTAGGCTACAATCGACGCCGTATAACGGAGTTCTTGTGAAAACTCGATAGGCCACATTTGACTATACAGTTCACATTTCTCACAAAAACACATAATTACTACTCAAAAACTATCAATATCCTACATTTATTGTTCATTTTAGAGATATTTTACACATTTTTAGAAAATAAAACTGCACAGCACAGCGTCTCCTTTCAGTTCCCGCCAAAAACTCCAGGAGTGAAACTTCAGAGAATATACTCACAGATTCTTCTCCAACTTTTATTAATACAAATATAATTCCTTTAGACTACATTCGTCAACATATAATAATTCAAAAAATTCAATCTAAATTATACTTTAATCCACTAGCATAAAGTTTAAATTTCAATGCAATGTTGTGTACAAATTCCAACGATCTACGTACAAAAGAATAGCTGTCTTAAATATCTACAAATAGAGCTTAAATTCACAAGTTTTATTTAAATTGAAAACTAATACTAACGGGCAAAGAGAACACTGTTTTATTTTGAATTAAATAAGGTTAAATTTTATGGGTTTATCCTTTTTTAGTGTCACTTTTTCGTTTCATCGATTTTCAAATCACAACGATTCTAAAGAAGTTTCACTTTAAGAAACGACTAGTATCGAAATAATGATTCTATTAACAACATACTAACCTTATTCCGTTGATCTTATAAATGCTTTCTCCATACACTGCTATTCTCGCTTCACTTCCTTCTATTAAAACAAATTTATCATATTTAGCCCTTTCATTTGTTTTTATTGGGACATTGTTAAGGGGTAAAAGTAGTACTTCATTTTTTAAATTCTGAACTTCGTAAGCTATTTCTTGTATTGTTTCTGGAATTATAATGAAAATTATTTTTCTCGCTCTTCATTTCCATTATGCTCACTGCTACGAGGAAAATCGGTATGCAAACACAACTCTCGTACCGCCATTACTGCTACAGCTGTTTTGCACGAAGATCCTCTTGTCAGTCTTTCTGGCAGAAGTCAAAAGACCGGCAACACGATTCCTTACTTAAAACCCTATTTACATTTGCATTGGTTAAGTAGTTAGTTTTTTTACATACATACATACATAACTTCACGCCAGTTCCCTTGCGGGGTAGGCACGGACAACAGAGCGCTATTTAGGCTTATTCTTACACACCTCACTTGCTTCTTTGACATTCATAACTCTTGTCATGCACGCTCGTCTGTTCTTAAGGCTCCTGACATCACCTTTTGCTAGTACACGATCAATTTGATCATGGAAGGTGTGTCGTGGCCTTCCACGACTTCTGCATCCATCCAGTTTTGCATTGTATATCTGTTTAGTCATTCTTTCATCATGCATTCTTCCCACATGCCCGAACCACCGGAGCATTCCTTTCCTTACCTTCACCCCGACACTCTCTTTCAGACCAACTCTCTTTCTTACTTCGGTATTACGAACGCGGTCCGCGAGCGTCACTCCGCAGATTTTGCGCAGTGCTCGCATCTCGACCGCGTTTACTCTTTCATGCTCGCTCTTCCATACCCAACTCTCGTTAGTTTTTTTAATGTATTTATTCCAATTTTGGCCTGAGCGAATATGATATGCCCGAAATGAGTTACGACGTACTACTACTTACTACTTACGTGCATTTACTTACGTAGTTTTATTATGTATACTAGTCCGAAAATTTAAGAAAATACTCTTGTCATAAATTAATAAGACTCAAAAGACAAAACCATTTGAACTAGTGCTATAAACAAAACAAAAGCATAGTGTAATGTGCTGGCTATTAACAAAGAATACATGAACAAAGTGTCTTCGCCTTAATAGAGACAATAAGAAAAGTATTAATGGTCTCTTTATTAGTAAAAATACTTTTAGTTAATTTAGGTTATATTTAAATGACTTACTATTCTATTTAGATTAGATGGTAATATTAATGAGGTATTTCCTCTTAATTAACTTATTTACGAAAAAAAAAACCAATTTTTATTTATACACACATTTATTTTATGTTTAAGGCTTGGCAACTAGGCCTTTAAGCCAGGCGCCGTTGTATTGTAGGCGGATTGAACGGAGTTCTTGTGAAAACTCGAAAGGCCACATTTGGCTATATAGTTCACATTTCTCGCAAAAACACATAATTACTACTCAAAAACGATCAATATCCTACAACTATTGTTCATTTTAGAGTAATTTTACACATTTTTAGAAAATAAAACTACTCAACACAACGTCTCCTTGCAGTTTCCGCCAAAAACTCTCATTTATACACACACATATCGCTATCCCTACAGACTTCACCAATACAATAGCGCGGTCCACAGAGTATATTTTAACATATGACCACAGTCAAAAGTCATAACATATTATATGACATTTTTTTTTTCATCTTTATTTATTTGGGACTTTTGCCACATAGGCATGCCAGCCCCATCATCTCCTAAACATACAATAACTTATCTATTAATAAATAATAAGCTGGCTAACAAACTAGCCTTCTTTGAGGCTGGCTCTCCCAGAATTTCTATGAAAATACCTGTGTCAAAACGATTCAGTCCCAACACCATCATCAGTTGTTGTCTGCCATCTTTATTTTTGCTGCACTCCATTAAAAGATGTTGGACATCCTCACGAGTTCCACACAGTAGGCAGTTGGGAGAATCAACATTGCCCATAAGGTGGCTAAAACTTCTTTTTGGGGAATGTCCTGTTCGGATTCTATTTAGTAGCTTTATATATGACCTGTTCAATTTCCCTACAGAAAACCATGGTTTATTTTTTATTTTTATTGCAGTAGTTCAGCAGACAGGCAGACGGCCCACTTTATGGAAAGTGGTTACCATCGCCTAAGGACATTTGTAACACCAAAGGTGCTACAAATACGCTGCTGCTCTCTTAAGGGACCCTGGAACCTGGTCACTAATGCCGGAACACAACTCAAGGTTGTTATGGCGACATACTCTAGACCAGGGGTGGTAGCCGTCCAGTCCGGCAAATGCCCTACCACCTGGCGTTTGGGGGCGTTGAGACTGTATCGTTTTGTGCCATATGCCTTTTACTTTACTTCTCTCATCAAAGTATTCTTTGAATTTAGAAAAATATAATTTATATTATATGATATGCCACTGTTGAAAATTCACTGTCTGTTAACAATTTTAATTTGTTGACAAATTATGTTGTTTAATGTTCGCAAGGCCTGCGTTGTCGGCGCCTTATTGAACAACTTCTTCCTACCGTTCGGTACTGCGTCTAAATATATTATCTATTTCGCTGATATGTTCCACTTAATGTCAGCCAATACATCTGGATTATGTAATTTACCTCTTAACTATTTAAGAATATAGGTCAATGCAAACTTTCGTCTGGATGCTAAATTGTTATACTCTACCATACAAAACAGAAACTGGGGTTTTATTATTATTATTACACGAATTCAGCAGACAGACGGCGCACCTGATGGAAAGCGGTTATCATCGCCTATAAACATTTGTAACATCAAAGGTGCTACAAATGCGCTAGCGCTCTATAAAGCGAGATTGGATCCTGGCCACTAATGCCGCAGAATACAACTGAAGGTTGCTATGGCGGCATACTCTAGACCAGGGGTTGTGGCCATCCAGATGGGTAAATACCGTAAATACCCTACCACCTGAATGTGGCTTGTTTTATCGCCTCTTACGACAGGCGGCCCGGCTGTCAGAAATTGTATTCTTTCTCCGTTACTGCGCGGGTAAACGGATAAAATGGGTAAACCCCATAAATGGATAGTACATACCTGACTTCCCCCGAAGAATGCAGTAGACAGCGAAATACCATATAATACTTGTGATCATCGTGTTGTTACCTCCAGAGCTGTTTATGATCAAGAATAACATAGAATTCATATGAGTCTAGTTCGCAAAAACCTAAAAGCTTTACAGCCATTTAACAACAGATAACTGCGCATTTGACAGTATTTCACAAAAAACGCCGTAAATAATTAGCTACATTTATATATTAATACGTGAAGCAAAAACTTTGTAACCCTTTTTATGAAAATTGTACGGACGGAGGAGTATGGAATTTCGCACAGTAGTTCATATAGAGAAGGAATGTAGAATGCTAATATTTTTTTAAAATTCTCTATAAAAATACATTACACACACTACCGTGTATTTGACACACGCGCATATATAATCTTTTGTTTATTGTTAAAGTAAAATTAACAGTGAAAGCCTTGGCGAAATCTGTGATTATAGAAGTATAGTCTGACAACAAATTGTTATGGTCGAATTTCGACCACGGACGACCACTAGTTAGTATAAATACATACGTTATCTAATAATGTTTAACGTCATTAACAATTAACAATAATGTCCCATCACATATTAAATTAAAATTAAAATCATTAAAATCTTACATACATCTGCGTGACACAGACACTAACACCAACTTAACCTAAATGTAACAAAGACACTAGGTGCAACTTCGTAATTTATTGACAACTAGTGATCGCCCGTGGTCGAAATTCGACCATAATAATTAATGTCAAAGACTATACTTCTATGATCACAGATTTCGCCAAGGCTACACTGTTAGTTTGACTTTAATAATAAACAAAAGAGTGTGATACATGCGAGTGTGTATCAAATACATGGCAGTGTGTGTAATGTTTTTTTATTGATTTAATGTATTTTTGATGCATAATTTTAAAAAAATAGCATCTGCACTCCTTCTCTAGATTAAAATGGGTGGGAGATAAAATAAAAAGAAATTGTCAATCAAGTTCGTTTATGTTCCGGTGCACGCAGAAAGAGATCATATATATATATATATATATATATATATACATATAGTTACAAATCCATTACATCTGACATTATATATTATTACTTGTTTTACATTTTTGACTAATTTTAACAAGAATAGTTTACAGTTTTTATACTCATGATATTTTATTTATTTATATTTATTATACCTACACATTTATTTTATACATATACTACACATTTAATAATATTTAACTATAACTAAACTCAGTTAACATTATCATATTGATTTTAACTTACTAAGCTTTTTGTACTATAATTTATTTGCAGGTCTATACACATCCTTGTGTCCTATCCATATACATGTAACAACTAATTTACTGTAATGTCTATTTTTACTTCATGTTTTGTAACGTCCAATAGGTAGGAGTTACTTGCCGTAATATAATTTATTTCAAACAAATTCTTTTATATATAAATGGATTTGACGGATAATAGTACATTATGGTACTAGTGTGTAACATTGGTGATTACCGCCGAGGCGCCATTGAGACTCGAGCCGTAGGCGAGGGTCTTAAGAGAGCCGAGGACGGTAATCATCAATACACACGTGTATCATACGACGTTTTTCAACACACTTGTGAATAAAATAACAACAAAAACTCATTTTATTTAGTAGATAAAAAAAGTTATATATGAGTGAAAGTTTTATTTATTAAACACGTACGAGTTAAAATTATCTATTTAAATAAGAAGTTGCATGAAATGAGCAAGCAATAGGAACATTAATTTATTTGTTCTATAGAACACGATCTTTTTTTTTAATAAAAACTTTTTTAAGAACAAAGCAACTCAACCAATAAAATTAAAAAAAAAATCTATAACTCACTAGTGAGTTATAATGTTTTTTACTCACAGTTTGATAATGGGTGTCATTCTGTGCCTAATTGCGGTGACCATAGAGCCACTTTATGAGCAAGTGTGTTGAAAAGCTATTTATCGGCTTACCTTTAGACGGTTTCAAATTATCACTTCAACCCTCCTTCCATACTTTGCATAAGCTAACAAATATCACAACTATAATGAGACAAAATATCGACGTAATAACTGAGGAGGTGAAAAGCAAAGAAACAAAGTCTATTATAAAAGACATAAGTCCTCTCACAAACGAGTAAATAATGAAATGAAATAACACCGAGAGTTATATTTCAAAGCTGCACATTAACAGGAAATTAAAATATTATCCTTAATTTATATTACGTAAACAAGCTCACAATCGAATGATTCTAAATGAATATCATATGAGTAATACATTTATACATACATAACTTCACGCCAGTTCCCTTGCGGGGTAGGCACGAACAACAGAGCGCCATTTAGGCTTATTCTTACACACCTCACTTGCTTCTTTGACATTCATAACTCTTGTCATGCACGCTCGTCTGTTCTTAATACATTTATATATCATATAATTGTGGTAGAATGTTCGCGCATTCTATGACTTGTAACTTATGACTTGGATAAATAAATACCACTCTTTTTGTTTGAAAAACTACAGCAACATGTGCTGTTGCCGTCTTTTTATTTCGAGTGCACTGTAGTGAAATAAAACCGGGTCTTACTGGAGACGCAATCAGGCAATATCCGCGGGTAGGCTGTTATGTGCTCAATACATGGCCATCCCTTATTCCCCAATAAAGAACTGGTGCCCGGAGAATAATGAATCTGGCATTTATCTCGCAGCCAGTCTACGATAGCGCTGCTTATCATGGCGATACACAAAGGTGGCAAGGTCCTTCGATATGAGTCCCGGGGCGCAAGGGACCCAGATACACTGACCACTTAACTAACTATTGTTACAACTCTGGTCCCGACAAAAACAAAGTCCACCTGCATATCTGAAACAAAGCACATTTATTACCCGTCGGCATTTGAACTAGTAATATTTAAATTCTTTTATGGCCGTCTTCTTTCGTTTACTCTGTGTTTAAAATTTATGATTAGAAAACCAGCCCATTGATGTATTGTAATCTTTTATGGCAGTCATTAGCCAGGTGTGTCGGATTAAGTCAACTTAGATATGGGGACATTGCTGTTGCGCAGTATAAAACGATTACCTGATGGAGGGGGGAGGCAGGCGAGCGATAACCACCAGCGAAGCGAGATGTGAGTACTACAATCGGGAATCTAAGAAGTGACGCACTTAGCGCGTTTTATTGAATTACGACCTTCTGCATTACGTTTGGACTTGTTGTGTTCGGTTATATTTGTACCAGTGTTATACGTATTTGTATAGTTCTAATAAACTCTATAGTAATTATAACTGTATTTAATTTGAGTCCCGCGACTCGTAACAGTATATTGGTTAAAGCGAATGTCCTAACATCTAACCGGATGCGGAAATCTTCGATAACTAAACTAGTCTGTAGTCATAAAGGCGGGTGCGACACTACTGTGTGTGCGTCGCGGTAGCGTGGCGTTTGGCAACGTACCGACTCACGCGCAGCGCTAGCGGCGGCAATATGCGGGGTTTGCAGTTCGCTATAAACCTAAAGCACATAGGACTATATATAAGTATAGATATAAGGCCTACACTGCACATGCACTTCCTCACAACACCAGCATGTAACAGATACACTCTACATTAGTATAAGTTTAGTATTAAAATTACAATAAATCAATATAATAAGTTATTCTTAAGGTACACCAAAACACAAAAATTACTACATATAATGTCACATACACTAACAAAAATAAACAATAAGCATGTATGGAGTCTCAAATTTTTCATAGAAATTAAGTAGTAAAAAAGGGTACGGAACTCGAGTCCGTAGAGATATTAATAATAATTAAAAAAAAAACCTGAAGTACAATTGCTAACTGGGAAATAGGTGGCGCCAATACTTACAATATCTGTTTAGGTGCTTTACAAAATATAATAAAGAAAACCTATTGCAGCGTTAGAAAAGCTATCGCGGTCTATTTAAATGCAGATATCACTTATCTTAAAAAACATCCGGAGTCCTATGCTGCTCTGCGTAGAGTAGTGTACCCGGCGGCGAAGGCAATGAGTGAGTATACTTCTTCAAATAAAGAAATAAAAATGAAAATCGGTCAACAATTAGGAAGTGGACTGTCAAATCAACTGAGATACTTTTACGACAGAACGTCGTAGCCTCATAGATTTTGTACGAGCGTACCTATTTATGATGTCATAAGTGTGTACAAGAAAAGGAGTCAAATAGCGCATTAATTATCGTTTGAAAGGCAATTAAAGTTATTTCCATCGTGACCTTAGGAAAGTTATGTAGTGGAACACTTACAAGCCAATAGATGGTGCATGCAATAAAAGAGAACCCACCACCCAAAACTGTCAAAGGCATGCGTCGGTTCTTAGGTATGTTCAATTTGTACCGCCGATTCATACCTACCGTAGCCTAAATACAGGAACCTCTAAGTGCTGCACTGTCAGGTCCGAAACGTAAAGGGTCTAAAGACCTGCTAATGACGCCGGAGATGACAGCAGCCTTCAACCTCTGTAAGACTAGCTTATCGAGGGCAACTCTGCTAGCACATCCGAACCCAGAAGCCGAATTGGCCATTCACACCGATGCCTCAGACTCAGCGTTGGGGGCAGTACTTCAACAGAAGACCTCAGGCAACATCTGGAGGCCATTAGCCTTCTTTGCCCGCCGCTTGTCCACAGCACAAAGGAAATACAGTCCATATGATCGGGAGTTGCTCGCCATCTATAAAGCTATCCGCTACTTCAGGCACATGGTCGAAGGTAAACACTTCACAATATTCACAGACCACAAACCCTTATCATATGCCTTCCAACAAAATAAAGATAAGTGTTCACCCAGACAATTTAGATATTTGGACTTCATTAGCCAGTTAACAACAGATGTTCGTTTAAAAAAAAGCAAATAAATAAATATATAGTAATTAAGCCTAAAATATAAGAAACAATAGTAAGAAATAGATATCAGGATATAAGAAGCTTGCAAAAGCAGTAGAGTATAAGTTAAAATAGATAGAATGTGTCCTATATGTAAAAGAGTTAAAAGATAAATAAAATATGTATTTAGACAAATAGAAACTAATAGAAAATTGTAATAGTATATAAGCCTAAAATGTATATAGTAATAAGTAACATTGTAAAACCTTGTTTTTGAAAATTAAAGTACCCAAAAGAAAAAAGACAAAAAATCACAAAAAAAAGAAAAGAAAAGAAAGAATAAAAATAAAAATATATATACAAACCCCAAAAAAGACAATAAGCCCGGATAATCTCGTTCGTCCGGAGAGAGGAATAAAAAAAAAAAACAGATGTTCGTTATGTGGCCGGAAAAGACAACATAGTGACTGATAGCTGTGAACAACTCTCGACTTCATTCGTCTACCATCGACTTCCAGTCTCAGCAAGGGGGTGTGTAGTGGAACACTTACAAGCCAATAGATGGCGCTGTGCAATAATTGATGTCACAAACGTTTCCCGAAAAATACAAAGAATATATACAAATTTTCAACTATAACAGATGGGCTAGGCCTGCGAGGAACAACATTACTCTCGCTGGAAGATCTTCCTTTAAGACTGAGGAGCATTCCATCTCGCTCTTCCACCCTATACGGGCCACTCCCTCATTACATGATGAATATGTTATTTTAACGCTTGTTTTTTATGCATTAATATAGTAGAATTTGTTGTAACATATGTTCGTTCCCATGTTCATAGAGAAATTGCATAACACATATACCAAAAAACGTACTGTCGGTGAATAAGCGGTACTGCTTATCCATGACCCACCGGAGCGATATTTGTGCAGGAACGGAGAAAGAATACAATTTCCTGCGGCCGGGCGGCTGTCGTAAGAGGAGACAAAGCAAACCAAAGCCAGGTGGTGGGGTATTTGGCCGACTGGATAGCTACCACCCCTTTTTTTTTTTTTTTTTTTACATGGGGAAATGCGTTACCGCACCGTCAGCCGCGTGGGGATCGACGCGGCCGGTGTGTGGGACTCCCCGACGCCGATTAATCAATACGACCGACGTCGGTATACCCACTAAAACCCCATGGGAGCCTTTTTCCGCATTGGTGCCGGGGTCACGGTATGTAGCGTGAGCCTTGATCCGCGACCCCGGCGAGCGGTGGGCCGCCCCATAAACAGGGGCGGCCTCTCCTATAGCTACCACCCCTGGTCTAGAATATGCCGCCATAACAACCTTGAGTTGTGTTCCGGCATTAGTAGCCAGGTTTCAGTTTCCTTTAAGAGAGCAGCAGTGCATTAGTAGCACCTTTAGTGTTGCAAATGTCCATATGCGATGGTAACCACTTTCCATCAAGTTGGCCGTCTGTCTGTCTGCTGTACTCCTGCAATAAAAAATAAAATAAAAAAAAGCGGAATCGTGAGCACAGCTAGTATTTCTATCATGTAGCTTTCGAACACAATAAATAATGGTAAATTGTTTTAAAAATATGATATTTATTTAAAATCATTTGAGTAGGAGTCTATTTACGTGTTAATATAAGGATAACATTTTAATGTCCTGTTATTAATGTAGGTACGTTTTTCAAACATTATACAGTGTTATTTTATTCCATTATCCACTCAAACCAACTGAGGTTTGAGTGGACTTTTGTCTTTTAAAGTAAATTTTGTTACTGCGCTTTCCACTTCTTCAGTTATTACGTCAATTTATTGTGTTATTATAGTTGTGATATTTGTAAGAAGCATGGAAGGAGAGCTGAAGTGATAATTTTAAATCATCTAAAGGTTATCTATTATGATAAATAATGTTTTGATTATCACATTGATATATAGCGTTTGTTTTACAAAAAAAAAATCTACATCTTGAAGTCGGTGCATTTTGAAATGTTGTTGTTGTTTTTACAAGCTTTTATTTAACTTGCAGTGGATGTAAGTTCGGGTGGAATCTTGCAAGTTAAATTTTACCAACTTCCCGGTTTCCGATTGAGCTGAAATTTTGCACGCATATGTGTATCGCGCGACAATGCAATAATGTGGTACCATGGAGCTGATCTGATGATGGAGTCGGAAGGTGGCCATAGGAACTCCTGTACTAAACAAGACAGACCCGTCGTGTTTGGGCTCGTTTTGTTTGTCTTAGCTAGCAATTTGCTACTACATGATATCCAGGATCTCAAAAGCTTATATTTAAATTTCTTTTTAAAAAAGCTTGTTATGTTTTAATTGGCGCCGAATTTAAGATGTTCTAGAAAAAATTATACGTATGTGTGTTACACAATATAGTAATTTTATTTATAACATACAAGAGTTTACCCCGCGGCTGCGCCGCGGGTCAACCTCTAGTGCGTATCTCTTGTTTAAAGAGCTAGTGGTACAGGTTACATTGTATTAAATTTTTATGTATTGATTCACTTCATTTTATATCGCAAACTATACCACCCCAGTCTATATGTAATACTACATAAATGACAAAACTTGACAAAAATGACAAAATAGATAACATGGACCAAGTGGACCCAGTGAAGCAACTGGACCCAGTGGGTCTAGTGGACCCAGTGGTTCAAGTGGACCCAGTGGACCCAGTAGTCTAAGTGGACCCAGTGGGCCCAGTGGACCCAGTAGTCTAAGTGGGCCCAGTGGACCCAGTTGACCCAGTAGGCTAAGTTTTCCAAAAGGACCCAGTGGACCAAGTGGATTCAGTGGATCAAGTGGACCGAGTGGACCCAGTGAACCAAGTGGACCCAGTGGACCCAGTTGACCAAGGGGACCAAGTGGACACAGTGGTCCAAGTGGACCCAGTGGACCAAGTGGACCCAGTGGACCCAGTGGACCCAGTGGATCCAGTGGACGAAATGGACAAAATCACAAAACCAGTCCTAGTTTCCGGGATAAACTTTACACAAATCTATCCCAAAATGTATCCCATAATCCGGGATAAAAAGTATCCCTTGGCCACTATCGGTATTCAAATTATATATGTACCGAGTTTCAGCCAAATCGGTCCAATAGTCTTTCCATAAAAGGATAACAAACAAAAAGACAAATATATTTTTATCCTGGAATCTATCCCATTCTTCGGGATAAAAAATATCCTATGTTCATCCTCGGCATCGAAAATATATATATATATACTGAGTTTCAGCCAAACGGGTCCAGTAGTTTTTCTGTGAAAACGGAACAGACAGACAGACAGACAGACAGAGTTACTTTCGCATTTATAATATTAATAGGGATTTCTACTGTTATTTACACGTTATGTAATATTTAAAAAAAGAAATAGGGGGGGGGGGGCGTTCCCAAAATACTGGTCGTAATTCCCTGCTGTATGGTAACACTCATGCGTTGGCCAAAATACAGACCAGCATTTTGGTTACGCGAGAAATCGTAGAAAATAATAAATTTTTGCTTTTTAGTTTAAAATCGGTTTTTAATTTTTATTTATTTATGTAATTTTGATGTGAAGAATCTATAAAAATGCAGTTATTCAAAAAATTTCCTTTAGCAGGTCAATATATGTTCTCCAACTATTTCTAAAAATATCAAATTTAATTGCCACTTAAATTATGTTATCTGTGTAAGCATGCGCAGTTAGCTGTTGCTAAATGCTACGTTATCTTAAACTAGCTTCATATGATTTTCAGAGATTTTCATTCAGAGTATTTTGTTAAATTTAAGGTTATATATTGGTTGGGGAAAAAGTTTCTTCGCATTTTATATAAAAATTCAAAAGGTTTTTTATAAAGTTTATTTACATTTGACTAAAGTATGTAGGTGTCATTTTGTTGGATAACTTTCTGCCATCTTGTAGGTAGGGACGTGATCCCATTGCTATAAAAATTTTGGGGCTTCTGATAAAAAAAACTGCGACAAGTGGTTTTGGCAGTCCTCTCGTAATGTTAACCTGACATTGCCTAAGGAATTTTGCAGAGACCGAAACAGGTAAAAATCTGAAGGTGCAAGGTCAGGACTATACGGCGGGTGCATTAACACCTCCCAGACAAACTCTCGTAATTTTTGCTGAGTGGCTAAAGATGTGTGAGGTCTAGCGTTATCATGGTGAAAAACCACACCCCTTCTGTTGATTAATTCTGGCCGCTTTCTCTAAACTTTTTGCTTTAATCTCATCAGTTGTTCGCAGTACAGTTCAGAATCGATGGTCCTGCCTGGCGGTAACAGCTCATAATGAATAATACCCTTCCAATCCCACCATACACACAGCATCACCTTGTTGCGAGTTAACCCGGGTTTCGCCACAGTCTGTGAAGCCTGACCGGCCTTTGACCACGATCTTTTTCTCACGTTCTTGTCGTACGTGATCCACTTTTCACCACCAGTTATCAGCTTCTTCAAAAATGGTTCGGTTTCATTACGTCGTAATAAAGAATCACAAATGAGTACACGGTTCATTAGGTTTCTTTCAGTGAGCTCATGAGGAACCCAAATATCGAGCTTTTTTGTCAACTCAGCTTTTTTCAAATGCGCCAAAACCGTTTTGTGGTCAATTCCCAGTTCTCCAGCTACATCGTAACTACTAATATGCCGATCTTGCTCCACTTTTTCAAAAATGGCATCAATTTTGTCCGTAACAGGGCGACTAGAGCGATGTGCATCTTTGATATCAAAATTTCCGGATTGAAAACGCTTAAACCATATTTACGCTAATTACGAAGGTGCCAGCCGGAGGATCCAAAAAAAACCAATTTTATTTTAATTAAATTTAATGATAAAATCTACTAGCTAAGTTACAAGTACTCAGCCGATATTAGGCTATAAAATGACTCGATATAAAATTATTTCCTTAAAACTAAATTTGCCTTGTGCAATCATTACGTGCGTCATTAGGAAATAAGAACACGTGTAAGCAGCTTGTTACTAGGTCATGCCTAGCTAAGCAGTTCTCTTAGGAGTATATGGTATAACACGCTACTCTCACAGATACTGCATTAGTTCCATAAACATCACAATTTTTTTTCGCGGCTTGTGTTGCATTTTTACCTTTTTTGTAGTAATATTTTAAAATGTATCGAATTTTTTCATTAGATTCACTCATTTTAACAATAAAAAAAACAAATGAAAATCACACATTTTCCTAATTTGAATTTGGAATTGTCTTCTTTAAAATTAAAACTTTTTAATGATACCAAAACCAGCCAGATACAAATGGTATAGTCAAAGAGATCTTATTACAAGTTCATACATACTATATTTTTCCCCAACCTATTATAATTATAAGATTGAAACATTAGTGATAATAATTAAAACCAAAAAGTATGTACATATATAATGCATAATATAAGTTGCAAAAAAAATGTACGACCAACTGGCAAAAAACATGCGCTCAGTGTAAAATAACAAGACCTATTTGTATGCAATAGATTATTTGATTTGATATGATATGAACTCTGTTTTATTTTTGCCCATAATCAGATCTGGAGGTCACAACATGACATTCAAAAGTATTTTATTGCACTTCGCTGTTTACTGTATTCTTCGGGGAAACTCAGGTATGTATCATAAATTATTAATCTATCTTTCTAGAGTTCCATATTAAATAATCAAAAACCCTTATCAAAATCGTCATGTACATTCATTTTTCTCTCCGTTTGTCGATTTATAAGTGAAATTAATGAAATCTATATCATAATATTATTATATCTGATGGAGTTGCCCAGCTTGTACATTAGCTTGTAGATTAGAAAGGAAATTATATATATAAGGAAAGAGGTAACTCCGTAGTGCCTATAAAAAGTGTGACGTCAGCAATGCTAACATCACGATTGTTGGCTACTTGGTGATAAGCCATATTTGAGTCCTTGAAATAAAATTTCAAGAGTACTCGGTGTCGTTTATTCCAAGAGCGTTACGACTTCCCAGAGAGGTGCGGCCGTAGTATTTATAGGCCTCGGTGCACGTCCACGTGATCACACATTTTTAGGTTAAGTATTGAAATTAAAATAACATCTTGTTGTTTTGCGTTAATTTCACATTACAATAAACTCATATTAATTAAATAAATTATTATTGTTTTTGTAATACGTTAATTGTTGTATTTGCGCCGACATAGATATAGTATACTTTTGTTTATTTTTTTTTTATTGCAGGAGCTTAGTAGACAGGCAGACGGCCCACTTGATGGAAAGCGGTTACCATCGCCTATAGACATTTGCAACACCAAAGGTGCTACAAATGCTCTGCTGCTCTCTTAAGGGAGACTGGAACCTGATCACTAATGTCGGAACACAACTCAAGGTTGTTATGGCGACATACTTTAGACCAGGGGTGGTAGCCATCCAGTCGGGCAAATGCCCTACCACCTGGCAATATATATATATATATTATAATAAAATATATATATATAGTATGTATATATATATACATACTATACGGACGCGAAGATTCTGAAAATGCGACTTTTAAAATTTTTCTCTGTCTGTGTGTCTGTCAGACCTACGGTTGCCAAATATTTTTGAGAAAAATAACGTATTACATTTTTTAAGTAGGGAAAAAATAAAGTATTTGGTAGAAAAAAAACCAGTATTTTTCAAAATTTTATTTATTTCATTTCTTGGAGATACTATTTTTGTGTGCTTCTAGCACACACTAACAACTTTTCATTATTCTTAAATTTTCGAAAGCTATCTTTACATTGCCAATTTCAATTTAAATAAGGAAACAATTCATTTTTTACTAAATTTATATATGTCCTGTTACTTTCTTCTCACCATTTTAGATTCATTACTGAATAAGCTCTCAGTGAAAGCTGGCTCGATAATAGACCAGTAATTATCCATATAAGTGTTTCATTTTACGCATCAGAGTAAATATTGGAAATAGAGTATTTTCACATACTTTATTTTTACGCAAAAGTATACTTCCCATAAATAAAGTAGGATACGTTGTTATAAAGTATGGTTGGCAACCCTAGTTAGACCATCACATGAAAACTACTGAAAAATTTCGACACAGAGGTAGTTTATATTTCGAGTTTTAGGATATTTTTTGTCCCGATATAAATATCGTCGTTTCCGTAGGAAATATTTATATAGCCAACAATATAGTGTCGTCTTGTGATGGCACCGCACTTCATAAGCAAACGTCGTAAAAGCAACGCGAACGAAGTTATAAAAGTTAACTAACTACTTGCCAAAGTTAGTAAAATAAGTAGATATCAGTAAAAAACTGTAACTCGATTCGGGCATATCATGTTCGCCTGGGCCAAAATTGGAATAAATAAAGTTTTAGTTAAGTTGTGTATTTAGAATTTAGATGATTAATATAAAACATTTTCTACTGTAATTTGTCTAACTTTTTGTAGCTGCTGATGATCTTATCTTAGACTACTTAGTTGATGTAGCTAAGTAGTCTAAGTTATTTAAACATCGTTAAGTAGTGTATGTAATTCATTAAAAAATTCCTGTTTGTAATGTACAAAAATGATCTTTTTAGGATAAATAATGTATATGTGACGGTAAATGTGGTTAATTGAAAATGTATATATTTAAAAATTCTCTGACAGAGTATTTGACCGTAAAGAACTCCGAAACTACTCAACCAATTTTGATGATTTTTTTTCATTTTACTGGATCTGTTCCAACTTAGGACAGGATAGGTTTCATTTTAATTTATAATTAATTTTTTTATTGTTTTTTTTTAAGTCGGTACGTATGGGTTCTGTTTTCAACTAACTAAGTTACATAAGCATCAAATAGATGACACCATACATTAAGTCTGGTTTAGATTCACTATTGGAACCAGGTAGCGCTGGGATAGGGTTCTAGGATCCTCCTAATCTCCTGGACCTATTTCGATGATTTTTTGTGTTTGAGTGTGTCTCCAGATGGTTTTGATTCACAATTGGAACCGATAGGAAGCACTAGAATCGCGTTGTAGATTTTTATTTTTTCAGGGCAGGACGTCTGCCGATAAATCTAATCTAATCTAATAAAAAAAAAAACTAACTACTTAACCAATGCAAATGTAAATAGGGTTTTAATTAAGGAATCGTGTTGTCGGTCTAGTGTCTTCCGCAAAAAGACTGACAAGAGGATCGTCGTGCAAAAGCCGCAGCAGTAGTGGCGGGACGAGAGTTGTGTTCTCATACCGATTTAGCTCGTAGCAGTGAGCACAATGGAAATGAAGAGCGAGAAAAATAATTTTCAATATAATTCCAGAAACAATACCAGAAATAGCTTATGAAGTTCAGAATTTACATCATGAAGTACTACTTTTACCCCTTAACAATGTCCCAGTAAAAACAAATGAAAGGGCTAAATATGATAAATTTGTTTTAATAGAAGGAAGTGAAGCGAGAATAGCAGTGTATGGAGAAAGCATTTATAAGATCCACGGAATAAGGTTAGTACGTTGTTGATAGAATCATTATTTCAATACTAGACTTTTTTTAAAGTGAAACTTCTTTAGAATCGTTGTGATTTGAAAATCGATGAAACGAAAAAGTGACACTAAAAAGAGATAAACCCATAAAATTTAACCTTATTTCATTCGAAATAAAACAGTGTTCTCTTTGCCCGTTAGCATTAGTTATCAATTTAAATAAAACTTGTGAATTTTAGCTCTATTTGTAGATATTTAACGCAGCTATTCTTTTATACGTAGATCATTGGTATTTCTGCACAACATTGCATTGAAATTTAAACTTTATGCTAGTGGATTAAAGTATAATTTAGATTGAATTTTTTTAAGTATAATATGTTGACGAATGTAGTCTAAAGGAATTATATTTGTATTAATAAAAGTTGGAGAAGAATCTGTGAGTATATTCTATGAAGTTTCACTCCTGGAGTTTTTGGCGGGAACTGAAAGGGGACGTCGTGCTGTTCAGTTTTATTTTCTAAAAATGTGTAAAATCTCTCTAAAATGAACAATAGATGTAGGATATTGATAGTTTTTGAGTAGTAATTATGTGTTTTTGTGAGAAATGTGAACTGTATAGTCAAATGTGGCCTATCGAGTTTTCACAAGAACTCCGTTATACGGCGTCGATTGTAGCCTACAATACAATTGCGCCTGGCTTAAAGGCCAAGTTGCAAGCCATAAACAAAATAAAAGTTTCACTCCTACTGCGTGTGAACTACACACACACCCTTTTTTTAAATATTCAAATTCAAATACAAAAGTTTCTATTCAAAATGAGTTCCAGTGGAGATGACTTTTTGAAGGTCATACATATAAGTTAAAATTTAAATTTACTCCTTACTATATGTACACTACTTCGCGACGTGTTATTGGTGTTAAGGAGAGGAAACGGCACTCCCAACGACTAAAATAATGTCGGAAGCCAATTTAATTTTTATATTTTTATACGTGCAGGAACGGAGAAAGAATACAATTTTCTGCGGCCCGGCGGCCTGTCGTAAGAGGCGACTAAACAACCCACAGCCAGGTGGTAGAGTATTTGCTCCACTGGATGGCGACCACCCCTGGTCTAGAGTATGCCGCCATAACAACCTTGTGTTGTGTTCCGGCATTAGTGACCAGGTTCCAGTCTCCTTTAAGAGAGCAGCAGCGCATTTAAAGCACCTTTGGTGTTGCAAATGTCCATAGGCGATGGTAACCGCTTTCCATCAAGTGGGCCGTCTGCCTGTCTGCTGAACTCCAGCAATAAAAAATAATAAAAAAAACTTATTATTTTCTTCTTTGGGGGTCATAGAGTTTATTTTTGTTTTTTCATGTACTTGCTTCCACATCTATCACACGACACAAGGCTCTGCAGAGACTGAGCGTGCCAGAAGTGTGCCGTATCAAACGTAGACAGGCACCGTGGTTGAACCAGTAGGAAACTTTCTATTCACACTAGACTTGGGTAGTTCGCGAATGAGAGATAAGAATGAATTAGTTCCCATTACAAAACTCCTACCTCATCCGCTCCGTTAATAACTTTATAGTTCAACAGCTCAATCGGCTCAGTTGCCAACACAGAGCACCATATCGTCAATGTGTACAGTTATAATAATATATAAGAATAAATTATATGTCCTTTTTTTATTCTTAAAAAACTACAAAAAATATTGTACAATCATCTTCATTTTGTTTGAAATAAGGTCTAAATTATTTTGCGTACCCAAGTGAAAATGTGAATTAAAATGTCGCCGTTAGTGTCACGACACAGCTCGCTCATGCTCTTTCGGTTCTTACAAGAGCTAGAGCGAAAGGTGTTGTTGCGATATCTATTCTGTGTCTCCACTAAGCTAAGTGAGCTAAAGGAGTGATACAGTTCTTCGGAGCGAAAGAACTATAAGTCTCTTCTCTTTTTAGTGAGCCATTTGCCCAAGTCTGATTCGCACTACCAGCTACACACAGACCGGTACAGATATAAATTACGTGGCAAAATATTCTTTCCGCCAATCGTATGCGGGCACGGCCCTTGTCTGTCGGCGTCTGCGCGGCCCTGTTATGATAGATATAAATACTTTGGGGCACGTTACATATCGCCCCATACAAAGAGTTTCAAGACGCCACGGGCTTGGCGCCGGGGTCAACACCTAAACTTATACCGTATACCTTTTCTTTTAAATAATGAAGCAAGGAAAACTTTTCGTACTATACTGAGTCCCTCTAATTATGGGGGGCAAGACCTATCTGCGGCGTTAAGCGCCGCACAGCGTGTGCGAAGACTCTGGTACAGGCGTTCCCAACTACTCGGCTAAACTGGCCCCATACCCGGGCTTGTGTAGAAGAACATGAGGTCATGAGTAAAAATACTCCCATGATCAACCGCGCAACAAGCTTTGGTCACTCCGGGAAGCAGAGTGACCAACTTCACCAACAGAGGTTAGACCCGCCGCATCCCCTAATGCAGCGGACCCCTACGATGGAATCATAGGAAGAGATTTTGCGCATACCTGCGTCTCTGGAGGCCAGTCTGACGACGGCGTCCGGGATTCGTATGCACAGCTCTCTCCCTTATACCATTGTATACCTGTAGCCTTGGCATAAAGGCGAAGGATGAGACAACAAGAGGCCTTAGTAGTCATCCCTGACTCAGGTGGCAATAGCATTCCTTCGGGAATGCTAGTACCAGTCCGTGGAGAATGGCCACACGCTCCCACCGCGCTTCATCCGCGGTGGCATGTCCTCAAACAATCCCCTCATTAAAAAAGTTATTAATACGTTAATACAAATTGTATATAAGAGTATTAAGAGCCTCATAGATTTTGCACGAGCGTACTTTCTTATGACGTCGTAAACAGATACAAGTAAAACGAGTCAAATAGCGCAATAATTATTGTTTGAAAAGTAATTAAAATTATTTTTGTCAGGATATTTTAAAAGTAAGACAATAAAATGATATTTTAACGCCTGTTATATATTAGGATTTATTGTAACATTATGTCCGCGTGCCTATTGGTATGCTACGGCACGCGTCTGGCATGCTCACTGCCTGTAGATGCAAATACAAGTTTAGGATTTCGTGTTTGGCAACATGATTATTTTATTTTATAACTAGATATGCCCGCGACTTCGTCCACGCTGGACTTGCAATTGTCGTGGTATTCCCGGAACACAAAGTACCCCAGCATTGGAAAAAGATTGCAAGCTATCGTTTTAGTGGAATCCGTTTCGGAATACGCCAATTGTTACGCACCCGAACAACTACTGCTCCCAGTGAAACGCGTGTGGGATTCCCGGTATAACCAATCACACATTTTATTACATCTAATTTACTATCGATCAGTGAAAAAAATCACATTGGAATTCGATTTTATTTAATCTGAATAAATTCCTAAAGTAAAAAGTAGCGCAAATTTTCAGTCTAAGAATTTTCTGTCGATCAGCGAAAACCGCATCGAAATCGGCGCAGCAGTTTTTACGTGAATCCCGAACAAACAGACAAGAAATCTAAAAAAATTGCATCGTGTTTGTTCTCCGCCGTTTATATAGTCTATTCTATTTTTTGTAAGAGGTGTGTAAGAATGGGCCTAAATGGCGCTCTGTTGTTCGTGCCTACCCCGCAAGGGAACTGGCGTGAAGTTATGTATGTATGTATGTATGTATTTTTTGTAAATAGCTTCAATATGCAGGACACGACATGTTTAGAATGTTTATAATATCATTATATTAAGTCGTGAAGCAAAAACTTTGTACCCCTTTTTACGAAAACCGCGCGGACGGAGGTGTATGAAATTACGCACACTTATAGTTTATATAGAGAAGGAGTGCAGAATGCTAATATTTTTTTTTATTAATGAATAAAAAATTAATTAAATCAATAAAAAAAACACTACACACACTACCATGTATTTGACACACACACATATATACTCTTCTGTTTATTTTTAAAGTCAAATTATCAGTGTAGCCTTGGCGAAATCTGTGATTATACAAGTACAATCTTTGACAACAGAACCTTAATAATGTTCAAACTTATAATTTAAATGAATTATGGTCGAATTTCGACCACTGGCCGACCACTAGTTATAGATAAATGATAATTATGCTTTCTGCTTTACAGCGTCGAAGTCATACCGGAAAATTGGCACTTAAGCACGGAACGAGTACTTTCTGCAAAAGAAAATTCATATGTGTGTTATGTCAAGGTTTGTTGTCTACTTTACTACTACTTGTGGTAGAGTATTTGCCCGACTGGATGGCTACCACACCTGGTCTAGAGTATGCCGCCATAACAACCTTGAGTTGTGTGCCGGCGTTAGTGACCAGGTTCCATTCTCTCCTAAGAGAGCAGCAGCGCATTTATAACCGCTTTCCATCTAGTGGGACGTCTGCCTGTCTGCTGAACTCCTGCAATAAAGTAATACAAACTTTTTACCCTATTATACCCTTTCCAAGCATTTATTTTACTTTTGAAAGATCGATCAGAGATCAATTGGTAATTAATGTCCTAATGCGTTACCGAGTCAATTTGTTATAAAAATCAACTGCATTTATAAATGAATTTTAATCAATTTAAGTTATTTACATATTTTTGCTAAAAATATTATATCCTCTAATAATTATACCCACATTCAAATTTACATATTTTACATACATTAAGCCATTTATTTCATTATTATTTTAATATTTTTCTCTTTAACGTAGAATATTTGTTATTCTCAAACCGATTACTTTCAATTTATTTAGGTACAGTGTCGATGGTTTAATAGTCTGTGCGTTACGTGACTCACAGAACATCACTATTACGTCACCCACAATAATAAAGTATGACAATTGTGTCATTTGTTTCATGTCGGCTTTACTGTCTAAATATATGCAATCTGATAGACGTGCAAACGTCAAAAGTAAAATTAACACGCGTATACAAGCTTTTATGCCAATAATTTAGACGCACGGCGATCTTTAATAAGGGTTATTTTCAATTCCCCTGCAATCCACTCATCAGATCCTGACACGGTGACCATAGGACTACCTAGGGAGTAGCCACCTTTTGACTTATTCATCTATCCCAAGGAAACGACGTCTTTATTTATCGGGATAAAAGGTATCCTAAGTATTAACTCGGGATACAAGCTAGCCTCATGACGAGGTTTTTTTTAACTATTTTGACAAAACAACAGTATTGTACAGAATTCAATGTTATGACTCTTATACATAAGTATTTTGAATTAATACAACACCAACCACATACGCCACAATGACATATTAAATCAATTGAAAATGCACTAACTACTACTACTAGCTGTTATCAGAAATCTTATATCTTATCTTATACTAATATATAAACTCTTCAGTTTGTTTGTTTGAACGCGCTAATCTATATAGTGTATCATCTATGCGCTAATCTCAGGAACTACTGGTCTGATTTGAAAAATTCTTTCAGTTTTAAATAGCCCATTTATTGAGGAAGGCTATAGGCTATATATCATCACGCTAAGACCAATAGGAGCGGAGCACTAATGAAGAATGTTTCAAAATCGGGGGGGCTTTGAAAACAAATTCCACGCCGTCGGCGTCACGGGTACAGCTAGTAATAGTATAAATAGATAGATAGATTAACACTTTAATGAATACACCATTACAGAAAACTTACAAATTAGTATAATTCTAATTGTGTACACAGGGCGGTCTTATCGCTAAAAAGCGATCTCTTCCAGTCAATCCGTGGCAAGATTATTGCTGATTAAAAGTCGCGATAGTGGTATACATAATTATTGTACGATTACTTACATTTTAATAATAAATATATAACGATATTATAGGTATATATACAAATATAGTAAGTAGTATATATTTTGTTAGATTATCTGCTGACTTATTTATTCAGATATACAGTTTCAGATACACCAAATATATAGTTCTATGAGAAGAGAATGGGAAATAACTTTTAGTTTCAACGGTTATGGTGATATATCTAAAAAAATTGCAGTTCATGTAAGGCCGTCAGAAGGTAAATATGTGTATATCTTAAATAGTAATAGATTTCTAAAAGGTATGAATTTCACAATATTTTTTAACGAGGTGAATCCGTTAGAGGATTATCCAGCGTGGTAAAAACGCTGCGGAGAGTGTAGGATACGCCACGTTGGGGTGACACTCGTAAGCGAGAAATTCTATTGCCACGCCACGGACAGGAATACCCACTAAAACCCCTCAATATTCCTTCCTACAGTTTACGTCAGGGCTACAAGAGGAGAATGCGAAAGCTAGACTAACTCCGCGGGCCCTGGCCGGTTGGCTATTCTAGGCCACATCCACTACCAGGGCGAAACATAACCTCCGACATCGTCAGTCTCTATCTGGCATGGGGCGGCTATAACCTCCGGCATCATCAGTCTCTATCCGATGTGGGGCAGCTATAACCTCCGACATCGTCAGTCTCTATCTGGCGTGGGGCGGCTATAACCTCCGGCATCGTCAGTCTCTATCCGGTGTGGGGCAGCTGTAACCTCCGGCATGGTCAGTCTCTATCCGGTGTGGGGCAGCTATAACCTCCGGCATCGTCAGTCTCTATCTGGCGTGGGGCAGCTATAACCTCCGGCATCGTCAGTCTCTATCTGGCGTGGGGCGGCTATAACCTCCGGCATTGTCAGTCTCTATCCGGTGTGGGGCAGCTATAACCTCCGACATCGTCAGTCTCTATCTGGCGTGGGGCGGCTATAGCCTCCGGCATCGTCAGTCTCTATCTGGCGTGGGAAGGCTATAACCTCCGGCATCGTCAGTCTCTATCCGGTGTGGGGCAGCTATAACCTCCGGCATCGTCAGTCTCTATCTGGCATGGGGCGGCTATAACCTCCGGCATCGTCAGTCTCTATCCGGTGTGGGGCAGCTATAACCTCCGACATCGTCAGTCTCTATCTGGCGTGGGGCGGCTATAACCTCCGGCATCGTCAGTCTCTATCCGGTGTGGGGCAGCTATAACTTCCGGCATCGTCAGTCTCTATCTGGCGTGGGAAGGCTGTAACCTCCGGCATCGTCAGTCTTTATCCGGTGTAGAGCAGCTATAACCTCCGGCATCATCAGTCTCTATCTGGCGTAGGAAGGCTATAACTTGTCCAGGGTTGCTCACGAAGGCCAAAGATCAATGCAGGCCTTATATTGCTGGTGCGTCCGACCACGGATACTCGGCCTCCTCCTAGGCAAGCATGATGTTCTCGCAAAAGGAGGAGGCAACGTCCCACAGTTCACAATGCTGCTCTGCAGTGGAGTGGAACATACCTGGAGCATGTGCAGCACAGTGTTCTTGTCGCCCGTCTAGCAATGGTGTCACCCTGATGATCATTCACAGCCCAATCGATACCGGACCTCCTGAAGCAGCGTCGTCATAAAAGGATGTGCACTAGCGCAGTCCACCTACTTCTTGTTGCCAAAATAGCGACCAAGATTTTTTAGTTGACTAACCGGGTGGCTTTTTTTATTTCATCTTCCGTGCTCATGCTATTGAAAAGTGGCCGAAACATCGGTTAAAAATCAAATAAAATACCGCGCTTAAAACCGTTACAACATAATTTTATTATGTGTAGGTACTAGTAGCGAAAACTTAAGATAATAAAAATAATCTCGCTGGCCGCAGGTCGCAAGTGCCGGTGGTGCATCAAATTCAAATATAAAACTCAGACCTCGCTGCCAAAAAGCATCTCATTTCATTTCATTGTCAAGTCCGCTGCCCTAATATCGTTCGTTAGGGAAGATTTATATTAGACCGGGCCGTGTCCGGGGCGTGCCGTGTACGTGGCCCGGACGGGGCACGAATTTGAAACGTTACATACATTTTGTATGAAGCTGTTTATATTACACAGTGCAGGGACGAGCGTTGTCCGGGCCCGGACGGGACACGTATCCTGCACTGTGTAATATAAACAGCTTCATACAAAATGTATGTAACGTTTCAAATTCGTGCCCCGTCCGGGCCGCGTACACGGAACGCCCCGGACACGGCCCGGTCTAATATAAATCTTCCCTTACTCTTTGGATTGCAATGACTTATTTTAACGTATTACTTATTTACTTATTTTAATTTTTGAAACATATTGTTACAATTTGGGCCACCTGCATATCTATAAACAAAGCACATTTATTATCCGCCCGCGTTTGAGCTAATAACATTGAAACTATTTATGACTGCGTTCTTTTGTTAACTTCGAGTTTAAAATTTGTGATTGGAAAAAAAGAGCCCATTGTCTATTGTAATCTTTATGGTAGTCAGTAGCCAGGTGCGATTCTTGGAAAACTCAGTCCACGCGGTCAAGCAGACATATTGTATTTGTGCAGTATAACGCAATGCCCCAATGGAGGGGTGAGGCAATATAGCGATAACCAGCCGCGAGGCAAGACTTGTGTACATTCGGTAATCTATTTAGTGACGGACTTTGCGCGTGTTATTGAATCGTGCATTACGTTAGCACTGGTTGTGTTCAGTTACATTTGTACTTGTGTTATACGTGTTTGTATAGTTCTAATAAATTCTATAGTAATTCTAACGCCATTTTAATTCGAGTCCTGCAACTCGTAACAATATTTTTACAAGTATTTACACCTTACAAAACAATATATTATAAGAAACCTAAAAATAAAACTACTACACAGATATTTACAACTAATACATAGATTCCAGGTCACTTTCGGTGGGGAGCTCCTCAAAATGCCGACCGCAATTCCACGGTTGACTTGTATTTTGTAACCACAGCGTGCGTTACAAAATACAGGTCACGATTTTGGTTATGCGAGACTACTACGCGTAACCAAAACTCACGATTTTTGAACTATTTATCTTGTTTGCCAAAATAGCTAAGAAACCAAAATGACAACAATATCGTCTGTGTGTTACAGTTTCAAATGGCCTTAGTGTATCTGTGAAACCAAATAAGCTAATCACTACACAAATAGCATCGCATGCAATTAAGGATTTTGATGCTTTTGGATGTTTGGTATACAAAGATCAAGACGACTTGGAGATGAGATGTAAACAATCTATAAGCAATACAATCTTAATGGAATGGAGTCCTAGTAAGTTGTCATACACGTAACAAAATACTATTGTTGTTCGTAAATAAGAAATAGAAACATATATACATACATACATAACTTCACGCCAGTTCCCTTGCGGGGTAGGCACGAACAACAGAGCGCCATTCAGGCTTATTCTTACACACCTCACTTGCTTCTTTGACATTCATAGCTCTTGTCATGCACGCTTGTCTGTTCTTAAGGCTCCTGACATCACCTTCTGCTAGTACACGATCAATTTGATCATGGAAGGCGCGTGACATAGAAACAGTACTAAAATAAAAGCTTAGTCATACCTCTTTTATAAAGTGATACAGTATAGACCAGTGCAGGTGAAGCAAAACTGTTGTAGGCTGCTTTATGACTTCTCGGTGCAGGCGCGGTGCGCAATCGGTATGCTCGGTAGGTACACGCGGTGCCGAAAGCTTACCGAGCACCTATATTTCTAGGAGCGTTTCCTGATTCGCTAGGTGGGCCACTCCTGCACCGATACCGAGCAAATCAGGAGACGCTCATAAAAATACACACGTTCGGTAAGCACAAGTATACTAAGCATAATGATTCCACACCGCTGCTGCACCTTCACATCAGGCAGTGGCCTTAAATTTCTATTATTTTGTGGAACGTGCCAGAAATTTAAAATAAGAAGTGGTTTTTATCGGTAATTTGATTATAGATTAGTTATGTTACTAAATTAAGTATGCATAAGTCCATTTATTTATGTAGAGTAAAATGCAACTTACTTTTATCTTGAACAAGAATATTTGTTTAAAGCCGAAAGCTCTCAGAAGGCCCACCTGATGGTAGTTATCGTCGCCTACCGATATTTTTCATACACACTAAGAGCATAGACCCAGGTGGTAACGAAAAACGAAATTACAAAATTTACATTGACTTCCTAAAGTTAACTCATATAATTTAAATACAACATATCTTGCGGCCACTCTGGTCACAATTCTGTCACGTGTTGATACAAAAGAGATGGCAAAGTCCTTATCTAGATATAAAATAATATGATATTGACTAGAAAAAGAATAATTTTCAATAAATGATTTACTTAAAATCTATTACAGGTTTTGAAGACAAGGACTCTGTAAAAAAAAATGGTAAAGAAGCAGCAATATATTCCAATCGTTTAAAATTAATACATAATGGAAATTACACGGATTGTATTGAACATATGATTAGAGACACCATAATCGTACGGATTTTCCTTGTTCTAAGTACAACTAAATCCTGGCCGAATGATAATTCTGGTAAGATCTTGGTTTAAAATTTAACTTTCAGCACAACGAAGTAGTGTCTCCAGAGTCAAATATTATATCTATATGTTCTCGCCTCTATCCAAAACTTAAATGACCGCAAACAAGACCAACATTATCAAACGAGCAATAGTGTACAATTGATAGTAAACTACGATCAACCACTAAAACTATAAAATATAGTCATGATTTAACCTTACAGTAAAAGTGTAATAAAAGTTATTATAGTAAACCTAGGTGCATAAAATACATGTAATAAAAAGTAAATTTTGGAAATGGAGGCAATAAGTAGTAAGTAAATAAATGTACTAGAATAAAAAACAAAAATGTTTCAGTATAGGTATAAGCTTATTGAAATGAAATAAAAGAAAACTTACGCATTATTCCGCATAGAAAAGAGTACAAATAGAAAGAAATAAAAATATAAGAAAGGTCATAAAAACCTTATCTCAGATAGTCGCAAAAGAGGGAGCGAAAAGAAAAAAAACACTCTTGCTACCAGCCCTAACCACATAAGGTTCCCTCAGTACCAAGTGTTAAAACAAATTCACTTCAACCGCTTTCTGATTTGCCGGTGCAGCAGCGATACGAATCGGCAAGCTCGGTATACGCAGTGCCGAAAGCTTACCGAGCGCCTATATTTCTATGAGCGTTTTCTGATTCGCTTGGTGACGATGCGGGACAACAGATAAAAGCGAATCGGAATGTTCATTACCTAATGAAGCAATTAATTCTGGCCAAAGAGCTAGCCTGTATTTAGGGCAACGGATCAGCGTTGCCATATAACGTGGAAATGCGGCCAGCATTATGGGAACTCTCCCCCCTAACATAGATCTAAAGTTCTCTAGATTTTTCACCTGTAAATATGTGTAATAGTATTTCATTTATAATTTTTTTTACAGTATAGTTTAGTTTTTAAGATAGTTTAGTTTATAATTTAGTGTATATATTCCGTGATAGTAAATAACAAAGAATATTAATTCTTTTGATTCCAGTAAAGCCAATTTCAAGCGATGACCGCGACGGCTGTGCAAAGTATGTCAGTTGTTTATACGGTTCTGGGGTGCTAAAACAAAATGATTATTGTGTCAAACCTACAGACACTGAACCTGGTAAGTCTGTTGTTGTTTTTACTATTTTAGTACCGATCACGGCGTGGTTCGTGAATCAAGAAGAAACATACATACATATTTGAAAAACTTTTGACTTTAATAAAATTGATTGGACAAAGGTAGGTTAGGTTAGAAGGTGATGTCAGGAGCCTTAAGAACAGACGAGCGTGCATGACAAGAGCTATGAATGTCAAAGAAGCAAGTGAGGTGTGTAAGAATAAGCCTAAATGGCGCTCTGTTGTTCGTGCCTACCCCGCAAGGGAACTGGCGTCAAGTTATGTATGTATGTATGTATGGATTGGACAACAGCTTCTACGTCTATAAAAATGTCCATTTCCATGTTATCAAAATTTTATTTATTTATAATAGCCAACCTCTATCTCGAATAGAGCTCTTATATGCTAACTTTTTACATGACTTTACTTACTTTTATCTGTGCAGGAACAGAGAAAGTATACAATTTCCTGCGGCCGGGCGGCCTGTCATAAGAGGTGACAAAACAAACCACAGCCAGGTAGTAGGGCATTTGTCCGACTGGATGGCTACCACCCCTGGTCTATAGCATGTCGCCATAACAACCTTGAGTTGCGTTCTGGCATTAGTGACCAGGTTCCAGTCTCCCTTAAGAGAACAGCAGCGCATTTGTAGCACCTTTGGTGTTGCAAGTGTCCATAGGCAATGGTAAACGCTTTCCACGAAGTGGGCCGTCTGCCTGTCTGCTGAACTCATGCAATAAAAATAAATGTTGTGTAGTTTCTAGAATGTGATCTTTATATGAAGACACAGCTAAATGTCAGCACAGTAAGCCGCTGCGGACGCCTACATTTATCTGCGCACGGGTGCACTCGGCTTAAAATCTTATTATTATAATTATAAGATATAACAGATATACAAAGCAAAAGTGGATGGATGCAGAAGTCGTGGAAGGCCACGACCCACCTTCTATGATCAAATTGATCGTGTACTAGCAGAAGGTGATGTCAGGAGCCTTAAAAACAGACGAGCGTGCATGACAAGAGTTATGAATGTCAAAGAAGCAAGTGAGGTGTGTAAGAATAAGCCTAAATGGCGCTCTGTCGTTCGTGCCTACCCCGCAAGGGAACTGGCGTGAAGTTATGTATGTATGTATGTGTAAGATATAACAAAAAAAAAAAATACTTTTAAAATTTTATTGAACGCCTTAACGATTTTGTTAAAATAATCTTATTTTGTATTTGAACGAAGCAACAGATGTCTATGTTATTGTGGATCATATGCCTAGTCTACATGATACTATTTCTTGTCTTTTTTATTTATACAATAGTATGTTCTTACATATAACCTTCCATCTGTATTGTTTCTACTTAGTGTACCTACCTATATTTTGTATCAACCCAAAATGTTGAAATGGTTTTTATTCTTACAGCTATTTAAACTATATTACGTTTATAATATATGACCATATTTACGTATAAGTAACTTATTATATTACATATTTTTGTTTCTATTGGCAACCTGTTGCATAATTACATGTACGAGTATCTATCTGATTGCGATTTTTAAACCTAGCCATTTTCATAAATCGATTAACTGCCTTGGCTTCTTTATGTAAGTAAATAATAAATTAAATTATTATTCAAAGTATTTTGCTGAATACTGAATTTTTTAAAAGTTAAATAAGTTACAAAATAAATCTACTGTCTAATCTATGAACCCTCTTACGCAATATGGTATTGCTGTTTTAAGAAGAAGCGATGAGAAAATCTCCGGCAAAGCACATAGATAACTTTACTGGCACTTACTTAGACCTCTCTCTTTTCTTTCACCTTCTGCAAATTATTTTGTGTTGGCACAATAAGTCTTTTCCTTTATACTCCTCTACTCTGGCTTGTCACACCACAAATCATCATCTAATCCTTCATATAATCTATCCGTCTCTTTTTTGATCTATCTTTACATTGGTACACGTCGATCTTTCAGTTTAATATGTCTTTTCTCACATAACTTTCGTCCATCCTCATCACATGACCATAACACCTTAGTCTTCTTCCTCTCAATTTCTCAGTCACGGGTAGAACTTTCAAAGATCCCCTTAAGTACTCATTTCTCACCTCGTCCATTCTTGTAGCACTTTCATAGTTAAAACACCTTAAATGGCACTAATTAAAATTGGAATAAAGCCGAACATAGATACATACATACATACATACATAACTTCACGCCAGTTCCTTGGCACGAACAACAGAGTGCCATTTAGGCTTATTCTTACACACCTCACTTGCCTCTTTGACATTCATAACTCTTGTCATGCAAGCTCGTCTGAACATAGATGATATCTTTAAACCTAAACGCTGTTATAATACTTATAATCTAAAAACCCTTTGTTGTAAATTGATTAGAGAAAAGTATTCCGATTACCATGCCATCTACACAGATGGGTAGATGGGTCTAAAAGTAACAACAATTGTGGCGCTGCATTTTTTGATTCTGAAACTGAGTTTTCTCTCAAATTTAGTGTGAACGCTAAAGTGTCTATAATGCACATAGAACTTATTGCTATCTCGGAAGCACTGTCTTATATCGATTCATTGAATAGCGACAAGTTTGTTATTTTCACTGACTCTAAAAGTGCTCTTCTTCATTTAATAAAATGCACAAATACCTTGCACAGAGGGCTTCCACTGGCTTATTCAATTATAAGGAACTAGCTGTGCCCGCGACGTCGTCGGCGTGGAATTTGCTTTCAAAACCCTCTGATTTTGAAACATTCTTCATTGGTGCTCCGCTCTTAATGGTCTTAGCGTGATGATATATAGCCTATAGCCTTCCTCGATAAATGGGCTATCCAACACTGAAAGAATTTTTCAAATCAGACCAGTAGTTCCTGAGATTAGCGCGTTCAATCAAACAATATATTAGTACATTTGGCTACAACACTAATAGTTACATTTTAAATATCGCGATATCTTTTGAATGAAACGTCCGAATTGAATAATTCAAAAAGTTCTAGAAAAGTATTGAATTCGTCTTGAATATGCAGTAATTTATTTTGATAAGGATTAATACCAAGGTACAAAATAAAGAGTTTTTGAAGCGCCAGCATTTTAATTATTAAAAACAAAAAAAAAAAACACTTATTGTGAGATAACTACAATAGTTAGACATATGGTTACGCGATATTTTTTGTAGACAATTATTCTGCAAAGTGGTAGTACAATCAGACCAATTGAATTATGACCCACTTTTGCTAATAAATCCTTTAAAACCATCAAAGTAGTAAGGTATATCGTGTGTGTTGCACTTAAGACGTTTTAAACATTAATAAAAATGCGTCACTAGGCTCAGAGAAATACGCAATTTTAAACTTTGTTATCATTAAATTAGATATGTTTTAGGTAAAACAGTAATGGTTTGAAATACTTTGAATCCCGAACTGAAATCTGTCTTATAATTCTAACTCTTTTCGTTATAGAAAAAGTATTATAATTTTAAAAATAAAATGTCATTCTGAAAGTGTATCAGAAGTCAAGTATAGTCAATAAGAAAAAAAAAAAAAATTAGAACTCAATATGTAGAATTAAATACTTATTTAAATTGTATAATGGCTAGTCTCGCAGAACCAAGAGCTCGGATTGTAGTGCTCAGTGAGGAAGGCTATGGCATTCGAGAAATATCACGAGTGTTAAATATAAGTCGGAACACAGTGAGAACATGGATCAGAGGGCACGCTGAAGAGGGCGGCTAAACTTTTACAGAGAGTGTCATCAGATTAACGGAAATTAAGTTTAGGGGTATACATACGCCTTAAATATAGACACTAGACCTGTTATTTGGGCTAGGAAACCAGTTTTTAGGGTCCACCAACAAGTTTTGAATGAATAATGGGAAAAATAAAAATACGTTTGATAAACAAGGTTATGTCACTTTTGTTGAAAAAAGTTGTGATTTGTGTTTAGGATTACATTTACACCTGATATATAAACACTAAAACTGTTTTTTAATTTAGTAAACAAGTTTTTAATTAGTTATTATAATTTTAAAGTTTATAATAATAAATCACAGTACTGTCACTTTTTTTACTTTACGACGACAATAGGCATAAGAAAAAAAAATGTTAACTGTTCGATATGTCAATAATATCGATTTTTAAATATGAAAATCATTTGATACGTCAATGAAATCGATTTTTAAATACTAAAATTGTTTTTTTTAATTATATATTGTGAGTTTGAATTAGTAGTATTTTCTAAACAATTTATTTTTATTATAGAATCGATGTACAATTTGCTATAGTCTATTTGCCGCCTTTTTTAATCCATTTTAGATTTGAGTTAGGGATATCCTTACAGTCTTTTTATAGCCACTAAGGTTGTGATCGAAAGTCGCGACCAGTGGCTAAAATGGTGAGTTGGTTAGGTTGTGTTAGTCTTTAGACCAAAGCGCACGAGCCGAGCGAGCGAAGCGAGCGTGCCGCGGCAGCGGCCGGCGAGTGCTAGAACCGACTGGTCACCATTTATTTATTGATAACTATTTAAATAATGGTTACAAATCGGTTGTGACATTTGCTGACCACTGTCATGCCACACTCGCTTTGCTCGCTCGGCTTGTGGGCTTTAGTCTGCGTTTTTAGACTGTTTTAAATGTTTTTTACATTGACCACTACTTTTCTTCTGCATTTCTCGTCTTTAGAAATAAGAAATAACTACACCATTTTGAAAAAAATTAGTCATGTTTACAAAAAAAATAATATCTCAAAAACTACATGTCTCCTAGACATGGGGGTTGCAGAAGGGAGAAGTACTCCTCCCCTCCTCCCCCCTCCGCCCCCCACTACTTAAAATTCAGTGACCACTAATGTAAAGTTTAACCGCCTACTTCAGGCTATAAAAAAAAGGTATAGGTGAACTTGTCCAAATTTCTCCTCGTCAAAACGCATTAAAGCCTGAAGAACAGACGAGCGTGTATGACAAGAGTTATGAATGTGAAAGAAGCAAGTGAGGTGTGTAAGAATAAGCCTAAATGGCGCTCTGTTGTTCGTGCCTACCCCGCAAGGGAACTGGCATGAAGCTATGTATGTATGTATATATATAATATTATATTACATATTTTTGTTTCTATTGCATTTACGTGTATGTATCTGGTTCTAGGTCCAAAAATCCTAGCCGTTTTCATAAAATAATTATCTGCCTTGGTTTCTTTATGTAAGTAAACAATAAATTACATACATATATACATAACTTCACGCCAGTTCCCTTCCGAGGTAGGCACGAACAACAGAGCGCCATTTAGGCTTATTCTTACACACCTCGCTTGCTTCTTTGACATTCATAACTCTTGTCATGCACGCTCGTCTATTCTTAAGGCTCCTGACATCACCTTCTACTAGTACACGATCAATAAATACTAAATTAAATTATTATTCAAACTATTTTCCTAAATACCATTTTTAAAAATTAAATTAAGTTAAAAAATAAATCTACTGTATCTATGAACCCTGTTCCGCAATGTGGTATTGCTGTTTTAAGGCGAAGAAGCGATGAGAAAATCTCCAGCAAAACGCATAGATAGAAACTTTATTAGCCCTTACTTAGACTTCTCTTTCAGCTTCTCCCAATTATTTTGAGTTGGCACTATAAGTCTTTTCCTTTATACTCCTCTATTCTGGAAGGTCACACCACAAATCATCATCTAATCTTTCATATAATCTATCCGTCTCTTTTTTAGTCTACCTTTACATTTGTACCCGTCAGTCTTTCAGTTTAACATTAAACTGTCTCATCACATATGCATACCACCTTAGTTGTCTTCCTCTCAATTTCTCAGTCACGGGTAGAACTTTCAAATATCCCCTTATATACTCATTTCTCACCTTATGCATTCTTGTATCACTTTCTTAGTTGAAACACCTTAAATGGCAATTATTAATAATACCCACAGTGAATTACAAATAATACCCATAGTGCAAGATATATTTGAGTCATTTTGATGGAAACTGAATCTAGAATTCATTTATTTATTTTATACATATTACATCACTTTTTAAGGAGAAAAGTATAAAACAAGCAGAATATATTTCTCACAGTCTTACTACCAATCAGATAATAAATAATTTTGTAGCGTCTTATCGTATGCATTTTATCTAAGTATTATGACGGCCTCTGTAGTCGGGCGGGCTAAGTCTTTGCCGGCCTACCTCACTGCAACGTAGAGGCTCCGGGTTCGATTCCTGGTGTAGTAAATTTCGGAAACGTATTTCCTCCGTTATTTACTATGGTTTGGGTGTCTGGGATCGGCCCCAGAGTAGTCCGTTGTATATTACCCATAACACAAGCGTAACTTGCTTAATTTGGGGATATACTACAATATGTTTGTCTGCCGATTATTATGCATTGAACTGTATTGGACCAGAAAGGACACACTATTAATAATCGCAATAGCAAGACTCGCGAAGTAGAGAAAGCTATTTTATTTTTTTAATGAGGGGAAATCCGATTGATGACCATCAGCCGGATCAGGGAAAGGGAGAGCCCCGGCTGGTGTGTGGGATTCGCCAGGTCCGGGTGGCACTTAGGGATACCCATAAAATTCCCTCGGCGCTCCGTCCTTCGCGCTAGTTCCCGGGCCACGAGTATTCGGCCTAGCCACTTCGCAGGCCCTGGCAGGTGGCGGCCCATAAGGCCTCTCCCGAGGGGCAAGCCCCCGGCGATTTCAGACTCTGTGCATGGGGCGGTTTGTAATGTGCCCCATGGGAGGAAAGGTGGACTCGCGCAGAACATCTGCGCGCCTCCATCTCGGCGGTATTAACGGTGGGTGGGAAACCTATCACTGACCCACCCGCGCCGCCCATAGTAAAGCCAATGGCAACTAACACTCCTGGAACTTATAATAATGTGAGCAATTGAAGAAAGATCAACACAGATAATTGAGCGAAAGACTGAGCTAAAAAAGAACGCAGGGGAATTACATTCTCAGTTAGTTACTGCTCTTGAGGAAAGAGGTTATTAATCCAGATACTGGGTTTGACAAATGTAGTGTGGTGGCTATGAGTGCACTCATTGTGTGCTCAGAAATAAAGAACCACCTAAGAGAAGCTCACTAGTACATCGAGAAAGTAGAAAATAATAATCGTTTATTTATTATTATTACATTAAAGCAGCGATATTGTTACGAGTTACAGGACTCGAATTAAAATGCCGTTGGAATTATTATAGAGTTTATTAGAAATATACAAACACAGGTACAAATATAACTGAACACAACCAGTGCAAACGTAATGCAAGATTCAATAACACGCGCAGAGTCCGTCACTAAATAGATCACCGAATGTACACAAGTCTCGCCTTGATCGTGGTTCTCGCTCGACTGTCGCTAGACTGCCGATCTCTCCATTGGGCCATTGCTTTATACTGCACCGATATAATATGGCTGCCTGCCCGCGTAGATAGAATTTCTTAGAATCAGTTCGACACACCTGTCTAATGACTGTCATAAAATACAATACACAATAGGCTGTTTTTATAATTACATATTTTAAACACAAAGTAAATAAAAGAAGTTCAAATAAGGCAAGGTAATAAAGTGTGTGTTTTATGGTAGGCAAGTATGCGTCCACTTTTGGCGTGTAACAATATAATTGCTAGTCCAGTTTTAGATGTTAATAATGTTACATGCCGAAAAAAAGTTAATGCACATCTGCCTACCATAAACCTGGTTTATTACCTTTCCCGCATTTGGACTTCTTGCGTTTACTTTGTGTTTAAAATTTGTAATTAAGAAAAACATTATATTGTTATTGTACTTGTTTTATGGCAGTCATTAGGCAGGTGTGTCGAACTAATTCTTGAAAGTTATTGTTTTGCGTCGAGGCATATTGTATTTGTATAGAATAAAAGGAATGACCGATGACGGAGGGGTGAGGCAGTCAAGCGAGGATTACGATACGAGCAAGACGTATATTCGATAAGCGATATAGTGACGGACTTTGAGCGTGTTATTGAATTGTGCAGTTTGTACTGGTTGCGTCCAGTTATATTTGTACCTGTGTTATACGTGTTTGTATAGTTCTAATAAATTCTATAATAATTCCAACGGCATTTTAATTCGAGTCCCACACTCGTAACAATAATTTTAATTTAGCTACAAATGCAATATCGGAAATTTTATAAATCCCTATTAATATTATAAATGCGAAAGTAACTCTGTCTGTCTGTCTGTCTGTCTGTCTGTCTGTCTGTCTGTCTGTCTGTCTGTTCCGTTTTCACGTAAAAACTACTGGACCGATTTGGCTGAAACTCAGTATATATATATTTTCGATGCCGAGAATGAACATAGGATACTTTTTATCCCGGAAAATGGGATAGTTTCCGGGATAAAAGTATATTTGTCTCTCTGTTTGTTATCCTTTTACGGAAAGACTTTTGGACCGATTTGGCTGATACTCGGTACATATGTAATTTGAATACCGAGGGTGGACAAGGGATATTTTTCATCCCGGATAATGGGATAGATTTTGGGATAGATTTATGTAAAGATTATCCCAAAAGTGGGACAGGCTTTGGTTGGTTTTGTGATTTGCCATTTTCATCATTTTGGTTATTTTGCCCTTTTGCCCTTTTGCTCTTTTGCCCTTTTGCCCTTTTGCCCTTTTGCCCTTTTGCCCTTTTGCCCTTTTGCCCTTTTGCCCTTTTGCCCTTTTGCCCTTTTGCCCTTTTGCCCTTTTGCCCTTTTGCCCTTTTGCCCTTTTGCCCTTTTGCCCTTTTGCCCTTTTGCCCTTTTGCCCTTTTGCCCTTTTGCCCTTTTGCCCTTTTGCCCTTTTGCCCTTTTGCCCTTTTGCCCTTTTGCCCTTTTGCCCTTTTGCCCTTTTGCCCTTTTGCCCTTTTGCCCTTTTGCCCTTTCGCCCTTTCGCCCTTTCGCCCTTTCGCCCTTTCGCCCTTTCGCCCTTTCGCCCTTTCGCCCTTTCGCCCTTTCGCCCTTTCGCCCTTTCGCCCTTTCGCCCTTTCGCCCTTTCGCCCTTTCGCCCTTTCGCCCTTTCGCCCTTTCGCCCTTTCGCCCTTTCGCCCTTTCGCCCTTTCGCCCTTTCGCCCTTTCGCCCTTTCGCCCTTTCGCCCTTTCGCCCTTTCGCCCTTTCGCCCTTTCGCCCTTTCGCCCTTTCGCCCTTTCGCCCTTTCGCCCTTTCGCCCTTTCGCCCTTTCGCCCTTTCGCTCTTTCGCTCTTTCGCTCTTTCGCTCTTTCGCTCTTTCGCTCTTTCGCTCTTTCGCTCTTTCGCTCTTTCGCTCTTTCGCTCTTTCGCTCTTTCGCTCTTTCGCTCTTTCGCTCTTTCGCTCTTTCGCTCTTTCGCTCTTTCGCTCTTTCGCTCTTTCGCTCTTTCGCTCTTTCGCTCTTTCGCTCTTTCGCTCTTTCGCTCTTTCGCTCTTTCGCTCTTTCGCTCTTTCGCTCTTTCGCTCTTTCGCTCTTTCGCTCTTTCGCTCTTTCGCTCTTTCGCTCTTTCGCTCTTTCGCTCTTTCGCTCTTTCGCTCTTTCGCTCTTTCGCTCTTTCGCTCTTTCGCTCTTTCGCTCTTTCGCTCTTTCGCTCTTTCGCTCTTTCGCTCTTTTGCTCTTTTGCTCTTTTGCTCTTTTGCTCTTTTGCTCTTTTGCTCTTTTGCTCTTTTGCTCTTTTGCTCTTTTGCTCTTTTGCTCTTTTGCTCTTTTGCTCTTTTGCTCTTTTGCTCTTTTGCTCTTTTGCTCTTTTGCTCTTTTGCTCTTTTGCTCTTTTGCTCTTTTGCTCTTTTGCTCTTTTGCTCTTTTGCTCTTTTGCTCTTTTGCTCTTTTGCTCTTTTGCTCTTTTGCTCTTTTGCTCTTTTGCTCTTTTGCTCTTTTGCTCTTTTGCTCTTTTGCTCTTTTGCTCTTTTGCTCTTTTGCTCTTTTGCTCTTTTGCTCTTTTGCTCTTTTGCTCTTTTGCTCTTTTGCTCTTTTGCTCTTTTGCTCTTTTGCTCTTTTGCTCTTTTGCTCTTTTGCTCTTTTGCTCTTTTGCTCTTTTGCTCTTGCTCTTTTGCTCTTTTGCTCTTTTGCTCTTTTGCTCTTTTGCTCTTTTGCTCTTTTGCTCTTTTGCTCTTTTGCTCTTTTGCTCTTTTGCTCTTTTGCTCTTTTGCTCTTTTGCTCTTTTGCTCTTTTGCTCTTTTGCTCTTTTGCTCTTTTGCTCTTTTGCTCTTTTGCTCTTTTGCTCTTTTGCTCTTTTGCTCTTTTGCTCTTTTGCTCTTTTGCTCTTTTGCTCTTTTGCTCTTTTGCTCTTTTGCTCTTTTGCTCTTTTGCTCTTTTGCTCTTTTGCTCTTTTGCTCTTTTGCTCTTTTGCTCTTTTGCTCTTTTGCTCTTTTGCTCTTTTGCTCTTTTGCTCTTTTGCTCTTTTGCTCTTTTGCTCTTTTGCTCTTTTGCTCTTTTGCTCTTTTGCTCTTTTGCTCTTTTGCTCTTTTGCTCTTTTGCTCTTTTGCTCTTTTGCTCTTCGACTCTTTTTTGTCCTTTTTGTCCATGTTGCTCTTTTTGTCCTTTTTGCTGATGTTGCTCTTTTTGTCCTTTTTGCTGATGTTGTCCCTTTTGTCATTTTTATAGTTTTCATTGACGGGGGATAGATAAATAAAACTAGGACTGTTTGTAATAGAGGATGAAAGTTTGGATGAGACCAATCATTTCTCAAGTTCATAGATATAAAAATGCATCGTCTATAAAAATGCGATAGTAACTCGATATGTCTTTCTGTTAAGTTTTCGGAAAACACTGGGAATACTGGATCGTTTTTATTGTAATTTTGTTTAAATGTAGTTTTAATGCCGAAAATGGACATATATACTCATGCCAGGAGATCGGCATGAGAATTAAGTAAATAAATATTTAATCGGCTGAATCACTCAAGCGGCGCATATATGCAACCCTCTGTGTGAGTTATATGTTTGTGCCGTTTGCTGTCGCGACGTTTGGACCGTGGGGTCCTGAGGCCATGAGCCTCTACCAAAATTTATCGAAACGACTCATTGACTCTTCGGGTGATCGGAGGGCTGGTGCTTACCTCGGCCAACGCATCAGTATGGCGATCCAGCGAGGAAACGTAGCCAGCCTTCTGGGCACCTTACCCATAGAAGACGGTGATCTGGGCTCAGTATTCTACTTATAGTCTTGAGGGACTATGAGTAGAATACAATACAAATAAGTTAAGTTTTCTTGCATTGTATTCGACTAATATTTAATTAAATTATAATAGTATTTTACATACATACATACATACATAACTTCACGCCAGTTCCCTTGCGGGGTAGGCACGAACAACAGAGCGCCATTTAGGCCCATTCTTACACACCTCACTTGCTTCTTTGACATTCATAGCTCTTGTCATGCACGCTTGTCTGTTCTTAAGGCTCCTGACATCACCTTCTGCTAGTATACGATCAATTTGATCATGGAAGGTGTGTCGTGGCCTAGTAAATAGTATTTTACTAATTCAAATAAGAATAAAATATGAATTTTCCTCTTTACGCAAATATTTTGTTGAGGATTAATTGTTTTGTCACTATTGTGTTCAAATGTTTTAATAGTCATGATTTTGTCGATAGATTTTCAGAATGTACATTAAATTTATATAAGTGTATGCACATAGCATGGGAGGGCATAATCCGGCTGCTAGTCTCCGACAATGTCAGAGGGAGTGATAGTTAAGGGTCTATTAAAAAAACAGTATGCCTATATTTATGTACAAGCAAGTGAATTTTCTTTACAACACGAAATTTCATTTTTATTCTGTTTTATGTAAATAGCGGACCCAAGAGCCTTTGTTTAGACCTGAATGCTGGAACCTGATTACAGCGTCACCCATTTTTTTTTGTTAACCAGGAAATCCTTTTGAGGACTAAGCCGCGACAAGGGCAGAACCTTGGGGGGATAATTCGCGACCTAGTGTGGGATTCGCCAGATCGGGGGTGGAACTAGCATGCCCAGTCAAAACTGGTGCCATGCGATTGCCACTACTCAGTTAGGGATACCCACTAAAACCCCTGGGTGTTCCGTCCTGCGCATTATGCTAGGGCTGGCAGGCGTGGGCCTCACAAGGCTACTTCCACCGCCGGGGGACTTCCTTTTATCCCTCGACATCTTCAAGCTTTGTGTGCGTGGGGCGGTTTGTAACTCGCCCCACGGGAGGAGAGGTGAGCGCGCGCAGAACACTCACGCTCTCATCTCGACGGCATATGCAGGTGAGTGAGAACCCCTATACCCCAAGGGGCCCCACCTGCGCCGCCCGCTTACTGTAGCCGGAAGGTCTGTATTGGCCCTCCGGCGCCGGTGCGTCCTCCTTTGGCGGGAGCGGAGCCGTGACGTGCGCTTACGCTCCCGCTCCGCCTGAGACGGCGTCCCATCCGGTGTTGCTCCCGACCATGATGCGTACCACGGCCGGGAGCGAGCCTCACCGGTTCTATGGTGGCGAGACCCGCGCTGGGGTGTCGTAGGCGTTCCGCCCATATCACCATGGCAAATAATGTTTTCTTACTAAATTCCTAAATGTTTCGCCTATGGACATTTGCAACACCAAAGATGCTACAAATGCGCTGCTGCTCTCTTAAAGGAGACTGATTATAAAGCTGAAGAGTTTGTTTGTTTGTTTAAACGCGCTAATCTCAGGAACCGCTGGTCCGATTTGAAAAATTCTTTCAGTGTTGAATAGTACATTTATAGAAGGCTATAGGCTATATCATATTTAAAAAAAAATAGGGTTCCTTACTAACAGTCCAATACTGTAACCCAAGGTGTAAAAAAATGACTCGAAAAAATCCTTACAGAGCGTGCGCTGCGAAAACTATTGATTATAGCACAAAACAATGTACTACCACTTTGCATAACATATAATTGTCTACAAAAAATATCGCGTAACCATATGTCTAACTATTGTAGTTATCTCACAATAAGTGTTTTCTTTTATTTTTTTAAATAATTAAAATGCCGTCACTTCAAAAACCCTTTATTTTGTACCTTGGTATTAATCCTTATCAAAATAAATTACTTCATATTCAAGACGGATTCAATACCTTTCTAGAACTTTTTGAATTATTCAATTCGGACTTTTCATTCATAGGATATCGCGATATTTAAAATGTAAGTATTAATGTTGTAGCCAAATATACTAATATATTGTTTGATTTAACGCGCTAATCTCAGGAACTACTGGTCTGATTTAAAAAATTCTTTCAGTGTTGGATAGCCCATTTATCGAGGAAGGCTATAGGTTATATATCATCACGCTAAGACCAATAGGAGCGGAGCACCAATGAAGAATGTTTCAAAATCGGAGGGTTTTGAAAGCAAATTTCACGCGGACGACGTCGCGAGCACAGCTAGTTTATATATAAAAATAAAGAAATAAAAATATTCATATTAATAAGAATGAAAAATAGATAATTAAGTGATATATATACTTAGTACGCAGTGTTTTCTTATACATAGATATATCTATAATTGCATACTTCGTCAGCCATTTGTAGTCCACTGCTGGACGGAAGCCTCCCCAAGACAGCGCCACTCATACCTGTCCTCTGATTTCCTCATCCAGCGCCTACCGGCGACCTTGCACAGGTCGTTGGTCCTGCGGCAGATGTGACCGGCCCACTGCCACTCAACTTGCTAATTATGCGAGTTATGTCGGTTACCTTGGTTTTCGTACGGATATCCTCATTTCTAATTTTATCCATAAGAGAAACACCCAACATAGCTCACTCTATAGCCTGTTGAGCTACATAGAACTTGTGAAACAATACTGCCGTCAGTATCCATGTCTCGGCCCCATAGGTCAGGACGGGGAGGACGCACTGTTCGAAGACTTTTGTCTTCAAGCATTGCGTAATAGTCGACGAGAAGACTTGACGAAGCTTACCGAATGCCGCCCAGCCCAACTGAATCCTCTTATTGGCTTGCCCGTCGAAGTTGTGCCTGCCTACCTGTAATTTCTGTCCAAGGTAGACTTAGACAAGGTAGACAAGGTAGAACTTCCCGAGGGGCGCCATCGACGTTTACGGTCTCGGCATGATGTGTTTATTGAACATGACTTACGTCTTGTCCAAATTCATGCCGAGACCGGCTCGTCGGGAGCTTCATTTAAGCCGCTCAGCATTTTGGCAAGTTTCTCCAATATATGTATATGCAATTAATTAATTAAATAAAGTTATGTGTTTACACATATACATACATACATACATACATAACTTCACGCCAGTTCCCTTGCGGGGTAGTCACGAACAACAGAGCGCCATTTAGGCCCATTCTTACACACCTCACTTGCTTCTCTGACATTCATAACTCTTGTCAGGCACGCTCGTCTATTCTTAAGGCTCCTGACATCACCCTCCGCTAGTACACATATACGCAGCATATAATCTCAGTATAGAGCTACATATATGGATTATTGGAATATTATTATGGCAATATATATATATATATATATATATATACCAACTCCTTGTTTCCTAGCAACAGGCAATAAACAAACACTTAATGCGTTTCAGGTATGCCTCGAGTGCATACCAGAGAAAAGATTATCCCCATACAAAGAGCCGATTCCTCGTTTCAAGATTTTGATGGCTTCGGTTGCGTCTTGTTTGACACCTCTTCAAGCCTGGACCTATATTGCAAAAAATCAAGAAGATATAGTATAGGAATTAATTGGAACACAGGTAAGAGTTGTTTCGTTAATAAATACCTTTGTAAGCCTTGAATACTATATGAGCTGTAACGTGCGATTTGCGCGAGTTTCTGTTACAATAGGTGCAGTTTAAATTTATACAAACAAATAAAATATTAGTGTCTGTTTGTAATTTCAAATTAATAGCTTTTTATTAAATGCATATACAAGTATATACGGTACTTATATCAAAGGATTTTTTTTTATCTTTCTGTATTTCTATTTGTTTCGGCTAATCTCGGAAGCGGCTGGATCGATTTTGACCGGACTTTCACGGGCAGATAGCCGATGTTATAAGGAGTCATTTTCAGTAGGTGCGTTACAGGACTCGTAGAACATCACTATTACGTGACCTATGACAATAAAGTACGACAATTATGTCATTTATTTCATGTGGACTTTACTGTCAAGAAATATAACTTGATAGACGTGCAAACGTAAAATTAAAATAAAGGATTAGAAACAGTATAAGGTTTGATAGTTAAGTAAGTTTTTGTTTCAGATAGGGAGACTAAGTTATGCTATAATGTTCACAGTGAGTATTGTATAGCCTCTTTAAACCTTCCTAAAACAGGCAATACCCACATGGATTGCACAGAACAACTAGACGAAGATATGACAACTGTAAGAATATTTTTTATTCATAAAACTAACGGTGAGTTTACATTTACTTCGTATTTATTTATTTATTTCATTTGCATATGACATGGTACATAAAATTTATACAGGTCTTAAGTTATACATATATGAGTCTACATGTCATTTTATCCATAAGGTGCATGCACATATGTATGTGGTTTTATGTGGTTAGGGTTTATAAATGATTGCGTGTTATAGAACACCAAGATTATTTTATCTATTTTATCTGTGCAGGAACGGAGAAAGAATATAATTACCTGCGGCCGGGCGGCCTATCGTTAGAGGTGACAAAACATCCCACAGCCAGGTGGTAGGGCATTTGCCCGTCTGGATGGCTACCACCCTTGGTCTAGAGTATGCCGCCATAACAATCTTGAGTTGTGCTCCGGCGTTAGAAGCCAGGTTCCAGTATCCTGTAAGAGAGCGGCAGCGCATTTGTAGCACCTTTGGTGTTGCAAATGTCTATAGGCGATGGTACCCGTTTTCCGTCAAGTGGGCCGTCTGCCTGTCTGCTGAACTCCTGCAATAAAAAAATAAAAAAACATCATTCATATGTGCACTACATTATATAGAATGAGTAACGCGTCGCGGGTATGGATTATGGAAGACAACTGCCACTCGGAGCGCGTCGCATGACGTTTCAATATTAGTTACATTAACCACGGAAAATTAAATTAAATTAAAGTATTGTTATATATTGTATATCAAACAAGTCGCAATATTCGTAAAAGAAAACCCCGAATTGTTCCCTAAACATCGTGAACTGCGGTCGCGGCAACTTAGGGCGAAAACAGACAATAGATTATTGTTCCCCAGCTGCAAATTGTCACTACAGAAAAATTCAAATTACATGTCGGTAAGGGTTTATAATAAACTTCCCGAGGACTTTAAATATCTGTCCACAAATCATTTCAAACAAAGACTACACAAATGGCTGTTGGATAAATGTTTTTTCAACACACTTGCTCATAAAGTGGCTCTATGGTCACCGCAATTAGGCACAGAATGACACCCATTATCAAACTGTGATTAAAAAACATTATAACTCACTAGTGAGTTATAGATTTTTTTTTTAAATTTTATTGGTTGAGTTGCTTTGTTCTTAAAAAAGTTTTTATTCAAAAAAAAAAGATCGTGTTCTATAGAACAAATAAATTAATGTTCCTATTGCTTGCTCATTTCATGCAACTTCTTATTTAAATAGATAATTTTAACTCGTACGTGTTTAATAAATAAAACTTTCACTCATATATAACTTTTTTATCTACTAAATAAAATGAGTTTTTGTTGTTATTTTATTCACAAGTGTGTTGAAAAACGTCGTATGATACACGTGTGTATTGATGATTACCGTCCTCGGCTCTCTTAAGGCCCTCGCCTACGGCTCGAGTCTCAATGGCACCTCGGCGGTAATCACCAATGTTACACACTAGTACCATAATGTACTATTATCAAAAATACATCTTAAAGAAAATTTGCACGCCTCATAGGCAAAACATGTGAATCTAATATACGAATGTAACCTCAAATTCATGCACCATATTTTAAGCAAATAAATGAATTTGAATTTGTTAAAAGATAATAAAGTCATATAATTGAATTCAATATAAATGTCATACAGCCTCATCTATGTCTTGTTCCAATTAAAATAATCATGCATCGAGTAAAAACATTTCTTTTATAACCAATTGACTTTAAAAAACAACATTTTATTTGAATGGTCTGAAAAATAAGAAGTCGTTTTATTTTAATAATGAAATAGTCCATGAGGTATTCTCATACATCATCAACTTTGTTGTGTAAAATTGTAACAATATTCTGATATTGTTAGAGTTTTACACAACTAATAAGTATTCCCGATGTATCTGCGCTGTGGACCAATTTCAGAAGCGCACAATAGTGTACGAATCGTGTACGCGGGTTAGGGCGAAGAACGAATAGCAAGCAACACTGCCTTTTTCGCTTGCGGATAAAGTTTTATATACATACATACATACATACATAACTTCACGCCAGTTACCTTGCGGGGTAGGCACGTACAGCAGAGCGCCATTTAGGCTTATTCTTACACACCTCACTTGCCTCTTTGACATTCATAACTCTTCTCGTGCACGCTCGTATGTTCTTAAGGCTCCTGACATTACCTTCTGCTAGTACACGATCAATTTGATCATGGAAGCTGTGTCGTGGCCTTCCACGACTTCTGCATCCATCCACTTTTGTAAGTTTTATATAGATTATTTAAATGTCGAAATCCGACGTGCTTTATGTGCGGAAATGACCCTGCCGTTTGGAATTATAAGTTGTGTAAAAGTGTATGTAAGACTAGTTTTGATTCATAACACTAACGGCGAGTTTATGTTTTTTGGATTTTGTAATATAAAAAATTCCATAAATGCTTTGAAAAACAAAAAGTAATTTGTTTATAATAAAATTGTTATTAGGTGTCAGAATATTGTTACAACAATATCAGAAACTGCTTTTGAAAGAAAGAAAGAAAAACTTTATTTGTAGAAATAGCTACGTAATTACATTCCTTATACACAGAGCATGTTTTCAGAATTTGTATGCCGCATTTTCAGCAAACAAGGTTTGCACTCAGCATATTGCTGTGCCGGAATTATATCCGACACAACGCTGATTTTCAGTGCAAACCTTTCTTTTGGTGTAAGATCTAATCGACTTTTATAACTTTTCTGCGATCGGGTGGTTTCCGCAACTCGACGACAAAGCCTAGCCTATTTTGCGTGCGAGGGTGGTTGAGGGTTTACTCCATCCAGCCCAGCTCCTCCAGGAAGTCCACCAGCTTCTTGACGTTGCTGAAGACTTTTTTGGATGCTACCTGGGGCGTCCAGATACTTCGCCCTGTATTGGGCCACCTCTCCGCATTCAAGCAGGACATGGGCGGCTGTTTCTTCTGCCTCCAGGCATGCTCTGCACAGGGGTTGGTCGGTGACACCTATATTGTCGGCCTCTGTGGTTGAGCGGGCTAAGCCTTTGCCGGCCTACCTCACTACAACGCAGAGGCTCCGGGTTCGATTCCTGGTATAGTAAATTTCGGAAACATATTTTCTCCGTTATTTACTATGGTCTGGGTGTCTGGGATCGGCCCCAGAGTAGTCCGTTGTATATTACCCATAACACAAGCGTAACTTGCTTAATTTGGTGATATTACAATATGTGTGTTTGTCTGCCGATTATTATTATTATTATTATTATATTGCAAAGATGTCTGTTAAAATTGCCATGTCCAGTGGCTGCATTAATAACTAGTCTGAGCCGGGACCGACTGAGCTTTAAGATATTCCTGGAGAAACGCAGTTTTACTCGAGGCATTGCCAGCTTAGCTTGCATGCAATCCTCCAGGTTGTCCCAAAGTTGTTGATGTAGTGCCCTTGTCCTTTGATTTATGTAATTTCTAAACCAAGACTTTTTTAACAAACTTTTATAATAAAGAAAGAGTTGAAACTAATAAATAATTAGGGAAAAATAAAAATAATTTAAAAAAATAATTAAAATTAACACCTAAACTAGACACAGCCTGTAAGGTGATAGTTTTTTTACGACAACTCTTCAAAGATAAAATTCGGTTTTAATAATAAAACTACGTTTTAACGGTTTATTATGTATACAAGTCGCGAAAACTTGAGAAAATATTATTCGGTTTTAAGGCTATTTCTGTTCCATATCAGAAATGAAACAACAATAATCAGAGCACGTTAGTTATACTAAGGATAAGTTTACTTAGTATTTTGTGACCGACTTAAATAAGAGCGGCGCGTTGCGCTAGTAGCTCACAACGCCCAAAATGCTCCTGTAGTGGAACAGTTACTAGCCAATAGATGGCGCTGTGCAATAATTGATGTCACAAACGTTTCCCGAAACATACAAAGAATATATATAGAATTTCAACTATAACAGATGGGTCTAGGCCTGCGAGGAACAACATTAGCCTCGCTGGAAGATCTTCCTTTGAGACGGAGGAGCATTCCATCTCGTTCCTCCACCCTATACGGGTCACCCCCTTCACTCCGTTAGCCGTTCCACAAGGCGACCGCGGTCGTTGTGGTTGTGGCGTAAACGTCACTAATGACGTCATCATTTTCGATCACACAACGCTCTCCACGACCCATGTCAAGGTGGATCGAATAGCCGTTCCACTTGGGTTTACGATTGTAACACCGACAAGCAAGTGGAATGGGAAACATCGCGGTTGTGAACGTGGTCGTTGTGAGTCTCTAATGGAACTTAGGCAAGGAGGCTCTCAAGTCGCCTGTATGTTGTGTTTTTATGTTTGTTACGCAATTTCACCGTCGACTGTGGACCGATTAAAATATTGCAAAGACTGTATAGTCTTTGCAATATTTTAATCGGGAGTATTCTCGAGGTGGTCCCATTGTCACCAAGTTAGGATCTGATGAGTGTAGCCCAGGGTAATCAAGAGCAACCTATGTTGAGAAGTGCCTACACTCATCTAAATGGCATACTTGTATGTGCGTGTGGTGCGTGCAAGTAGAACAATTCCTACAGGCGCTCGATATATCTACGGCTGTTTAAGTATTTACGTAACTAAAAATTATCGATATCTTACCTTATACTAATATATAAAGTTGAAGAGTTTGTTTGCTTGAACGCGCTAATCTCAGGAACTACTGGTTTGATTTGAAAAATTCTTTCAGTGTTGGATAGCCCATTTAGCGAGGAAGGCTATAGGCTATATATCATCACACTAAAACCAATAGAAGCGGAGTACCAATGAAGAATGTTTCAAAATCGGGAGGTTTTTTGTAACATACTTTTTTTTTAAAACTATTCCACGACGACGAAGTCGCGGGCAGAAGCTAGTTATTGATATTTCCTATATTTATTTTTCCTATATTCGTTTTATAGGAAAAATGTAATTGTATTAAACACTACCTGTGCCCGCGACGTCGTCCGCGTGGAATTTGTTTTCAAAACCCCCCCGATTTTGAATCATTCTTCATTTTGTGCTCCGCTCCTATTTATTGGTCTTAGCATGATGATATATAGCCTATAGCCTTCCTCGATAAATGGACTATCTAACACTGAAAGAATTTTTCAAATGAGACCAGTAGTTCCTGAGATTAGCGCGTTCAATCAAACAAATTATTCAGCTTAATATATTGGTATAAGATATAATTGAAAAAGGCATTGAATACAGCCAGTTAGACAACGATATTTATATAGGGGTGACGGTGACATAGATGTATTAGATAAGGTTCTACGGGCCACCATGTTATTAAATTTAGATGTAACTTTACTACTAGAACCTTAAGAGCATTTACAACATCAGAAATGGTACCAATGTAAATCCATTATACAATGATGTTTTATGCCAGACGGGCCACTCACAAAAGCTCGTCGGGCCGCAGGTTAAGTATAACGGATCTAAAAGTACTCAAAACATTTGTTTCAGATACAACTATACCGTCTTCTGAAAAAGATTGCGCAGGGTGTCTTAACTATGTTACTAGATACAACTCTCCCGACGACTCAAACGGTGAGTCTAAAACGATACTATCCAATAACTCTAGGAAACGACAAAAAGGCGGACTACAAAATACTAATATCAGTAATTCTCCTCCACCACAAAATCGTCCAACAAGAAATCGTTCTTCACAGAATAACAGTAGGACCGGAACACCAGCACAGCGTCCAACATCTCCACGGCAACCTAATACACAGCATCATAAGCACAATGAACCAAGTCCACCAAAGAACAGCCCTTCAGCCAATAATATTTTTCCGATATCGACATCTCCACCAACAAAGTCTCCATCTCAGTTTGAACACAAACACAATAAAACTGGTCATATACAGTTTCAAAATAATAATGATGATAAACCATTACTATCACCACCACCAAATACTAAAACAGATATAAACATAAAAAATAAAGATGTACATAGTTGGTGGCCTAAACTAAGTACTACGGTAAATTCGCCAATTGCTAATTCAACATTAGCTACACCTACAGTGTTCCGTGATTTTAATAACAAAACAGCATGGCCGGATCTGGATCCGGCAACAAATGCAACAAGACAATCAAAAAATACAATAGATGTTGCAGGCAGTACAGCGCTACCACTTGGTAAGGAAAAAAAACAGCTTTTCTAGTTCTTTAGAATACTTTAGGTACATACATACATACATACATAACTTCACGCCAGTTCCCTTGCGGGGTAGGCACGAACAACAGAGCGCCATTTAGGCTTATTCTTACACACCTCACTTGCTTCTTTGACATTCATAACTCTTGTCATGCACGCTCGTCTGTTCTTAAGGCTCCTAACATCACCTTCTGCTAGTACTTTAGGTAATCCTTATTAATATTGTTACGACCGACAAAGACCGATTCACACCTGCAGTTTATTACCTTTCCGCATTTGGACTTCTTTTGTTTACTTTGTGTTTAAAATTTGTAATTAGAAAAACAGCCTATTGTGTATAGTAATCTTTTATGACAGTCATTAGACAGATGTGTAGAACTGATTCTAAGAAATTTGATCTACGCGGGCGGGCAGCCTGTCTGTCTGTTCCGTTTTGATGAAAAATTACTGGACTGATTTGGCTGAAATGTGTTTTAGCATTGTGTTCAGTATACTGTAGTATATATATATATATATTTTCGATGCCGAGAGTGAATACAGGACACTTTTTATCCCGAAAAATGGGATAGTTTCCGAGATAAAAATATATTTGTCTCTTTGTCTGTTATGCTTTTACAGAAAAACTACTAGACCGATATGGCTGAAATTCGGTATATATGTAATTTTAATACCGAGGGTGGATAAGGGATATTTTTCATCCCAGATAATGGGATAAGTTTGAGGATAGATTTATGCAAAGATTATCCCAGAAAGTAGGATAGGTTTTTATTTTGTATTTTTCCATTTTCGTCATTTCGGTTAATTTGGTCATTTTGGTCGATGTGATCTATGTGGTCGATTTGGTCCACATGTAGTTTTAATACCGAAAATTGGCATAGATACTTTTCATGCGGGAGATGGGATAGTTTGCGATATAAAATAAAGTGAATCTTCCGGGGCAAATAGCAGTCACATAAAAATTTAATACAATGTAACCTCTGTTGTAACCTCTTTAAACAAGAGGCACGCAGAGGGGTAAACTCTAGTGGTAGTATAAATAGGATGGATTGTCATCATCCCGTTTGGTGAAAGTGGACGTAATAGTGGTAAGGAGACAAATTTACATTTATTTTATCTTCTATAATCGGTCTATTTAGCTAGTTTGGTCATAAATACTGACGTAAACGTGTTGCGTAAAAACATTTTTTCAACTCTTTATTTTAAACTTGGAACACTTTTACTTTGTTAAAAAAAAAAAAATGATTTCCCGCCATTTCGCATATTTTTTTCGAGCTTATGATCAAGTTACAGTACAGTTTTTATCTGTGCAGGAACGGAGAAAGAATTTCCTGCGGCCGGGTGGCCTTTCGTAAGAGGCGACTTAACAACCCACAGCCAGGTGGTAGGGCATTTGCCCGACTGGATGGCTACCACCCCTGGTCTAAAGTATGTCGCCATAACAACCTTGACTTGTGTTCCGGCATTACTGACCAGGTTCCAGTCTCCTTTAAGAGAGCAGCAGCGCATTTGTAGCAACTTTGGTGGTGCAAATGTCCATAGGCGACGGTAACCGCATACCATCAAGTGGGCCGTCTGCCTGTCTGCTGATCTCCTGCAATAAAAAGAAAGTTACAATATAGAATGGGGTGTTAAAGGAAATAGGATTGTAGTGATTGCCTTGCACAAAGTGTGTATGGAGCTGTCACGCGTCCGCGTCGGTTATATTTAAGACACTTCAAAGCTTGGTATTAGCCGTACGTTCGGATATTGTACTATCGACAGATATGCCAACACTTCCTCTGTCGAAGACCATAAAACTTCTGGGCGTCCGCGTGCTTTTGTAACTGTTGCCAAAACTCACCGAAAACCTATTAGGAAACAAAGAATCTTATTGCGACAAATAAAGATTCCTGCTAGGACTCTGTTGCGTATAATAATATAAGACCTGAACTGACCTGTCGATACACAGATAAATACTTAATAATAAGCCTTTATTTCTGCTTTTACATCGACAAACACAGAACAGACGAGCGTGCATGACAAGAGTTATGAATGTGAAAGAAGCAAGTGAGGTGTGTAAGAATAAGCCTAAATGGCGCTCTGTTGTTCGTGCCTATCCCGCAAGGGAACTGGCGTGAAGTTATGTATGTATGTATGTATGTAACACTTAACTTTAAATTAATCAACACACACTATATTATTACACGCAATTACACTATTCATAAACTTCAGAAGCTATAGTAAATTTATTACCTAAAATTAAGCGTTACTATAGAAAATGTTTTAGATGAATCGTCTAATAAATAATAGAATTCTATTTAAAATTTATCTCACAAGAAAAAGAAGGTTAGAATTCAGCAGTCGCCTTAACGGCGTGGGCCTTTTTTTTTGGCCAGGGGAACTCCGTTTGAGGATTAAGCCGCGACATGCACAGAAGCCTGGGGGGATGTTCACGACCTGTGCGAGTGTGTGGGATTCGCCAGATCGGGGGTGGCACTAGCTTGCCCGGTCAGAACCGTTGCCACGCTGTTGCCACTCTCCAGTTAGGGATACCCACTAAAACCCCTGGGTGTTCCGTCCTGCGCCTTATGCCAGGGCTACGGGAAATGGGCTGCCGGACTCTGCAGTGCCCTGGCAGGCGTCGGCCCCCCTCACTGGGTCTCTTCCTATGCCAGGGGACGTATCCCCTGGTTACTACTTGGTCTCATTTTTACGTGGGGTGGTCTGTAACGCGCCCCACGGGAAGAGAGATGAGCGCGCGCGGAACACTCGCGCTCTCATCTCGACGGTATGTGCGGGTGAGTGAGAAGCCCTATGCCGTGGCCGAAGGTCCAGCTCGGACCTTCGGCGTCGGCGCGTCCTCCTTTGGCGGGAGCGGAGTAACGGCGTAGGCCTCCCTTAAGACCTTCCACGCCTCTCTATCCCTAGTAGGGTTGTCAACCGATAGTATGGTACTATATTTTAGGCAATTTGAAGCAAGCAGTAAGCCACTGCTTGCTTCAGAGATCTCCCATACAAACAGTGCGTAAATCCATAGATTCGTGGCCAGAGAGAGTAACAAACTTATATCTAAGCCAAATGTGGCAATTTCGAATAAAATTATTTTTTGTATTTTGCTGAGACTTCAATAAATCATTATACTACATATTAATACGTGAAGTAAAAACTTTGTACCTCTTTTTACGAAAATTGTACGGACGAAGGAGTATGAAATTTCGCACACTTATAGTTTATACATTCGTAGAGAATTGCTAATATTTTATTAAATTATGCATATAAAATAAATTAAATCAATAAAAAAAACATTACTACCATGTATTTGATACACACACGCATGTATACTCTTTTGTTTATTGTTAAAGTCAAATTAACAGTGTAGCCTTGGCGAAATCTGTGATTATAGAAGTACAATTTTTGACAGCAGAACTCTAATAATGTTTAAAGTTTTAATTTAAATTAATTATGGTCGAATTTCGACTAATGGGCGACCACTAGTATTATATTATTTCACAAAATATAAATGCATTGTCAATCGTAACAGAATTTATAGTAGGACTGCGTAATGTATAATATAATAAATGAATTAGGTTGTCGAGTTTGTGCAACGAATTTAAAAAAGTGAAAACATCAGAGGGCGAACATACAATTTTTAGCATTTTTGTCTGTCCGTCTATCCGTCTGCCCGTGTGTTTGTCTGTCAGAGCGTAACGTGAAAATTCGTGATCGGATTTAAATGAAACTCCACACAGAGGTTATATCTCAGGTCACCATCGTCTATGGACATTTCTAACATCCAAGTTGCTACTAATAATGTGCTATCCCTCTCTAAAGGGAGACTGGAACCTGGCCGTTAATGTCGGAATACAACCTAAGGTTGTTATGGCGGTATACTTTAGACCAGGTGTGGTAGCCATTCAGACGGGCAAATGCTCTACTGCTGGAGCTTTACCGGTTCTACTCTGCTAGGAGGGGAGCCGCCAATATTGCAACACACGACCAGTCCGCCTTACACCGTCCCGTGACGCTTACGCATATAGTAAATCCACACGTCGATTCCTTTGTCGCGTATACTATCTGTACTGTGGTCGATATAAAGCTTATATAATCAAAATAGTGCACTGGTTAATACAAGAAACCCACACCACTCCAGGAGGAGCCTAGACACTACTACCTGGCAGTGGGTTGTTTTGTCGCCACTTATGACAGGCCACCCAGCCGCAAGAAATTATGTTCTTTCTCCGTGCCTTCACGGACAAAAGATTAAGATACTTATTATCTCGATAAATGACGTCGTTTCTGTGAGATAGACAGATAGATAGATGCCTCAAAAGATGGTGCTACAGTCGCGCTTTCTCAGTGCCGTCGTTGCAACGCATAAACAAATACATCATCGTCATGGCAACGCGGACAAAGTTTCGCAGGTCCATGCTAGTCTATACTAATATTATAAGCAGTTCATGTTTGTGCGTTTGTTTGTAGAAAAAAACAACCACAAAATATCAGAAGATGTACATATTATGTCCTAATAATTGGATTAAGCTCAGCAAAAATGTCAATCTGTTAGACCAACGCTGATCTTCCGCTTGAACCTAAAACGACGTCACGGCCAACTATACATTACATTATTAATAAATAACATAATACACAATAAATATTGTGGTAATAAAGACAAAAAGTTCAATAAATTGACAAATATTTATAACATCAAATTCATATACAACCATACCTATAACAAATTTTACGATATTATACACAACATATTATTTGATAAAAAATGTTATGTGAGCTGCATACGTCTAGTCATCGCAGCGGACAACGAATTACTGGCTAGCGCAACTTTTTTTTTTTTTATTGGACTTGACTTTATGTTGTTGGTCCGAAGACCTTACAACTTTACCGGGGTTTTTGGGGCGAGTGCCTTCGCGAAGCGAAGGCGCTCGAGCCCGGGGGGGCAACTTGCTCGAGGGAGCTCCCTAAGGAGCTTTACCTCGGCTGAACCGTTGCCATGAGAGGGGGATGAATCCAATGATGGCCACCATAGGGCGACACAAAGCACTAATTGAGAACGCGGGAGCGGCGCACATATTAACGGTTGCTCTATCTCGCTCGCACATCACCCGACCCGCTCACACACTGATCTATACATTGTACTAGCTGTACGGCTTGTTAATATTTGTACTTAAGGATACCGTTTCCAAAATAAATTAGTTCACTTCAGAACCCGACAGTGGATACTACTCATCTGCCATCTGAAGTATCATTTAACCACTACTTTTCGCTGCTACAAAGTAAATAAATAAATAATAAAACATGTCTTTTCAGTGTCGCATATCGTAATAATTATCGTCGTTGCAGCAGTTGGATTTATAGCCCTAATAATCCTTATACTATACGTTAGAAAGAATAAGGTCTTGAAGCGTAATGAGGTGAGGAAATTAACTCTAAAGTTCTTTCTGTTACTTGGTTTCTTATTCTTATCGACCGTTCACTTGCCTTACTATCGGTTAAGACATAAGCTCTATACTAGCAATCTCAAATGTTAACCATTGAGCATGTAGATGAATAGTACAGGTAAATTAGCTTCGAGAGGTTTTTGCGCTTGCAGTAATATAGTAGTGTATTTACAAGACTCCTAATCTTAAAATTTAAATTTCCTCGTTTAGTATTAAGAATTATGATTAATATTAATATTTATTGTTTTAATGTCGTTTAATATTATTTTGTCAACGCGACAGCCCAGTATTAGGGACTGAACGTGTGTCCAAATGGTGGTGGTAGGATTGCTGGTATGGAGGAAAGGGAGACCAACCTACGTGCCTTTAGGGTGCACTAACTATGCGTGCTGATCACCAAGTCGTGAGCCTTTTTTTATGTTTGCTAGTAGGCAAACTGGCAAATGGACTACCTGGTGACAGATGGCTACCGTCGCAAAAAAACTGACTCGTAAAAACGAGCAGTATTAGTACAGCGGTAAGTGCGACAAGGATAGTCGTATGTAACGGAAGATGGCGGCTGGGAAAAGGTGATTGGATAACGCGGTTAAGAAAGCGGGTAGTTGGGGAAATAATTTGAGATTTTAAATTAAGCGGCGCGAACAAGTTTCATATTAAGTAGCTGCCTATAGAAATATATAAAAAGTTTTAGTTTATTTCTTTTCTCTGCGTATTTTTTATCCGTGCAGGAACGGAGAAATAATACAATTTACTGCGGCCGGGCGACCTGTCGTAAGAGGCGACAAAACAACCCACAGCCAGGTAGGGCATTTGCCCGACTGGATGGCTACCACCTCTGGTCTAAAGTATGTCGCCATAACCACCTGGAGTTGTGTTCCGGCATTAGTGACCAGGTTCCAGTCTCCCTTAAGAGAGCAGCAGCGCATTTGTAACACCTTTGGTGTTGCAAATGTCTATAGGCGATGGTAACCGCTTTCCATCAAGTGGGCCGTCTGCCTGTCTGCTGAGCTCCTGCAATAAAAAAAAAATGTTTACCGCCTGTATAACGGGGAGTGTTCCGAGGAACTGTTTGATATGGTGCCAAGGCCTCAATTTTACAACTACACCGCTCACCAGCGACAGGATATTCCCGCCATTCCCTTGAGCTCCCACGCTCAACTATGGTTCTCTAGAACATTTATTCCGGGATTTGGAGAGAACTTCTCGCCACCGTTTTCCCTTTGCGCTATGACATGGGGTTCCTTAAGAAGGTCGTTATAAAATTTCTTAGAGGTCGGCAACGCGTTGGCGACACCCCTGCTGTTGCAAACGTCCATAGACGACGGTAACCACTTTTCATCAGGTGGGCCGTCTGCCTGGTTTAGGCAATAAACTTTACTGTACACCATTACAGAAAATGAATATTGCTTGCTGTTTAGGAGTGACGATGGTGATATACGTAATTATTGTAAGATTACTTACATTTTAATGAAAATGTATAACTATACTATGTATACAAATATACACATAAGTTATATACATATACAAGATATGGTGATGAAATACAACTATTTAGAAATAATAAATATATAGCTATATGCAATACTACTTATAGAAAATTACATATCATTATATTGCAGAAAGTATTTCCTGACCATGTTCTTAAATGTTATTAGAGATTTGGCTTGTCTGATAGCAATAGGCAATGTATTCCAAAGTTGAACAGCCTTAACCGTGCAAGAATGATTGGAAAACGTTGTATTATGAATAGGTGTAATAAGTATAATATATGTTGACTGACATATATATATATATATATATGCTGACAGTACACTACTACAACAAACGCAGAAATGTGTCGAAGCTAATTTATTTATTACCGGCATTACATATTTTCTCGTATTAGCTTTATTTAAATCTTTTCTTCATTCAAAGATTGACAAAATGACGGAACTTCCATTAATTTTAAAAACCGGATTTCAAAAAGGGGAGGTTTTTATTAAAATGTGTGTTTATTATTTTGTATGTATGTTACGCGATTTCACTGTCAATTGTAGGCCGATTTTCAAATTTTTTGCTTTATTCGAAATAGTATACTCCTGAGGTGGTCCCATTGTCACCAAGTCAGGATCTGATGAGTGGATCTCAGGGAAATCGAGTGCAACCTTTTTTGAAGAGACAACGAAAACTTTACTCAACACTTTCTATCAAATAAATGATTATTTATTTCACTTTCAGAATGTAACATCGAGTGCTGTATATTATGCGAATACGTCAAGTCCGAACCCAAACAGACGGAGTGACTACTCTGATCATCTTTACTGTTATATTGATGTTAATAGTTTATCACATCCAAAAGAGATACCTAAATCGAGAGTACCACTTGCACCATGTGGCGAGAGAAGTGGAAATGGTGAAAGAAGTGAGACTAATCCGAATGCAAGACAAGTAAATCCAACTGAAGTATCAGTTGAAGAATGTGACAATACAATAGAAGAAGCTGAAGATTTATATACATACGCATATGCTGATCGGTTTGACATTTTAAGTATTTTAAGATCACAGGAAGAAGCGAGAAAATAAAATTGTTTTGCCATTAAATGGATAATTCTCTAAGATTTTTATTATATACAAGGTACGAGTATGTTATAATAGTTTAGCTACAAAAATAGCTGTCAATAAACCGGTCTATACTTTTTATGACCCTAGGGGAATGCTTTTTCGCATCCCCTCGGACCTCTCGGGAGGTCTACGAGGGTTATGCGTGACCCGGTGGCAGATTTTGCCTATACCTTCACGGAGAAAGTTGTGAGATGCCGGCCGCCGGACTATCCACTAAATCTATCAGCGTCCCCCAGTATTCTCGTGCGGTGCTACAGGATCTATCTCTAGGTAGTTGGCTGCGCACACCTTGACGCAACTCTAGAATGCCCCTAGAACAGAGCACCCTCCGTCCCTAGGCGTGATTCCCCAAGGAGGTCCCCGGACCATCCCCCGTTCCATTAAGTCAATGGGAGGAGGTGAGTATATCGGCGCCTGCGACCCCCTGTTCGCTGTTAGCGACGGCAGTCCGCTCGTTCTTCTTGCTCTCTCTGCCTTTCGGCCACCTCCTTTCGCAACATTACGTCCTCGCAGGAGGCCACTGCTTGCCATCTTCTACTGTGATCAGTTTTCAATGCACCTAATCGATCGTTAGGTGATAAGAGGGCTGCTGTCTACCCCGGTTTTAGAATTAGTATAACATTCCGACGAGATGGGTACATTAAGTACATCACACAGTTGCGTCTGTGGAACAGAGATAATCGTCCCATGATACCATGGTCTTTCTTGCTGCTGTAGTCCCGCAGACGGTTACGCCACACCTCCTCCAATGACGTGTTACGGAGGGCGCTTGCTACCGCTAACGTGCCGGCTTTATTGGAGCCTAACGGTATTGCACGTGACGATGGTAGCCATCCTGACCGAATGACAACGTAGCAAGTCTTTGGTATAGACACGTTGTCAGCATCCCATATACCAACACGTCGAGATCAGCCGGTTCGGCTGCGAAAGCAGCTGAATCACTAAACTGGCGCAAAAGTGCAAGCCTCAGTGAGAGTTATGTTTGTGCCATTTGTTGTTGAAACGCTTGGATTTTGGGGTTCTGAGGCCGTAAGCCTGCAGAAAAATGATTAAAACGACTCATTGACTGTTTAGAGGGCTGATGCCTACCTCGGACAACGGATCAGTATGGCCATCCAGTGAAGAAACGTAGCCAGCCTTCTGGGCACCTTATCCATAGAAAACGGTGTCTTAGGCTCAATATTCTACTTATAGTCTTGAGGGACTATGGGTAGAATACAATATAAATTAGTTAAGTTTTCTTTTTTTGTATTAGTTTATAAATGTATTGTAATTGTATGAATACATATATGCTATACTTGAAATAAATATACGATAAATACTTTGCAAAATTGAAATTGTTGGATACATTATTTATCAAACTAATTTTCGAAAGCATATTGATGCTTTATCGGGCCGAATTTGAAAGGTAACTGGCATTTTGAGAAATTTTTGTGATGTGATAATATGTATTGATACCGTTAAAACCGTCTATCTTGCATTATGCCTTGTTTGAATTTAGCTAAAACACCAAATATTATTTAGTTTTTCTTTTAATGTCTCCTTGGACACCGGGTTGTCTGGAAGAGATCGCTATAAGCGATAAGGCCGCCCATTGTTGTAATGGGAATGTATTAATATTAAATTTTCTAGGTTTACGTTATGGTGAACAATAAAGAGTTTCCATTTCATTTCATATGGCAATCTTGTATAAATCCCTTTGCCTTAGACCCGGGGATAGTGAAGAAATTAGGGATGGGCCGAATGTGGTTTGAACCGAATACAAACTTCGGCCGATATTCGGAGTAATTTCGCCATGCTTTCTCGAAAACGACACGTCGTTACTTGTTGATGTCATCATGACTTTAATGCCGAATCTCTGGCGTTTTTACATCTTAACCTGCTTCTGCTAAGTTTTAAGTACGAGTAGGTGGTTAAAATAATAGATTTATTAGACCGTTTATTGAAAAAAAAATCATTTTATAATACTAAATTTTAATGTTCAGTCCGTAATAAAAAAAAACTTCATTTAAAAAAACCGACTTCAAAAACTAAAAAATATAAAATAACTTATTTCTATAGCTATTTTTAATTATAATATCTTATTTTTAATATATATTATCCAAACATCTTAAAGTAGGTGAATAGTAAATTTAAAATAGTAATTTTTATGTTTTATTTCTTTGTTTCTGAGCGGATTTTGAAATGAAAAGAATATATATGCGTTTGAGTGTCATGGTATTATGTATAATGTTTTTTTATTGATTTAATGTATTTTTTTGCATAATTAAAAAAAAATAGCATTCTGCACTCTTTCTCTATATAAAGTAAGTTCACTATATAAAAAAAACTATAAGTGTGCCAAATTTCATACTCCTCCGTCTGGCCAATTTTCGTAAAAAGGGGTACTAAGTTTTTGCTGTGTTTTTACTGTGTTATGGTTGCTGCGAAAACGTAACCAATGACGTCATAACTCTCATCACGCAGCGCTTACAACGACCTATGTCAAGAGGTGGGTCAATCAATTAATATCAATACGTTGGCAAAGGCGCGATTTTCAAATCAAATAATTAATAAAATATTTGTGTGTTTCGTTGCTAATGATATCAGCGCTCCATAAATCCGTTCCGCTTGAATTTATGATTGTAACGCCCACAAATAAGTGAATGAGAAAAATTGCGGTCTTGAGCGTAGTCGTTGTGAGCACCAAGAGGCACGTACCCATTATACATGAATGAATGAATGAATGAATGAATAACTTCACGCCAGTTCCCTTGCGGGGTAGGCACGAACAACAGAGCGCCATTTAGGCTTATTCTTACACACCTCACTTGCTTCTTTGACATTCATAACCCATTATACATCAATCATTTATTTGTCAAAAAAAGACAAAAAATGACAATTGGAAAATTAAATCTATTTATTTATTATTTAATACAAAATATGTACAATAGATATTAATACATTACTCGATTTATACATACATTTTTGTCAGTAGTTACAAAAATGGCTGGTCAAGGCCAAAGTGGTTTTTATAATATTTTTCATTGTTTGATGTCAAAATAAACGAAGTAAAATGTAGATTGTGACCTCAGACGAATGAAAGTATAGACAATGCGTACGCGAACATAAGTGTCAAATGTAGTGAATGATTTTTAAAACTTGTGTGCGTAACCTTATGTACTACTAGAGTTTACCCCGCGACCCCGCCACGGGTCAACCTCTATTTTTTATGAACAGGGGGAATACATTTCGTACCATACTCTCGCCTGCAGGAGACCGCGGCGATAAGTGCCGCGCAGCGTGTCCGATGTCTCTGGGCAGAACCAACTACTCCGCTAAGCCTAAAGCAGCATCTCATACACGGCGGTTGTTAGGAAGAACATGAGATGACGAGCGAAACTACACACCCATTGTTCAACCGCGCAACAAGCTTGGGTCACCCCGGGATGCAGACTGACCCACTTCACCAACAGAGATTGGACCTGTCGCATCCCCGGATCACGATGCGCGGACCCCTGCGATGAAATTATGGGAGGAGATATCTCGCATACCTGTGTCTCCGGAGGCCAATCCGATGACGACGTCCGGGGAACGCGTGCGCAGCTCTCTCCCTTACATTACTGCCTCGCAAAAGGAAGAAACCGCTGATCAGTGACCACCTAGCATGTGAAACACAGTGTCTAGCGCGCGGCACTCGCGGCACCAAAGAGAAGACCGAAACGGGCAACCTCTAGCGCGTACCTCTTCTTTAAAGATCAGGCGTTAATACAGATTACATTGTACAAAATTTTTATGTTAGTGCTATTTGCCCGCAGAAGATTCATTTCATATTTGGCCCCGGAAGATTCACTTCATTTTATACCGCAAACTATCCCGTCTCCCGGCATGAAAAGTATTTATGTCAATTTTTTTTTTTTTTATTGCAGGAGATCAGCAGACAGGCAGACGGCCCACTTGATGGAAAGCGGTTACCATCGCCTATGGACATTTGCAACACCAAAGTTGCTACAAATGCGCTGCTGCTCTCTTAAGGGAAACTGGAACCTGGTCACTAATGCCGGAACACAATTCAAGGTTGTTATGGCGACATACTTTAGACCAGGGGTGGTAGCCATCCAGTCGGGCAAATGCCCTACCACCTGGCTGTGGGTTGTTAAGTCGCCTCTTACGACAAGCCTCCCGGCCGCAGGAAATTGTATTCTTTCTCCGTTCCTGCACGGATAAAAATTTTAGGTATTAAAGCTACATTTAAACAAAATTACAGCAAAACCGATCCAGTACTCCTAGTAGTTTTTCCGTTTTCCGATGATGAATTTTTATATCTATATTCAAATTCAAATTCAAAAGTTTTTATTCAATATAAGTTTCACTGGAGAATACTTTTTGAAGGTCATACATGTAAGTTAAAATTTATTTTTTACTTCCTGTGAGGTAAAAGGGTACGCACCTTGCACAAATTTGTCGTGTCCTTCGATAGCTTAATGAGCAGGCACCAGTATAACACTCTCACATCTTCTAATTTCAATATATCAAAGTTTTATACACGTCGCGGCGCGGATGAATTGATTTTGAGAATTTATTTTTTTATATTTTTTGAGTGGAGACTTTTAGTACGTGTATGTGCGTAGCGAGCGGATTTTGCAACGTCTCGTTCTTTTTTTTGAAAAATGGTGCGGGTAGAGGGTAGAGGGGTAAGATTTTGGGTATGGAATGGGAAGGAATGAACAAATGGAATGAATGGCGCGTACACTTCCTATTCTATGTACACCGCTTCGCAACGTGTTGATGCTGTAAAGGAGAAGAAGCGACCAGAAACTCCCCAGCAACACGTCTGGCTAAATATGGTTTTTCTTTATATTTCACATTCCATTTATATCTCAAATCTTTTTTTTTAATAAGTTTTATACAGAAGTATGTTACAGAATTACTTTTTGAAGAATTAATGGAGTTGTAGCAAACAATGCATACTCAATAAGACCAAGACAATAAAAGGAAAGAAAAATAATGTTATAGTATAATAATGACATGACGTGCTTAAATGTTATGCTGCAATATGTCTCCACAAATTCTTTACAAGCATGGCAAGATAAAAAAAACGTTATACAAAATTTTGTATGAACTTGAGAAATTATGATTTTGTATTTGTATTGGACCACCCATACAAATACAAATATAAAACGACCAGAATGACTGACCAAAATGATCAATGACCAAAATGACCAAAATCACAAAAAAAATCCTACTTTCTGGGATAAACTTCACATAAATCTATTACATTATCCGAAATAAAAAGTATCCCTTTTCAGCCCCCGGTAATAAAATTACGTATATACCGAATTTCGGCCAAATCGGTCCAATAGTTTTTCCGTACAAGCATAACAAAAAGAGAGACAAATATATTTTCACCCCGGAAACTATCCCATTTTTCAGGATAAAAAGTATCTATTTTCATACTCGACTCCGAAAAAATATATACGTACGGATTTTCAGCCAAATCCGTCTAGTACTTTTTCCGTGAAAGCGTAACAGACAGACGGACAGATATAAGGTGGTTGGCGTCCTTGTGATTAATAGTAGTAGAATCCATACTAATTCGATTATTTAATACTAAGTTCTCGTAACGTATTGCGGTGCGATCGGCTTTCTATTCCAAAATCGGCTTCGTTTGGCCGGCTTCATTCTGAGAGCTCAGGTTTCAGTCTAACTATTTTGTTTGTCTGAGATTGCGACTAATTAATTTATAGCGTCTTATTAATTACGTTTTAACGGTTTTAAGCGCGGTAGTTTATTTGATTTTTATTATTTCGACATTTCGGCCACTTTTTAGATTGGGCTCCCATAGAGTAAATAATAACCATGGACAAAAGTAAAACTGAATAATTAAAATGAACAATTTGGCGGTAGGCTAAATAAAACTTTAACAATACTAAAATCTTTTCTTTCTTTCAATACTCATTGACACTTGACATCCTTGTTTTCCGTGCTCACGCCTACTGAAAATTGACCGATACTTCGGGATAATCAAAAACAAAAAAATTACTGCGCTGAAAACCATGAGTAAGTAGTTTTATTATTTATACTAGTCACGTTACATAAGAAAATATTCTATCTATCATTTAATAGCTGTGCTCCTGTCGGTGGAGCCTCCTCTAATCTTCTCTATTATGGGCCAGTTGTTTTGCTTCTATGTAAGACACGACACCCACTTTTTCTTTTATTTGATCCATGAATCTCGCCTTGGTCTTCCCTGCCCTCTCCTTGCTTCCACTTTGCCTTCGATTAACGTGCATAAGAAGGTGTCGTGTCGTAGCAAATGGCTAAACACCTTCCCCCTTCTTTTCTAGAGGAGCTATTAAAATTATGAAGAAAATATTTGTATATTTTTTTTTATGCAACAAGGTTAAAACATAGTTTTACGGATTTATGATTTTACATACCTTGGCTTTTAACTCTTTAACTATCATGGGACAGAACAATTGTTAAAAATAAATATATAACACAATTATGTACATTCCGAAATCTTATTTATTTCATTGACATTGTTATCTTTTTATACATACAAATTCACAATCTCACAAGTCACACACACACACACACACGCACGCACGTACGCTCGCACGCACTCACATATTTTTTATTTCTTTTTAAATGAATGAATGAAACTGTAATCAGTAATTTCACAATCAGAATAGTACCAATTAGGAAGGACGTCCCCAAGGGGGACCAATGGGTTTCAAAAAAGGTGAATTATGTTTTATTCAATAAATGTTTTTTAATTTTTTGATTCTGAATATTATGTCCTATTAATTGTTTCTTATATTAGAATAGACATTTGTATTAATATAAATATTGCTTGGGTTGAAAGCATCATTTGTGTTGACATAGATTTGACTATTTACATTATTGTCATTTACATTAATGTCATTTACATTTGTGTCATTTACATTTATGTCATTTACATTACAGTAATTGTTAGTAGCAGTATCAAAAGTTTCCGTGTTCATGTATTCTGGAGGTTGTTTATTAGACTTTATATCTGTCAAAGCTTTAGAATTTTCACCAATGTGACTATTGTTAGCATAATTGGTTTCAGCTTTGAAATTATTATTAGCCACCACAGGTTTGCTAGTGCAACTATCAACGTAAGCGTACGAGTATAACATGTCGTTTTGGCTTTCATCGTTATGTTTTGTAATTAAGTGATTTGGTTCTTCGTACATATCTGATCTTTGATATAATGAATTGTTTATTGTAATCTCGTCCTGGTATCCGCTATCGTCGTTTTGATTGTTTGCTGCGACTTCTTGCATAGTCGCTCGCAAAGTATCAGGGTCAATATAGCAGTAGATGTTTTCTGATAATCGTATTGGTCTTTCAACACCAGTCACGTCTTCTGATGGGTCGGAATAATGAATAAGACTTCCTCTTGAGCTCTGAAATATTTAAATATTTTATTATAATGTCCTACAGTAATAAATGTATTTTTTATCCCGAAACTGGTACGCTGGTAGCTCTGCTCATGATAAGTGGTTGTCCGTCGTCTATAGTCATTGGCAACACCAATGGCGATACCAACGCGATTGAATGAGTTAAGGGGATCTTCTATAAAAAAAAAACAAGAAAAAGTACATTATTTAAAAAAAAGGCCTAATGATAGAAAAAACTTTTTCAACATGTTTGTTGAAAAATGCATTTACAAAGCTTGTAAACATTGTTTAAAAGTATCATAAAATAGACGCTCTCGCGTCAGTACTATTTTATCCCACGGGCGTGTGGTAAAATAAGTACTTACTAAATAAATAAGCTGAATAATCGAACCTTCTTGGAAGCGTTTTGATTAATATATTTGTCTCAATTTTATACTATAGAGACAATGAGACGAAAGATTTAGTTCTAATTTTCGCACGTGGCGCTATTTGTAAATGCGCGCCATTTTAATATTAGAAACATCTGTTGCGACTTTCAGACTGATATTTATATTTGTTTCATTACTTATTGTATTGTTTTCTTGTGTCTTCTTGTTGTAAAACGTTGTGTGACGCATGTGCGGTTGTTGGTTTTTACAAACACGTGACTACGGTAAGCCCTCGACTTCGGCCGTGTCGCTATTAGACGAACAGTGAACGGCTAACTGTTTGCTTCGAGTTTGCATTCCTATCAATTTTAAATGGAGTGTCCATACAGCGCTTAATGTACGCAGTTTCAGGCTTTTTGCTTGTGGACTCATTCAATGAGCGGCTAATTAGCAGCGAACGATGCGCGCGGGCGGCGATGCAGTCCGCTCACTGCCGCGGAGCGATGCGCGGCGTTATATACTAACCGCTTACCTTCCCTCCCAAGAGTTTGCAAGTGTTTCGCGGCTAATACGCTACAATTCGCTGCTAACTCGACATTAAGTTAGCGGCTGATACGCCGCTCATAGTCAGTCGCTTACTGTTTCTCTAATGGGGACACGGCCTTCATCTCGGGCTTACATTCCTCTACTCGTTTGTAAAAACCAACTTACCGCAGTAGTAGTAGTAGAAGCTGTTGTCCAATCCATACATACATACATACATAACTTGACGCCAGTTTCCTTGCGGGGTAGGCACGTATAACAGAGCACCATTTAGGCTTATTATTACACACCTCACTTGCTTCTTTGACATTCATAACTCTTGTCATGCACGCTCGTCTGTTCTTAAGGCTCCGGACATCACCTTCTGCTTGTACACGATCAATTTGATCATGAAAGGTGTGTCGTGGCCTTCCACGACTTCTGCATTAGTATAGTAGTACCGCAGTAGTATCTTAAATAGCTATTGGCAGTATTACGAATGCTTGATGTTTGTCGTTCTTACCTTATTTCCTTTGGAGTTGCAGATTCTATTTATTACGTAGGCCAAAATAAGAAATGTGATTATAATAACAGCAAAAGTAATGGCACCCATCTTCCAGCCGGTATAGTCTAAAATTCGTAATAATAATTAAATTAATGGACATATTTAAATCAAGTATCGAAGAAAAGAAGCCAAGTAACAAAATCAGTGAAAAGTGACATTAATGTTAACTAAAACATAATCTAAAACTACAGAAAACATATATCTTATACTAATATTGGTGCGGCGGCGCTGGGTTTAGCGGGAAGCGAACTGTGTCAAATTTGCGGGAAAAGAAGTGTGGGACAATTTTGATGGGAATCGGAAGATAAGCACGCACTTACCTGGTTAATGGGAATGAAATGCGGCTGCTCCTCTGCCCTCAGTCCACCTCACTTCACTTTATTTGTTATAATTTATATTATATATTTTTATTATATTTTACAATTTGATGCGGAGCGGGTTAGTTATATAATACACACATTTATGAGTTGCGGGGGCGGTATATTTTATGATATTTTATTTATTTAGAATATATTTGTATTTGCGGAGCGATGTAATTTATTTTTCAACACACTTGCTCATAAAGTGGCTCTATGGTCACCGCAATTAGGCTCAGAATGACACCCATTATCAAACTGTGAATAAAAAACATTATAACTCACTAGTGAGTTATAGATTTTTTTTTTAAATTTTATTGGTTGAATTGCTTTGTTCTTAAAAAAGTTTTTATTAAAAAAAAAAGATCGTGTTCTATAGAACAAATAAATTAATGTTCCTATTGCTTGCTCATTTCATGCAACTTCTTATTTAAATAGATAATTTTAACTCGTTCGTGTTTAATAAATAAAACTTTCAGTCATATATAACTTTTTTTTATCTACTAAATAAAATGAGTTTTTGTTGTTATTTTATTCACAAGTGTGTTGAAAAACGTCGTATGATACACGTGTGTATTGATGATTACCGTCCTTGGCTCTCTTAAGACCGTCGCCTACGGCTCGAGTCTCAATGGCGCCTCGGCGGTAATCACCAATGTTACACACTAGTACCATAATGTACTATTATTTTATGATGACAAGAGATGAATGATTGACGTGACGTGCGAAACGAGAACCCGCCGTCAGATTTAAAGGAAGAATTTAAATATGTCGAAGAAAAGTATGAATAGGTCGAAAGGAGGTTTACATGGCGGTACCAAATATATAAAGCTGAAGAGTTTGTTTGTTTGTTTGCTTGAACACGCTAATGTCAGGAGCTACTGGTCTCATTTGAAAATTTCTTTCAGTGTTAGATAGCTCATTTATTGAGGAAGGGTATAGGCTATCAACAGTCTATCAACGCTAAGACCAATAGGAGCGGAGCACCAATGAAGAATGTTTCAAAATCGTTTCTTTTTAACTATTCCACGCGGACGAAGTCGCGGGCAGAAGCTAGTAATATATATAATGACACCCCATAAACGTCCCACTGCTGGGCTCGGACCTCCCACTGTAGTGGAATGGACAGTATACCCGTCAGGCTTGTACAAGGCGGTTGGCAAGTTTGACACATTAGTTATCTCTATGTGCAGGTTGCATCACGATGTTTTCCTTCACCGTTCTTAGCATGTGGTAATTGTAACAATATGCAAATTAGGTCAGAAAACTGCCTAAGGGGGCTTGTGTTCCAGCCAGGCTTTGAACCTGCGTCCTTTGAGTTTGGGACGCGTGCGCTAGCCATTACGTTACCACGACTTTCAAGAAAAGAAACAATAAAATTAATTCTAAACTATGTCGCCATAACAACCTTGAGTTGTGTTCCGGCATTAGTGACCAGGTTCCAGTGACCCTTAAGAGAGCAGCAGTGCATTTGTAGCACCTTTGGTGTTGTAAATGTCCATAGGCGATGGTAACCGCTTTCCATTAAATGGGCCGTCTGCCTGTCTGCTGAACTCCTGCAATAAAAAAAAAAATTAAATGCTAAATCCAAATTATATTAAGCTTAACATAAAAAATTATAATAATCAAGCACATATATGAGGCCCGAATTCATTCCATATGGCTATTTCTTAAATTAACCATACTCTTATAAGAATAACGTTGTATATGACTTGAGACGAAATAAAAGTATAGACGAAGCCTATGTGAACAAAAGCGTAAAACGAAGTGAAGCATTTATTTAAAACTTGTTCGCGTAAATTTATCTATCATAATGTTACAACCTAGGCGCTGACAAAGACAAATTCCACGTACAGATTTGTAGAAGCACATTTATTGCCCGTCGGCATCTGAACTAATTGTAATTCTTTTATGATCGTCTTCTTTTGTTTACTTATTTATTGGCATACGTTTCTAGAGAACAGTCTATTGTTCTATTGTACTTATTTACGGCCGCTTGGGGCTGCTCTATTAGCCAGGTGTTATGGATTTTAAAGTACAAGCTGATTCTAGGGAATTCGGTTCACGTTGCCGGGCGGGCACATTGAATTTGTGCAGTATAAAACGATGGCCTGATTGAGGGGGGGGACAGTCGAGCGAGAACCATTCACGTTGCCGACTTACGACCTTCTGCATTACGTTTGGATTTGTTGTGTTTGGTTATATTTGTACCTGTGTTATACGTGTTTGTATAGTTCTAATAAACTCTATAATAATTCCAATAGCATTTTAATTCGAGTCTGTACCTACACGTGGTTTGCGTCTGTATTGTTTAATAGTAATTAATGTATCCACCTGAAACCATTTGACTTTAACTTTTTTATACTTTTTTTTATTGGATGATTTCAGCAGATAGGCAGACGGCCCACCTGATGGAAAATGGTTACCATCGCCTATGAACATTTGCAACACTAAAGGTGCTACAAATGCGCTGCTGCTCTCTTAGGGATACTGGAGCCTGGCTACTAATGTGTTGTGTTCCAGACAACTGAAGTTGTTATGGTGGCATACTGTAGACCAGATGTGGTAGCCATCCAGACGGGCAAATACCCTACCACCTGGCCGTATGTTGTTTTGACGCCTCATACGACAGGCCGTCCGGCCGCAGGAAATTATATTCTTTTTCCGTTCCTGCACAGATAAAATACCTGTATGTATTATCTGTAGTATCTACTTCGATAAATATAATTCGATTTACTACCAAGTTCTCGTAATGCACTGCGTCGCGATCGGCACCCTATTCTGAGCTCGGGATTCTTTACCCGGCTTCAATTTGAGAGTCCGAGACTCGGGCTTCTTTTAATAGCCTAAGTATATGACCTTAAAAAATGTTCTCCAGTAGACTTTATTTTAAATAAAAATATTGAAGATTTGTCGAAATAGAACTTACCAGAGATATTTGAGTTTATGGGGTTGACACAAAATTTATCATCTTTTTTCATCACAGAGTCATAATTACAATTAACATATTTAATGCATGCGTCATGGTCGTCATTTGAAGTTGGCTTTACTGAAACAAAAGATATCTGAATTACGTAATGTCTTTCTAATATCTGGGATAATATTGTGTTGGTGACCAGTGCACCCAGATATAGCGATGGGTTTAATGCGTTATTGAAGTGAAAAAACTTTATTAGAATCGTTGTGATTTGAAAATCTATGAAACGAAAAGTGACACTAAAAGAGATAAACACATAAAATTCAACTTTATTTAATTCGAAACAGAACACATTTCTCTTGACCCGTTAGTATTCATTTTCAATTTAAATAAAACTTAAAAGATTTCAAATGAATTTTAGCTCTATCTGTATATACTAAAGGCAGATATTTTTAGCCGCCATTGAGAGTAAGGGAGAAGCATTTGGGGTAAGTGTGGATATTGCAAAGGCCTTCGCTCGGGTCTGGCATAGGGCATTTTTTCGAAGCTTCCCAGCTACGGGCTCCCCGAGGGATTGTGCGCATGGGGTGGCCAGCTTTTTATATGGGCGGAGCATCAAGGTCTTAATTGACGGTGTATGCTCGAAGAAGAAGCCTGTAAATGCTGGCGTACCCCAAGGCTCAGTGTTGTCGCTCACGCTGGTCATTCTGCATATCAATGACATGTTGCAGACCAGCATTCTTTGTTATCATCAGCACCTTCATTGTTATGCAGATGACAGCACGGGCGATGCTTTCTACACTGGCCGCGCAAATATTCCTCGTGCAGAAGTCGAGGAAAGCAGAATCCGGCTTGTGTCTGAAATCGAGACCTCCCTGGAGCAGGTCTCGGAATGGGGTAGACGAAATCTTGTTCTTTTAGCCCCAAAAAGACACCAGTCTGCGTGTTTACCGCAAAAAAGCCCCATTTTTGTTAGCGCCACAGTTCCAGGCCCCTCAAGATCTTCGACTCCATCGGAATCCTAGGCGTCGACATTTCGAGCGAGGTGCAATTTCGGGGTCCTTTGGAGAGAAAAGCGAAAATCGATTCAAAAAAGCTTGAGGTGCTCAACAGAGCTTCACACCGGGACATAGGCTATTATTATATAAGGACCAAGTCCGTCCCCATGTGGAGTACTGCTTCCATCTCTGGGTTGGAGCACCTCAGTACCAGCTGCACTTGACTCCTTGCAGCGCCAAGCGGTCCGGATTGTCGACGATCCCAACTTACAGACGGGTTAGAACCTTTAAGTCTCAGAAGAGACGTTGGCGCTTTAAGCGCGTTCTACCGTCTGTACAGTGGGGAGTGTTCTGAGAAGGTGTTTGGTTTGGTACTTACGTCACCACTTTACCACTGCACTGCTCGCCGACGAATGGGAGTTCATCCACACTTCCTTGACACCTGGAAGTTATCCACTGTACGTGGCGTTTGCTCCTTTGTGCCATACGTGAGCAAGCTGTGGAATGAGCTCCCTCCCGCGGTTTTCCCAGGGCGCTACAATATGGGGCTCTTAAAAAGGGCGTAAACAGATATTTAAAGTATCCACGAGGTAGGCAACGCATCGGCTCCCTTAGTGTTGCAGATGTCCATGGGCGACGGTAGCGACTTGCCATCAAGTGGACCCGTCTACCAGTTTGCCTATAAGCAAACATAAAAAAAAGATATTCTTTTATAAGGAAATTGTAGGTATTACAGTGCATTGAATTTTAAAGTTTGTGCTAGTGATTTAAAGAATAATTTGATTGATTTTTTTAAATTATAATATATATATATTTTTTTTATCGCTGGAGTACAGCAGACAGGCAGACGGCCCACCTGATGGAAAGCGGTTACCGTCGCCTATAGACGTTTGCAACACCAGAGGTGTCACCAACGCGCTGCCGGCCTCGAAGAAATTTTATGACACCCTTTTTAAAAAACCCCATGTTGTAGCGCTGTGGGAAAACCTCGGCTGGGAGCTCATTCCAAATCCCCACGGTACGCAAGAGAAACGTTCTAGAGAACCGTTGCGTACAAGAGCGAAGCGGCTCAAGGTAGTGGGGATGAACTCCCAGCCGATGGCGTGTAGACGGATGTAGGCTAAAGGAATTCTATTTATATTAATAAAAGTTAGGGAAGAATTATCTATGAGTATATTCTCTGAAGTTTTACTTCTACTGCGTGTGAACTGCACACATACAATTTTTTATTTATGATGTGTCACTATTATTAAATGTTAATGACATGAAACATTGACAGATAACGTATGTTAGCTGTACACTAATGTAGCTAATTATTGCCGGCGTTATTTTTAACTCTATAAACAAGATGCATTTGGCCACAGTCCATAACACTAGTATTATCCAAGATTGAGCAGGGGCATAAAGATAATAGTCCCAAATTTAATTATTATAATGAAGATGGAACGCCGCTTCGTACGGGACGCGACATTATCGATACGTTAGCGGCTTCCCATCTTCCAAACACAGCCGTCACTGCCGGAGAAGCTGCCACACACCAAGAATCCCTGAGACGCCGCACCTATGCATCCATCGCTGATGGGTACATATTTGTGGCCGAGACTGGGGATATAGGGACGTGAGGCTTATCAACTTTATCGAGACCTTTCATGGCGATTGAAAGAAGTCATGCGTCACCGGGCTGGCCTAAATTTAAGGCATCGGATCAGCGTTGCCATAAAACGCGGAAATGCATCCAGCATTTTGGGAAGTTCCCCTCCCGCAGCGATCTGGACTACATTTTTTACCTATAAATATGTTTATAATCCTTTTTTTTCATTTTGTATTATCCGCAAGAGTTAACTTGAGACCTGAGCGGAATGCGCGCTCCCCTCCTGACCCCGGCCTTCTTACCGCTCACGCCATCGACGCGTCACTACCTCACCCTTACGTCATTCGAGCGAAGTCTCAAGTTAACACTTGCGGGTTGTAGTGTAGTTTAATCTTTAACTCGCCATTTGTGACGTACCTGTCTGACAGACCTGTGTGATACGATAATGTCAAATAATTTTTTAATCCGCTATCAATTTTCGTTGTGATTTCATGTAACTTTAGTACCCCACCAGTGGTCCGTCCCGCGGCAACGGTGCGGATACATTTCTGGAATTTTGTTACCAACCCAATGCTTGAGACCAGAGTCACCAATAACGTAAGTGAAATAGACATTACTGTATTTTGTATTTTTCTGTTGCAATATTGTATCACTATGAGAAAATCAACACAACAACAACAAAGAACACATGAACAAAGTTCCTTCTCCTTAATAAAGACAATGGGAAACGTGTTATTGGACATATTCTTAGTTTAAGTTATATCTAGTTATTTTGGGTCAGATTTAAATTGCTCATTAGTCTTAATTCTTGCGTGGAGCCATGGAAAGGCCAACACGTAGAGGCCCTTGACAAATTTAAGGTAAATGTGGCGTGACACTGACCGGCGATTATCCCTGTCTACACCATATAGTAATGCACCCAAGGACAAGCCCCGGCCAGTGTAGGACTATTGTGGGAAATGAAGACAAAAAGTACCGGGCTATTGGGGTGAACTGCTAGTGGTACTAGAGGTCTGGGAATATGGGGACTATGGCGTCTGCCCGTCGCAATGTTCGGAGAACATGGAAAAATGGGCAGACGGTGACTGGCCACTCCCTGCATGGGCCCCAAAAAATGCCATAGAAGACAGGGGCAACATGGGTGTAAGTGGCTAAGGGGTGTAGAGAGGTGGGCTGCAGGTTCATCGAAGTTACTTCTGACGTGATGCCATTTATCACTTCCACCCCTGGAGCTTGAGACAGCTCTAGCGATCTCCACTCCGTGCCGGCTGGCTAAGGCAAGTACGGAGGTGGGGGCCTTGTCTTGGCCCCCGGAGTCAGGTACGAGGTGTCGCTACTCACCTAAGGCTTCGCCACAAAGCCCCCCTACGGGTTATTTATATTATTATTATATTATATTATATTACATATAAAAAAGAAACTATGAGATTAGAATAAATTTCACATGTTTTTACCGTAATTAGACAAAAATACTACCCATTTGTTTTACATCTCGTTGTAATTGTTTCAGCATGTCTTACAAGAGTAAACACCATTGTTTAAAGCCCTTTAAAAGAAAAAAGTATTTCTGTAGTGTACAGATGGTAGAAACCTTCAGCCAGTAATTGCTAGAAGTGATGGCGTACCCGGAATTGGATATTGCAAATTATTTGACTGACCGGGGATATTTGGCTCGGAACTTTTTATGTAACAAAGGAGTATATTATTACATGTCTTAATTAAATCTATCAGATAGCCTGAATAATCTCATTGCCAGACTTTTCGTAGAATTTCAATATAGTTGCTTTAATTATTAGGATACAAGTGAAGAAGACTCAATTGAAATTTGCACACAAGTTTTGGTATTGTTGACGTGTTTGGGATGGTTGATTTTTCAAAAATGGTCAATGTTTGTGACTATTGAGAGCAAAAAAAACTTCATTTCCACAATTGTAAAAGAAAAGCGTCTTGATCATTTAGTGCCATTTTATAGAACCTTCTTGATCGTTAAAGAAGAGTTGTGGCTGTTCATAAAGGGGTGTTGGTGTCAACGCTCATGTATGGCAGTGAAAGTTGGGTTTGGTCGAAGAAGCATGAAAATAGGATAAATGCAGTTGAAATGAGATCTTTGAAAAGTATATGTACGGTTAGCTTGAATGACATGATAAGGAACAATGTGATAAGGGAACAATGTGGATTGAAAGAAGATGTAATAACAAGAGTCGAAAAAGGAATGTTAAGATGGTTTGGACATGTAGAGAGAAGGGACAAAAATAGAATCATAATCATACTAATCATAATCAATCAACAGGTGTATGACAGTATTGAGAATGGTAGAGTTGTTGCCGGTAGACCGAAACAAACATACCATGATCAAATATCAGAAGCGTTAAAGAGAGGTCAGATAAAAAGCATCCCAAATAAACGTGCATATATGAAGAGTTTAATGAAAGTAGATGAAGCGAAAGTTGTTTGTCAGAATAGTCGCACGTGGAGATCCATAGTCACTGCCTACTGCCATAGGAAACAGGTGTGATATTATGTATGTATGTAAAGAAGAGTTTTAGCATTGAGAATTCAAGAGCCGTTCTTGGTAATTTTTGTTAAAAAGATACAATTTTTATATATTTTTTAAAAGTTCTTACTTTCATAAGATCAGTAAAAGTTAATACAATAAAAAAACATAATATAAAAATATATTTTATGATTATTTTTTGTATTTTCGAATAATATAGATAAAAACATGGTAAATTTAGTGGTTTGCGCTTCTTTGTAGAGGAACTAATGAGCGATGTTTCATTTTATTAATATTGATGTTCTATTTGCAATTAAGTATGTGTTTTAAAAATAATTTATAAATCGCAGAATATATTGTTGTGAAAATGGTTGGTTGAAAACCCGTCTCGTAAGACCGGCACCATCAAGGGCGAAGTCAATTTGATGTCACAAATGGAGGGTTAAGATGGACTTGTATATTTTTATAACTAGATATATTGCCGGTCCTGTATCTTACCGACCGTTCGTTTGTTTTACTATCAGTTAAAATTTGACATAAGTTCCTTACAAGTAATGTCAAATTTCAACCAATGATGGGGTAGGTGAATGAATAGTAAGATATAGGAATCGGCCATTAATCGTCGTCGTCATCAGCTAATAATAGTCGACTGTTGGCCGTGGGCCTCCTCAAGTCGGCGCCACACAACACGGTTCTGTGCCTTCCTCATACAGCACCTACTGGCGACTTTGCGTAGGTCGTCAGTCCATCAGGTTGGAGGGTGTGCGACACTACGTTTACCGAGATGCGGTCTCCACTCCAGGACTCGTCTGCTCCATCGGCCATCGGTACTGCGACGGACGTGACGGACTCCTGCCATTTCAACTTGCTAACTTGGCGAGCTATGTCGGTTAGCTTAGTTCTAATTCTATCCATAAGAGAAAGACCCAACAAAGCTCGCTCCATAGTCCATTGAGCCACTTGAAATTTGTGGACCAGTCCTGCTGGCAGTGTCCATATCTCGGCCTCGTAGGTCTGTACGAGGAGGACGCACTGCTCGAAGACTTTCGTCTTCAGGCGTTGCGAGATGGTCGACGAAAAGACTTGACGAAGCCCACCGAATGTTGCCCAACTGAATCCTCCTATTGGCTTTCCTCCTCGAAGTTGTGCCTGCCTACCTGTATTTTTTGTCCAAGGTAGACATATTCCTGCAAAACATCAAGAGGGGCCGCCATCGATATTTACCGACCATTAATAATGTAACAAAATACTCACCGTTATAAAAATTACTGTCATTTGCTACAGATATACTTCCATTATGAATGAAAAAAATTCTTACGGTTATCCAATCATTATGATTTATAGTAAGGTCTTCATATTCATATGTTTTATTACAATCGATGTGTGCTCTATCATGTTCTGCTGTTAAATGGTTTGTGTACGATGCTTGATACTTTTTAATTGTACCAATATTTTGAATTCCTTCTGAAATTTTGGTTAATATTTGTTCTTATGTATGTACTATACTATCAAAATGAAATATGTAAAGATAACAGGGATTACATTGCTATTCCTGCAAAAGTGGGCAGTTTTTTTGTCTTTGGCTTGGACCGGTTTAGCACTCCCATCTTCTTGGAGGCAAGTTTTACCTTGCCTTCAAGATGGCACCTAAACTGCACATCGTTCGCGATGTCAACTCCAAGGATTCCGATACTCTTGGAGGTGGTAAGGAGAGTTCCTTGGAACTGAAGCGTTTTTCGAATGGAGTTTTCTTGGTGGAGAATACGCAGACCTGTATCTTTGTGGGGTTGAAATGGATAAGGTTTTGTCTCCCCCATTCAGAGACTTTCTCTAAGGAGTTCTCTACCTCAGACACAAGTCTCAAGTCTCACCACTTTTTAGCGGTACGTATTATAAAGTGGAATCATGATGAAACCTGCACATTTAGATAACCAATGTGTGAAACCCACCAATTTCATTTGGACAATCGTAGCGGGTATAGTGTCAAATCCCCTGTAATCCCCCTGGCCCATTAGTGGGACGTTTATGCGCTGTTATTATTTTATTACAATTTAACTTAGACTACGATACTGTGGGGTAGCCAAAATTTGTGCAACGTGCGGCCAGGCGGCCTGTCGTAAGAGGCGACAAAACAACTCGCAGCCAGGTGGTAGAATATTTGATCGTCCGGATAGCTATCATTCCTGGTCTACCAGTGCCATTTTCGGCAGCACATTGGTAATACCTAGTATTGCAAATGTTTATCGGCGACGGTAAACACTTTCCATCACATTTGGTCCGTCAGCCTGTCTGCTGTACTCCAGCAATAAAAAATCTTGAAGATTACATAACTTATAAATCCGATCCGGTTTTTGTTTACGCATAAAAGTGCAGACTGGCGGCTTCTGACGTGTAAACTAGCTATAATTAATTTTATTCGCAAGCGGAAATGGCAGTGTTGCTTTCTATAATTTTTTAGCTCTGTTCCTCTTACACGGCTCCTATACAGTCGTGCACTACTAAAAATTTTCTACGGTGCAGGTAGGTACATCGGAAGGAATTATTAACTATACAACATGTAGAAATATCACTAGAAATTGTAAATACAGGGCGGTCAGAACAGTGACGTCCAAAAGAAAAAATTAATTAGTTTACATGAATGTAATCGACATTTCCCAAAACTCACAAAAAAAATGAATTCGGGTACCTCTTCATGTAAACTAACTAAATTTTTCTTTTCACCGTCTCTTTTCTAGCCACACTATGTAGTTACTTGCATTCCATGCTATTGCCTTTGTATCGTCCGCAAAATGTTCACATGTCATGTCAATAAATTGGTCATCATTGTACACCAAACATCCAAATGCATCAAAGGGTTTAATTGTGTAATTCGCCATATGTGTAGTGAATTTTTTTTTACCTATTAATATGCGAGGAGCTGTAAAAAACAAAATAAATTATTATTATATTGTATGTCCTTCAAGACCACGGGCCACAAAATTGGCCCGGACATTTGGAGGGCTCGCGTGGGGCCATGGGAAGGCCAACACGTCGAGGCCCCTTGACAAATTTAATCTAAATGTGGCGTGACACTGACCGGCTATTATCCCTGTCTACACCATATAATAATGCACCCAAGGATAAGCCCCGGCCAGTGTGAGACTATTGTAGGAAATGAGAACAAAAAGTACCGGGCTATTGGGGTGAACTGCTACTGGTACTAGGCGTCTGGGGATATGGGGACTATGGTGTCTGCCCGTCGCAATGTTCAGGGAGCATGGAAAAATGGACAGACGGTGACTCGCCACTCCCTGCATGAGCCCCAAAAAATGCCATAGAAGACAGGGGCAACATGGGTGTGAGTGGCTAAGGTGTGTCGAGAGGTGGAGTGCAGGTTCATCGAAGCTACTTCCGACCTTAGGCCATTTATCACTTCTACCCCTGGAGCTTTAGTTTTAGCTTAATATTATTATTATTTTTAGGTTTCTCAGACGAACAAAACAGTAGATAGACCGAGCTCCGCGCTCTCAGAGTGAAGCTTGTTAAAGGAAGCCGATTTTGTAATAGGCAGCCGATCGCGCCACAATGCGTTACGGGAACTTAGAACTTTAGAACATCTCGTCATTATTATCACTATAATAATATGTTTAACCGACTTCAATTAAAGGAGGAGGTTCTCAGTTTGGCCCAGTAGTTTTCATTTTATGAACATTTTTTATGAAAATTTTTCCATTCCGTTTTATATGTACACCGATTACGCTGAGATTTATGATCCGATTTACGTGATTCTTGTTTAGTTTGATGCGGAATAGTTGCCATTTGGTCCTCTAAAAATTTAACATAGTTTGGCCCAGTAGTTTTTATTTTACGAACATTTTTTGTTCCCGTTTCTTGGGACCTATATTTTAAGGAGCGCGGCACCTTTCGTAGGTCTACGCATACATAGCTAGACAGTAAAAAGTAACAAATAAAAAAAAAAATTCGTTTAAAAAACCGACTTCAAAAACTAAAAAGAATATTAGGACTTATTTCTAAAGCTATTATTATTAATATATTAAGGGCCGCTTGCATAAGGTGGCTTAAATTTATTTAAGAAACACAAAACGTATTTAACACCCTTAAATACAATTAGCGTCTTGCACAACGCAAAATTTGCCGCTAAATAAGTTTAAAGAACTGTCAATACGTTTTGTGTAAAACGTGTTTAGGCAGTTTAATATGATTAACTAATTTTATTTAAAGGTGATCGTTATGCAAGCGGCCCTTAATCTAAAACATCTTAAAGTCGGTGCTTAGTAATTTTCAAAATATAGTAATTTTTATGTTTTACTTTGCACCGACTTCAAGATGTTTTAGATAATATTTATTAATAATAATAGCTTTAGAAATAAGTTATTTTATACTTTTTAGTTTTTTACTTTTTGAAGTCGGTTTTTTTATTTTATTCTTTCCTTGTGTTGTGTCTTTGTCTTACTGAGTATACACTGTTTTCCTTCGAAATTTCCTCGGACTATTTTTATTTTCGCTTTCAGTATTTCTTCATAGCATTGGAAATAAACCAATTATCTTGAAATAACTTTTTCACTAAAGGTACTTAACAAAGGGTACTTTGTATTATCATTAAAGGAACAGTTTCCGTGAGAGATAGATTTGAAGTCTGAGCGAATGAAATGGATTGAAATGTTCTCGATTTTTAGTTCTTAGTCCATATATCTTTGATTATACATACATACATACATAACTTCACGCCAGTTCCCTTGCGGGGTAGTCACGAACAACAGAGCGCCATTTAGGCCCATTCTTACACACCTCACTTGCTTCTTTGACATTCATAACTCTTGTCATGCACGCTCGTCTGTTCTTAAGGCTCCTGACATCACCCTCCGCTAGTACACGATCAATTTGATCATGGAAGGTATGTCGTGGCCTTCCACGACTTCTGCATCCATCCACTTTTGCATTGTATATCTGTTTAGTCATTCTTTCCACATGCCCGAACCACCGGAGCATTCCTTTCCTTACCTTCACCCCGACACTAATCTTTGATTATGAATGACAAAAATAACTTATTTTTCATCAATAACTTTATTACTGTCTGACAATTATAAATATAGGATGTTGTTGGCGATTGCCTTGAAACTTAATCTACTTCAATTTGTACGACTATTTTCGTTCTCTACTTCAGAAGGTTCAGGCATCGCTTTCTTGGACGCCAAGAAGATCTCGTCCATGGAAAACTATGTGGGGGATGTAGATATATTATGTACCCACCTCACATTTATTTATGCGCCGTCTTGTTTGATGCACAGCCAAAAGAAACAACAGTTCGTAACCACTTTTGTATTGCACTTAGTTACAATATTAAACGATTACAAAAGTTTTTTTTTTTTTTTTTTTTATTGCAGGAGCTCAGCAGACAGGCAGACGGCCCACTTGATGGAAAGCGGTTACCATCGCCTATAGACATTTGCAACAACACATGTGCTACAAATGCGCTGCTGCTCTCTTAAGGGAGACTGGAACCTGATCACTAATGCCGGAACACAACTCAAGGTTGTTATGGCGACATACTTTAGACCAGGGGTGGTAGCCATCCAGTCGGGCAAATGCCCTACCACCTGGCTGTAAGTTGTTTTGTCGCCTTTTACGACAGGCCGCCTGGCCGCAGGAAATTGTATTCTTTCTCCGTTCCTGCACGGATAAAGGATAATATTTATAAGCATTTGAATTATAGTGAGTAAAGTTTTAAAGTATATAGTCGGTGGTTTTGTTTTGTCAACTCTCAACTGTCACACCGCAAGAAACTGCAAACTTCATTCCTATATTTAGTTTTTGCGGGCGAGCCACTCGCGGCGCTGGTGCGCCTGCGCAGCGGATCTGCGCATGCGCGAGGAGAGATTGTTTCCCCCTTTATACGACACGACCAATGATGCCTTACGACCAACGATTTTTGATCGTAAGGTTGGCTCGTGTCGATATATACTTATATTTAATATTTATGGACTTACATATATTATATAATTGTGTGTATGTGAATAATGTATAATAAATATAATAATATATGTATGTGATATATGGGTGAGTTTGTGCATGGAATTGTGTGTATGTGTTATATAATACACCCATAACTATATCGAAGAATTTTTACAACATAGTTCTCTGTCCAGAAAATAATGTTGTTTACGGTGGGAGCAGATGCTGTTGTGAGCTTTCTAAGGATGTGTGAGAATGGTAAATCTATTGCACTTCATGATTAAACGTTTACATTTCATACATCTTTAATTAAAATATACTAACTTTTTGACGATCTTAGGTGGACTTTCAATTCCTTTGGGACTCCAGGATTAAGAAACTTATTATTGTAAAATTGAATTTCCCAACGTCCACCCATTGACATGAAGATTTCGTTTATCTGAAATTATAAAACAACTTTTAATTGTGTATATTAATAAAATATTTGTGAGGCACACTGAGAAAAGACGGAAAGAAACAAAATACGAAGTAATATATTACCTACTAGCTGACCCGGCAAACGTTGTTTTTTTGCCATATAAATTATTTTTAGTGAATATTTTGGTACTTAAAAAATAATCAAAACCAATCATTAATTTTTTTAATTCATCGTACGTTATCGACCACTGAGAGTTGAAGATTATTACAGTACTAATATCACTATTAAAAAATGGGGGTTGGTGGTAGAAGGGTGAAAATTAAGGGTTATATGTTTTTTTTAATGCCAAATCACAAATCTATCCGTGCAGGAACGGAGAAAGAATACAATTTCCTGCGGCCAGGCGGCCTGTCGTAAGAGGCGACTAAACAACCCACAGCCAGGTGGTAGGGCATTTGCCCGACTGGATGGCGACCACCCCTGCTCTAAAGTATGTCGCCATAACAACCTTGAGTTGTGTTCCGGCATTAGTGACCAGGTTCCAGTCTCCCTTAAGAGAGCAGCAGCGCCTTTGGAACACCTTTGGTGTTGCAAATGTCCATAGGCGATGGTAACCGCTTTCCATCAAGAGGGCCGCCTGCCTGTCTGCTGAACTCCTGCAATAAAAAAATAAAAAAAAAAAAACTAAAAATATTTTTTCAGGGTGGGCCATCCTTATCACTTAGGGGTATAAAAATAGTTTACGATCTATTCTCGGACCAACCAAATATACACAAATAATTTCTTATAAATCGGTGTAGCCGTTTCGGAGGAGTTTGGTCACAAACACGAGAATTTTATATATACGAGTATATATATGTACGTATGAATTCTGTAAGTAGTCTATAGTTGGTAGTATATAGTCGGTGTCTCAAGTGGCGCCATGTTTAAACGGGGAATGTTCGTGGGAACAATTTTTACAATTGTGAAGGTACACTTACATAATTTCATACAATCTAATAAATTATGTCACTATAATACGAGTAATTACTACAACTATATTCATGACTTCTATAAATACATATAAGCTGCCATGTATTTTAGGATACTAATAATAGTAACTAAGAAGTTATTACAAACCTGGACGTAACATTTACTTGAACTTCCAGATTCGCATCGAATTTGTCCTGTGGGTATGTTACTTCCACTGTTTAGGTTTCCTATACTTTGAAACATAAAACACATTATTCATTAGATGAATATGCAACCTTTAGAGCAGGCTCACATGACAAGGGCTTAGCGCGCGTTAAACGCGCGCAGAATTTTTGTATAGTGTGTTTAAGCCGTTAATTCGAAATTACCGGTGACCTGATCAACCCCTAAGGGTGAGTTTCCATCATTTATACTTATACCACCCCTCTGTCATATCTTTGCCATCATATCTATGCACATTAGGTGGCTATAGACTAATTTATTTCTAAAATATTACACTGCTCTGTAAAGCTTCCACCGACCCGCCATTCCGTTCACATCCACATACATATCGGCGCGGCCGAGGCTATTTTGAAAAATCCAACGGATTGTGCGCGCGGAGGCTTGGCAGGCAGTGTCTGCGAACGACTCTAAACCTGACCATCGTTCCAGGTTTCAGGTTCAGGCTAGCTACAAGCCTATCTCCTACCTACGGACTATCTATCAGCTGGTCTACCACTACCAACGGCATTCTAAAACGCCGTACGTGACGGTAAGCCTACACTCCCGTCGCGCCTCCCGAGTCGACGTCTATCCGTCTACCCGGCTACCTCCGGCGGCGCTGCCAGCTGGACGCGGCCTTCTGCTCTTCGTGTAGGTCTTCCATAGCTCAGGCCATTGCCGTCCCTTTTATCTTTTTATTCTTCCCTGGTCGAAGTAAATGTTCCGCGGTTGTGCAAAGCGAATCGGTACATCGATTCTCCCTCTGACTACCTTTTCTATTTAATATTATTTAATTAATCTTTTAATTATAATAAATTGTTAATTTAACTTTAAATTTTCTTTTATTCGGCTTCTCCGACCTCCTTCTATTCTGCGGTGGGTCGCTAAACAACCCAGAACGCCGCATGTTCATATGGTGCACCTGCTACCATCCTACCAAACACGTTAATTTAAGATGCTTTTTTAAGATACTTTTCTTCAAAATATCTTTCATTTGATCATGGTGTACGTTGCGATCTATCGGCACTGACTTTACTAGTCACATTGCTATCATAAAATTGATTTGTTATTCTGCTTTCATTAATTCTCTCTGCATGATTATACCACCTTAACAATGAATTATTTTTTTTAATTTTTTAATAACAGCCCATAGACTTCCTACTGCTGAGCTAAAAGATATTGGGTCCACCCAATTTTTTCGTACAGGCTGACTGAAAGCTAGTACATAACTTTGTATCTTAAGCTAAGGCAATACGGACCCAAATTTTTTAACGTTTCCATTTCGGACGATTACTGCATGAACTGAACGAACCCTAAAATACGTCTATCTGCGTCAAAAGCGCGCGCTCAACTGAACGCTGCGTTAATGCTCGACTGTTGTCAGCGCGCGTCAACGCGCGCTTTATTAAAACGCCCGTTAGCATGTGTACGGCCTGAATAAAATGTATGTAGTTGTAAACGCGCGTTAAGCCCTTGCCATGTGAACCTGCCTTAGCATGACAGAGGAAAATCCAGATATTTCAGATGGTAAATCTGTTTACTATTCTTTTGTTACGAGTATTTTGGTATACGCAAGTCCCATATGGTGTCAACAATATGTTGTTTACAAAGAACGCTTAGAGAAAATACAAAGAATTTTTTGCAATCATATTAACTATCTTAGTCGTATAAGTCCCAATTCCTATAAAGACAGCTGTAGTTCATAGCTTCTATCCTTGGATTAAATATGTACAGTTTCACAGCGGTGTTGACTGTCCTGAGCTCGTCTCGAAATTGGCAAATAAATTACCTAGATCCTGTACTCGACAAACGTCTTTGTTTTATCGAATGGCTTGTATATATGATACAACATTTTGTAAAATTGATCTGTTTGCGTCCTCGAAAGACAAATTTAAAAGTAACATTATTAATCGCTTGCTGAATTCTACATAACACAACCCGACTTGATTTGTTTAATTTGAAATTAACATTTGCTTTGTAAAATTGTTACTGGAATGCTAGTTTATATAGGAAAACGTGTTATTGGCTTTACTTTTGTTGTAAACGATTTTATATTATATTTGTGTATTCGTTGTAGGTTTTCTCAAGAAATAAATAAGGAATCACAATCGTCGAGCGAAAAATCTCTTACTTCACAGTTGGTGCTACCAGTCTATTCTGATTTTAATGAAAATCTTAATTAAAACTTTCAATTGACGTGTTCTCATTTAAAAATGTTGTTTAAATCAATCATAAATTAAAATGATTTTATTTAGATTAGCTCTTCCTTAATATTTTCTTAAGTTTTCGCGACTTGTATACATAATAAAACTACGTTTTAACGGTTTTAAGCGCGGTAATTTTATTTGGTTTTGGTTTTTCCGACGTTCCGGATCCAATCATCAAAACTATTAAGACCCAAACCCAGCAAAAACCAGCTGCCAGACCTCAAGACACTGAGCTCTTTCTGCGTACAACGGAACACAAACCAACTTGACTGGTAATTACTTTTATTTTTCCTTCCACCCATTTTAATATTATATAAAATTATTAGAGCTAGGCATATTTGCTGAAGAGTTTCTTGCGCCGCTACTTCTCCTCAAGCCATAACATGTTGCGAAGCGGTAGTAAATTAGCTTAGGCTTCCATAGAGTAAATAATAACTATAAACAAAATTAAAATTAAATAATTAAAAGTAACAAGTTGGCGGTAGGCTAAATAAAACTTTAACAATACTCGTTGACACTTGACATCTTTGTCTTCCGTGATCACGGCCACTGAAAAGTGGCCGAAACGTCGGAAAAACCAAAATCAAATAAAATTACCGCGCTTAAAACCGTTGAAACGTAGTTTTATTAGCTCTTCCTTAATAGAAATTCTTAGATTCTCTTCCTTGCCTGTTTGGATGGCTACTTAGTGTAAAGTAAGCTGCCATAACAACCTGACAACTTTGAGTTTTTTTTAAACAACTCTACGGACTCGAGTTCCGAACACCCTTTTTTACAACTTAATTCCTAAGAAAGTTAATACACGATACATACATACATAAAAATAAGAGTTTATACACGCTTATTGGTTATTTTTGTTATTGTGTGTGACATTAATTTAGTGATTTTTGTGTTGAGGTGTATGTACCTTACGAATAACTTATTATATTAATTTATTCTAATTTTAATACTAAACTTATACTAATGTAGACTGTATCTGTTACATGCTGGTGTTGTGAGGAAGTGCATGTGCAGTGTGGGCCTTATGTCTATATCTATATATATTATCCTATCTACGACAACTTTGAGTTATAATCTAATAATAAAGGCAGTAGAGGCTAGGATGCAGTCTTCCTTTTGAGGCCCGTGGCTCATTAATAGCATTTTTGGTATTGCAAATGTGCATAAACGACGGTAAACACTTTCCATCAGATGCGCTGTCTGTCTGCTGTACCCTAACAAAAAAAGAACCAAATACTCACATCATATTATCAATATTAGGAATACTTTTATTATATACTGCTATTCTGGCTGGTTTCCCTTCCACCAAAACAAATGTGTCAATCGAACTTGATCTTTCAGCTATGTGGTTAAGCGGATAAACGTTCCATTCAGTTCCATCTCTCACGATTTCATAAGCTATTTCAGGCACCATTTCTGAAATTTCAACGAAAATGAGTCATATTTTTTATTTAAATCATAAAGTTAACAAAACATTTACACTGTTTATTTTATGTCGGTATATATTATTATTTACAAATTAAATAGCTTTGTGATTATTATATATATACTAAACTATCTTATTATATAATATACAGTACAAGCGATTATAGACTGTGTAACAAATCGCTGCCAGATGTGAGCGTGCCCAGAAGGCTGGCTGCATTGCCGCGCTGTATGGCGATGCTTATTTGTTGGGCGAAATATGAACCAGCCTTCTGATCACGGGTGGCATCAAAGAGTTTCTTGCAAATCTCTTTGAAGAAACTCTTTGCCGGAAACCCCACGGACCTAATGTTTTTAAATTTAATTTTATAATAATAAATTGTAAAAGTGTGTTGAAATTATGGATCTTTGTGTCTGAAATAAAATAATAATAATTATTATTATTTGTATGTCTTTCAAGACCACGGGCCATAAAAATGGCCCGGACATTTGGAGGGCTCGCGTGGGGCCATGGGAAGGCCAAAACGTCGAGGCCCCTTGACAAATTTAATCTAAATGTGGCGTGACACTAACCGGCGATTATCCCTGTCTACACTATATAGTAAAGCGCCCAAGAACAAGCCCCGGCCAGTGTAGAACTATTGTGGGAAATGAGGACAAAAAATACCGGGCTATTGGGGTGAACTGCTAGTAGTACTAGGGGTTTGGGAATATGGGAACTATGGCGTCTGCCCGTCGCAATGTTCGGGAAACACGTAAAAATGGGCAGACGGTGACTCCACACTCCCTGCATGGGCCCCTAAAAATGCCGTAAGAGGCAGGGGCAACATGGGTGTGAGTGGCTAAGGGGTGTAGAGAGGTGGGCTGCAGGTTCACCGAAGCTACTTCTGACGTGATGCCATTTATCACTTCCACCCCTGGAGCTTAAGTCTTAGCTCTAGCGATCTCCACTCCGTGCCGGCTGGTTAAGGCAAGCACGGAGGCGGGGCCTTATTATTATTATTAAATTAAATTCATATAATATTCAGGTCGTTTTAGTATTACGCCAAAAGGAAGGTTTGCACTGAAAATCAGCGTTGTGTCGGATATTGTGCCGGCAAAGCAATAAGCTGAGTGCAAACCTTGTGTGCTAAAAATGCGGCGTACAAATTCTCAAAATATGTTTTTATTATTTTATATTTAGTTATACATATAGTAAATATATAGTATATATATATATAACCTTCTGTGTGTACTAGATTGTATATATAATGCTCTTATTTTTAGTAATAAAAACATATATAATTATTATTACAAGAGTAATGAATGTCAAAGAAGCAAGTGAGGTGTGTAAGAATAAGCCTAAATGGCGCTCTGTTGTTCGTACCTATCCCGCAAGGGAACTGGCGTGAAGTTATGTATGTATGTATGTATAATTATAATTCAATAAATAACATACTATTCATTTTTCTTGTATGGGTCTCAAAAAAATATGTATAGAGTAAGAAAGAGGTAGGCACTGAAAATAAGTGTTGTGTCGGATTAACGTTCGGCACAGCAATATTCTGAGTGCCAACGTCATTTGTCCAATTGCGGCATGCAACTATAAAATTAATAGGAGTGGAACTCATTGCCGGAGTCTGTCTTTCCGGATACATATAACCTGGGTGTCTTCAAGTCACGTGTGAATAGGTACCTTCTAGGCAAGCGTGCTCCATCCTAGACCATATCTTCGCCCCACATAAGACAAGATTGTGGTCAAACGCGAACCTATACTACAATAAAAAAAAAATTAAAACTATAAAAGCGATAGTTGGGTATTGAAAAAAGAGCATGAAAGTAGAGTGAACGCGGTCGAGATGCGAGCACTGCGCAAAATCTGCGGAGTGACGTTCGTAATACCGAAGTAAGAAAGAGAGTTGGTCTGAAAGAGAGTGTCGGGGTGAAGGTAAAGAAAGGAATGCTTCGGTGGTTCGGGCATTTGGAAAGAATGCATGCTGAAAGAATGACAAAACAGATATACAATGCAAAAGTGGATGGATGCAGAAGTCGTGGAAGGACACGACACACCTTCAAATTGATCGTATACTAGCAGAAGGTGATGTCAGGAGCCTTAAGAACAGACGAGCGTGCATGACAAGAGCTATGAATGTCAAAGAAGCGAGTGAGTTTTGTAAGAACAAGCCTGAATGGCGCTCTGTTGTTCGTGCCTACCCCGCAAGGGAACTGGCGTGCAGCTATGTATGTATGTAACTATAAAATTCTTTTGCTCATTAAAAATATGTATTTAGTGTGTGTAGCCTTTGACAAATAAACGTTTTTCTTTCTTTATTTTTATGGATGTATAGGTTTGCATTTGACTACTGTCTCACCTGATGTTGAGTGATGACGCAGTCTAGGACGGAGCACGCATACCTAGAAGGTACCTATTTACTTGTGACTTGAAGACTTCAAGATTGTATTTTTTTTAATTGCATAAGTTCAGTAGACAGGCAAACGGCCCACTTGATGGATAGCGGTTACCATCGCCTATGGAAATTTGTAACACCAAAGGCGTTGCTGCTCTCTTAAGGGAGACTGGAACCTGGTCACAAATGCCGGAACACAACTCAAGGTTGTTATGGCGACATACTTCAGACCAGGGATGGTAGCCATCCAGTCGGGAAAATGCCCTACCACCTGGCTGTGGGTTGTTTTGTCGCCTCTTACGACAGGCCACCTGGCCGCAGGAAATTGTTATTCTTTCTCCGTTCCTGCACGGATGAGATTTGTCAGAGTATTAGTCAGGCAAAACAGACTTCCGGAAAATTATTCCACTCCTCGGCAGTGCGCACCAGAAAAGATGAAGCGAAACGCTTGGTTTTGAATGGTAGTGTTTCCACCATGTAACGGTGGAGCAAACCGGTGCGTCTGGTTGTCCGTTGGTAAAATGGACATGGAGGAGGAAGTTACACGTCAGCAATGTAAGTACGTCGCTATTTCTTAAAATAGCCAGTGAAGCGTAAGAAGTCTCCAATGAAGCACGCTTTGGCTTGAAATATGCGAATATTATAGTTATTTCAATATTATGCGATTTTACAATACTTTTGGTTGCGCGTACAATTTTTTTTTCGTCGTTCCGTTCTTGATTTTCGAATATTGGCGGTTGGCCGTAGACAATGAGCGTTTCTCATAGGCAATTTTGATATTGCGTGTACACACCGGCGTAAGCGTACTGATTTCATACTCGGCTGGACCAGTGTGTACATCTCCAGGCTAATCGGGCGCTGACAGCCAGATTAAAAAAGAAAATCGAATTCCAATCTGATTTTTACAGATCAGTAGCAAGCAAGTTTTATGTAATAAATGTGTGATATTTATTATCCCGGGAACTCCGCGGAAATTTTCCCGGGAGCGGTTTGTAGTTGTTCGGGTGCATAAAAATTAGCTTATTGGCAGGTGGTAGAGTATTCGCTCGACTGGATGGCGACCACCCCTGGTCTAGAGTATGCCGCCATAACAACCTTGTGTTGTGTTCCGGCATTAGTGACCAGGTTCCAGTCTCCTTTAAGAGAGCAGCAGCGCATTTGTAGCATCTTTGGTGTTGCAAATGTCCATAGGCGATGGTAACCGCTTTCCATCTAGTGGGCCGTCTGCCTGTCTGCTGAACTGCAATAAAAAAAAACACAGTTTTCACTAAAACGATAGCTTGCATACTTTTTCAAATACTTCGGTACTTTGTGTCCCGGAAATCCCGCGGGAATTTCAAGTCAAACTAGTTTAGTAATTAAAAAAACTACACGTGCGTATATAATGACGACTTTAATGGAAGAGAATAAGCTTTTTTAAAAAGGTTTTTAAATACAAGCTTTTGATATCCTGGATATAGTGTAGCAGCAGAGTGCTAGCCAAGACAAGTAAAACGAGCCCATATACGACGGGTCTATCTGGTTTAGTACAGGAGTTCCTACGGCCACCTTCCGACTCCATCAGATCAGCTCCATGGTACCATATTATTGCATTGTCACGCGATATACATATGCGTGTGTTAGGTTAATCTAATGTTTGGTACATTATATTGTTTATAACCTTCTTAAAATTTTAATGTGTTCTATAAAAACATGGAACAATAACAAAGTAAGTGTTTAAACAAACATCTGATACTCAAGCTTCAATTATTTTCACCTTTGTTATTAATCCAAACGGAAATCTAAATCCGTAACCGCTAAAATTTAAAAAGAAAACGTAACGGTCAGGAAACGTCAGTTGTTTGTTCACGACTATAAAAGCGGAAGGTTTGGCCGGCATGGCTCATTCTCAATCCAGCCGTCGAACAGTACAGAGCTCCGAAGTTGTTCGCCGTACCTGCTGACAGTCTACAACCAAGTCTTCAACGGTCAGTCTTGGACGAGGAGCACATAATATATTGTGGTCGATAATTACTGTTTGATAATCGCAGTATTCTTGGAGGGCAAATTGCTGCTCGACACCTGACAAGCGTAGATGGAACTCTTGGAGTTGTCCTAATATTTCTGTGTACTAGTCTGTAGTATTTAATATCGTAATCGTAATAATTCTAGTGTAATAAACTTTGATTATAATATTTCACATTATTATTGTGTTATTTTCGGTGTCTTTCACCGGTGTTCTCCGACGCGTGCAAAATTTCAGCTCAATCGGAAACCGGGAAGTTGGTCAAATTTAACTTGCAAGATTCCACTCGAACTTACATACATATGTAGGTACATCCATTGCAAGTTAAATAAAAGCTTGTAAAAAAATATGACGTAACAAAAACAGAAGATAATCTATGTTCTAAATTCAAACATTCAGTATATTTGCTGGCCAGTATTATGCTGCAACAAAAAAAAAACTAAGTATTTGTTGGAGATTCCAACAGCGGTCGTCGAAAATGCGAACCGCTTGATGGAATCAATGAAATTGAATGTTCAAATAAAGAACACAACTTTACGTTTATACACGGAGTTTTTGGCGGGAACTGAAAGGAGACGTTGTGCTGAGCAGTTTTATTTTCTAAAAATGTGTAAAATTACTCTAAAATGAACAATAGTTGTAGGATATTGATAGTTTTTGAGTAGTAATTATGTGTTTTGTGAGAAATGTGAACTGTATAGTCAAATGTGGCCTTTTGAGTTTTCACAAGAACTCCGTTGAATGGCGTTATTTGTAGCCTACAATACAACTGCGCGACTATTATACGAAGACTTAAACATCAGAATTGGCTGTATGGACTAGATTCCTTTGCCTGCCTTTGTGGCGAATACAACTACTACTTACGTTTATACACTAAGGAAAAACATGGCAGACGGATAGACGGAAGGATTGATGGAAGGATAGACGAACAAATGGATAAAGGAACAAAGTACAAAATGAAGGAAAAAGGTCGTATAGATGGTCTTATCGCTAGGTGGCTATGTCATTCGGAAAATCTAAGGCTGGAATGAATACTAACAGTGGTGCAGTTATACTTACATGTATCTATCTATAACAACTAGTGGTCGCTCGTGGTTGAAATTCGACCATAATAATTTGTTGTCAAAATCAAATTAAATTCGAATTCAAAAGTTTTTATTTAAAACTAGCCGTGCTCGCGACGCCGTCCGCGTGGAATTTGTTTTCAAAGTCCCCCCCCGATTTCGAAACATTTTTCATTGCTGCTCCGCTCCTATTGGTCTTAGCGTGATGATATATAGCCTATAGCCTTCCTCGATAAATGGGCTATCCAACACTGAAAGAATTTTTCAAATCAGACCAGTAGTTCCCGAGATTAGCGCGTTCAATCAAACAATATTAGTATATTTGGCTACAACACTAATACTTCATTTTAAATATCGCGATATATTTTGAAGGAAACGTCCGAATTGAATAATTCAAAAAGTTCTAGAAAGGTATTGAATTCGTCTTGTATATGGAGTAATTTATTTTGATAAGGATTAATACCAAGGTACAAAATAAAGAGTTTTTGAAGCGACGGCATTTTAATTATTAAAAAAAATAAAATAAAACATTTATTGTGAGACAACTACAATAGGTAGACATATGGTTACGCGATATTTTTTGTAGACAATTATATGTTCTGCAAAATGGTAGTACATTGTTTTGTTCTATAATCAATAGTTTTCGCAGCGCACGCCGTGTAAGGATTTTTTCGGGTAATTTTTTACACCTTGGTTTACATTATTGGACTTTTAGTAAGGATCTCTAATTTTTTTGTAAATATAATATAGCCTATAGCCTTCCTCGATAAATGTACTATTCAACACTGAAAGAATTTTTTAAACTGGACCGCAGTAGTTCCTGAGATTAGCGCGTTTAAACAAACAAACTCTTCAGCTTTATAATATTAGTATAGATAAGTTCCACTGGAGAACACTTTTTGAAGATCATACATATAGGTTAAAATTTAATTTTACTTCCTAGTCTATGTATACCGTGTACGCGCCGTTCATTCCATTCGTTCGTTCTTTCCCATTCCATACCCAAAATCTCCCCCCTCTACCGTCTTCCCGCCAAAAAAAACGAGATGTTGTAAAATCCGCTCGCTACGCACGCACGCAAACTAAAAGTTTCTACTCAAAAATATTTAAAAATAAAATCTCAAAATCAATCCATCCGCGCCGCGACGTGTATAAAACTTATATATATTAAACTTAGAAGATGTGAGAGTGTTTCTACTGGTGCCTGCTCATAGCTATCGAAGGACATGACAAATTTGTGCAAGGTGTGTACCTTTTTACCTCACATACCGGTTCGCAACGTATTATCGCTGTTAAGGAGACTTAAAAACTAGATACAATAAATGTTGAACAAAGGGCGGCCTTATCGCTTAAAGCGATCTCTTCCAGGCAACCCCTTAAACTAAGGAAAATATTAAAACATGACAGTGGCGGTGTAGACAATAAATAATATAAAATGTTCAAAATATATAAAATAAATAAAAATCTTTATTATATACTATATAAACACAGTACATATCATAATACATACAGCACTATTATACCTGAGAGGACCAAAAATAATTAAAAACCATGATTTTAAAAGAGGATACTGACTTAGCTTGTCTGATGTTGAGTGGCAGTGAGTTCCATAAACGGACAACCTGTACTGTGAAGGAGTTGTCAACGAAGGAAGAAGTGTGTACAGGTGTCATTGAGGAGAGATTATTACTAGAGAGCAAATAACGGGAATGAGAAAGATGTAGGAAGTCAAAACGTTCCTTTAAATAAGGAGCAGTGTGAGGATCAAAATGGATGTTGTACAAAAGAGAGAGCAAGTGAACATTCCGGCGATGGCGAATAGGTAACCATTTAAGCTTCTTACGATATTCGGAAACGTGGTCATATTTGTGCAATCCAAATATGAACCGAATACAGACATTTTGAAGTCGATCGAGCTGATTCAGTTGTAAGGGATTAGACCATAGTTGATCATGAAGGCTTTCCCCTTTGACAAGGGGCAATCCGAACAATAATCAAGCCAGCTTGTGTGGAGACTCAGAGAAGTTGCACGGGCAACACCCACTACCCACTAAAACCACCCTCCTCCCATGTGCCCCGCGCTTTTTATGAAGGAAAGGCTGAGACTTAGAACGTAGTTACGCCCAGTCCGATCCCGCGCAAAAAGTGCCTGAATGTGCCCCGGGAATCAGAACACATTCACTTCGTCAGCGGGGGTGATGAATCCTTTGCTCCCTTGATAGCTAAAGGCCCCCCGAAGCGGTATTATTCAGGGTTTATTCAGTTGTTCTTGTGTTAAGTCGAGATAACTGGCGTCAGCATTATCAAGTATGGGTAGTAACAGAGATTGGGCAAGCATAACTTTTGTAGCAGTAGGGAGGAAATTTTTAAGCCTTCTAAGCGAAGCTGACGACGCGAAGTCTTCGGCTAAGATTGGTCAGTTGAGGTCTCCAAGACAGTTCTCTGTCAATAACAATCACAAGATTTTTTACTGTTTCACTGATATCGATTTTTACACCGTCAAATTGAAATTGAGGAAGAGAACACCACTCTATCTTGAAGATTTGCCTGGAACTACCAACTATAATAACTTTTGTCTTTTTTGGGTTTATGGATTTATTTTTTATTTTTTTTTATTGCAGAAGTTCAGCAGACAGGCAGAAGGCCCACTTGATGGACAGCGGTTACCATCGCCTATGGACATTTGTAACACCAAAGGTGCTATAAATGCGCTGCTGCTCTCTTAAGGGAGACTGGAACCTGGACACTAATGCCGGAACACAACACAAGGTTGTTATGGCGGCATACTCTAGACCAGGGGTAGTCGCCATCCAGTCGAGCAAATACCCTACCACCTGGCAGAATAGATAGACCATAGGCTTTACTCCATTCAACTATTTTAGTGAAATCTCGGTTACAAGTTTATATAGTGTACTATCCCTTTTTTGCAAGATACTTTTTAATTTGGTTTTTAATTTAGTGAAAGACTATACTTATACAAAGATAATACTTCTATAATCACAGATGTCGCCAAGGCAACAATAAAGGACAGAGTATGTATGCGTGTGTGTGTCAAATACATGGTAGTGTGTGTAATGTTTTTTTATTGATTTAGCGTAATTTTTATGCATAATTAGAAAAAAAAAATCGTCGCTTCTTCTCTATATAAACTTCATACTCCTCCGTCCGCGCAATTTTCGTAAAAATACAAAGCTTTTCACATATTAATATATAGATAAATCAAATTTAAATGTCCGCTTGTAATAATCAAAATAACAGTTTTTTACTAAAAGCATATGACAGTATATACGGTACTTATATAAAAAAATCAATTTTAAAATTTTTGTTTGTCTGTTCCGGTTAATCTCTGCAGTCGCCGGACTGATATTAACGGGACTTTCACTGGCAGTTAGCTGATGTTATAAGGAGTAACTTGGGCGAAGTCGCGGGTAACAGATAGTACAGCTAGTACACACCCATACACACTTTTTCTTTTCTTACATATTGTAATGTATGAGGGTGGTGGTTAGTATAGTAATGGGGAAGCGAGGGTCAGAAGTATAATCCACACAGGATCTTACCTGGTTTGGACTCTCGTATCTCCAATTTAAAATTTTTTAATATTATTTTGTTTGATTTTGTAGGTAATAGATAAATATCTCTTCTCTATAAATATTATAAACGCGAAAGTTTGTAAGAATGGATGTTTTTGCTCGTTCACGCAAAAACTACTCAATGGATTTTGATGAAACTTTACAGTAATTTAGCTTACACATGAGAATAACACTTAGGATATAATTTATAAATATATGGTGTGAATTTTATTATACAAAATATAAAGATTTTCCATCACCACGCGGGTGAAACCGCGGGCGCAGCTAGTATACAACATTTACACATTTTGGATTAAACATGATGTATAATGCGAATTTCATAATAAACATAACACATTTACCTGAGCTTCCCTGAAGAATGCAGTACACCGCGAAATGCAAAAGCATAATTTTGAACGCCATACTACTGCAATCGTCCGTAAACGCTATCAGTAAAAATTTCATATGCCACTTAGAAGATATTACGCATTTGTATTGAATTGAGTACTTAGCAACAAACCTATTTGTTTATTATCATTTCTTACTATGCCTTATGTCTGTTAATTCATAACCTTATATGATTCAACTTAACGTGATTTTGAATAGCAAACGTTTGGACATGCTTACAAATATCACTAATAAAGAAAATATGTTTAAATCAAGTACAAAGAAATGACTAAAACACACGTATCCTCTCCTGTAAAGTGTGTATTTAAATAATTGAGAAACCATACCATTGTCAAGAGGCATGTTGACAGGAAATTAATGCATTATCCTTAATTTGTATTACGTAAATAATATGTTATTATGAGTAATGTATTTAGCAAAGCTTGATGTTGTGTAGAATAATATATCCGTTTGAATCCGGAAAAGCTTATAATGTTAATGAGGAGCCGAAGAACAAGATCCCACATTTTCAATTTTTCTAATTTTAAAGAAAACAAAAAATGTAAACAAGTAATCCATGATATCATCTGCATTTGTTTTATTAATGTCATATTAAACTTAAATTTTTCAGTCGTTATCATGTACCAATCCAATTTTATCCATGCAGAAACGGAGAAAGAATATAATTGCCTGCGGCCGGGGGGCCTGTCGTGAGAGGCGACAAAACAACCCACAGCCAGGCCCATGGCGACCACCCCTGGTCTAAAGTATGTCGCCATAACAATCTTGAGTTGTGTTCCGGCATTAGTGACAAGGTTCCAGTCTTCCTTAAGGGAGCAGCAGCATATTTGTAGCACCTTTGGTATTGCAAATGTCCATAGGCGATGGTAACCGCTTTCTATAAAGTGGGCCGTCTGCCTGTCTGCTGAATTCCTGCAATAAAAAACTTATACTAATGTAGAGTGTATCTGTTACATGCTGGTGTTGTGAGGAAGTGCATGTGCAGTGTGTGACTTATGTCTATACCTATATATATATTAACCTAACTAGTGCCATGTGTGATGAGGTCTTAATAATGCTATTTAATTTTACTCCAATAGACTGAGCGTTTGAAACTAAAAGAGAGAACCTAGGTACTTTTCCTATATGGTTATGTTTAGTTTTGTTCGGAACTCTTGATGTCATGTCTAATTTATTTGGGAGAACGTTGTTTTCAATAAGGTTTTTACGTGTTTGCTCAAATTAATTCAACATTTTATGTATTTTGACAATAAAAGCAATTTTCAAAAGTGGAAATGTGAGGTGTTGTTCTTTACCTCCTCGAATATAAAGTGGTCTAGGTAACATATTTTGTAATCCTATATATATATATATATATATATATATATATATATATATATATATATATATATATATATATATATATATATATATATATATCGTACATGTTTTTACGAGTTGCAGGACTCGAATTAAAATGCCGTTGGAATTATTATAGAGTTTATTAGAACTATAAAAACACGTCTAACACAGGTACAAATATAACCGAACACAACAAGTCCAAACGTAATGCAGAAGGTCGTAATTCAATAACACGCGCAAAGTCCGTCACTAAATAGATTACCGAATGTACACAAGTCTCGCCTTGATCGTGGTTCTCGCTTGACTGCCTCGTCTCTCAATCGGGCCATTGCTTTATACGATACTGCACAGATGCAGTATGTTCGCCCAGCCGCGTGGAGCGAATTTCCTAGAATCAGTTTGTACTTTAAACCCGTAACACCTGGCTAATGATCACAATACAACAATAGGCCGTATACCAATAAGTAAACAAAAGAAGACGGCCATAAAAGAATTCTAATGTTATTAGTTCAAATGTCAGCGAGTAATAAATGTGCTTTGTTTCAGATATGCAGGTGGGTTTTGTGTTTGTCGTGATCTGAGTCGTAATACTTACTTACTTACTCTGTTGGCTCAGCGACCCAAAGTGGGTCTTGGCCTCCGAAACGAGAACATGCCACTTTTCTTGGTCCTCGGTCGGTGTGCGGTTTCTTGCCAATTACTGGCTCCTAGCTCCGACAGGTCTGCCTCTACTCTGTCCTTTCAGCGATATTTAGGACGGCCGTCCGGACGCCGACCTACCGGCCGTCCCAAATATGCTTACCTTACGCTGCGATCCTCTCCCATCCGTTCTACGTGACCGAGCCAGCGGAGGCGGTGAGCTTCCATGCCAGGGGTCGTCATTGTTGGGATCGGATCGTTTATTTCTCGTTTTCGGTTTCACAACAGTAGGTTTTTTCGTGAGTGGGGGGGGGGGGGGGGGGGCGTTAACCCTCTGCACAACCCCCAAAATGCTGGAAGACCACACCCATCGTTGGTCAGAGAGTCTATCGGACTTAGCCGGAAGCGTAGCTAGGCTGTACTACCGACCATTCCCCCATCCGCCGCCCGGGGGACGCTCCTCTACGCCGTGAGGGCCAGCGCGAGGATCTGAGTCGTAATAATATATATAAAGTTGGGATTATGTTTTATGACTACGATATTCCCGCGACTTCGGCCACGATTGACTTGAAATTCCCCCGGGATTTCCGGGACAAGAAGTACCATAGCATTTAAAAAAATTATGTAAGCTATCGTTTTAGTGGTAAAACTGTGTCGGAACAAGTTAATTTTTATGCTTCCGAACAACTACAAACCGCTCCCGGAAATCCCGGGACAAAAATATCACATATTTTTTCTACATATTTGCTAATGATCACTAAGAAAATCGCACTGGTATTGTTTAATCTGACCATTTTAAATGATTCCCAGAAAAATTCCCGCAGGATTTCCAGGATAAACAGAAGCGCAGATTTTAAGTTTAAGAATTTGCTGTAGACCAGCGATAACTGCATCGAAATCCGTGTAGTAGTTTTTACGTGAATCCCGAACAAACAGACAAGAAATCTAAAAAAAAATTGCATCGTGTTCTCCATTGTTTATACAAGTATAGCGTATAATCCGGTTGTTTTGTGATAGCTTATTGAAGCTAAGAATAAAAATACCGTGTCAGTAGATTGGTATTTTTAAGATTTTATAATATTATAGATAGATATATTAAAAACTCTCCCAGAGTTATCGGATTATGTTGCGGCCCTGAAGAAGGGACTGGATCCTAGCCACTGATGCCGAAATACAAATCAAGATTGACATGGCGGCATGCTCTAGAGCAGGGATTCCCAAAGTGGTCCATATCGACCCCCAGGGGTCGACATTAACGAAAACTGATTTTGGGGGTCAACGAGGTCTACAAGTGGACCCCTATTAATTAACACAAGTCCATCTTTGCGATGTTAATGTATTTTCAAAAAATAATTACCTACTTAAGTATAAGTCGTGGTAGCGTAATGGCTAGTGCACACGTCCCAAACTCAAAGGGCGCGGGTTCGATCCTGGCCGGAACGCATGCACCACTTAATCAGTTTTCTGATCTAATGTGCATATTGTTACATTTACCACGTGCTAATAGCTGTGAAGGAAAACATCGTGATGCAACTTGCACATCGAGATAACGGATGTGTCAAACCTGCCAAGCCGCCTTGGACAAGCGCGGCGGGTATACACCCGTTCCCATATAATGGGAGGCCTGAGCCCAGCAGTGGGACATTTATGGGCTGATATTATTATATATAAGTATTTTAACGTAATTTGTGTTAATAATTATTAATTACATTTAATTTACTGAATTTTGTATCCATTTATTTTGTTAAATTTTGATGAGAAAATGATATCAAGTTTACGTACTTACTTTAAAGTTTACTACTTTACCAACCGCAAAGTTTTTAAATTGGTAAGTATTTTGTATCAATACGAAAAAGGATATTCAAAGTACAAGTAATTTAACTATGGGGATTTGAGGTATCAGTTCATTTTGGAAAAGGTGTCTCTTGCCCAAAATAGTTTGGGAATCGCTGCTCTAGAGTCTAGACTAGTCGTAGCAATCAAAACGTGCAAATACCCCACTTCTAGCCCGGAGAAACACGTTGGGAACACCTTTGTTGTTGCAAATGTTCATGGGCAACGGTGACCTTTCAGCCTAACTCCAACACCGATGAAAAACAAACAACAGGAATCATATGAATGATTTATTTGAAATTGATTACATATAAAGAGGAAAAATTACGGAAATAATAACCAACTATTAATTTTCCGCTAGGACTTTGGTACGCAATTTTAGCGACCTTTTATTTTTAGACATTTCTATTAATTACAATGCTCGTAAAAATCAATCATACAGACAACGAGGATTCTATGAAAAAAATAGAAGAGTAACTGGTATTTAAGTAGAAGAAGAAGTAGTAGTTACTGGTTTTCAGTTTGTTGAAAAAGGCGCTAGATCAGCAACAATTACTGAGGATGAAATTACTGTAACTGTAAGAATAATTGAAACGAATGTCAATAAGGATACTAAGAAAATCAAAAGAGTAAACAAGGGAAAACCTATGGTATGCAAATACTTAGAACATGACTTATATAAATAAAAAACAGAATATAATATCATAACGTTGGAATAAACGGTAGAACTAGTTATATTTAGAGTAATTTATTATACTAAAGTTTAACGGTCTCATTCATAAGAAGTTAGGATAAGTTTATAGGCTTCTTTAAGAACCTTAATTAGCCTAACTCAATAGAAATAAGGCTGTAAATCTAATAATTAATATATTATATAAATTAATTTACAAAATATTTGGTATAAAATTAGCATAAATTATAAACTATTACAATTATGAACATTATAACCTAAATTGAAAAATTATATTGGTTTGCTATCCTTAGGTTTGAGATTGTAAAATAATGAACCTAGATTATAGAATGCTATAGACAAGGCACTCACAAATCTGCCGAAATTATCTCGTAGAAACGCCATATAGATTGATAGTTCGATACCAGGGAGCCAATTCTGCTATTAGTATCTCGTCAAAATCGCCGGACAATATCGTCTCAATCGTAGGTTTGCCTGATTTCGGTATTCTGTTAATTCCAATGGCTGGCCTGTAGCACACTACTCGATCTTTATAAGTATTTATAAGCGAAAACTCGCGAAATAAATGTTTAAAATTTTGGTAGCTTTTCAATATTCATTTCGGATAATGCCATTTATGCTAATAGTAATATTAATTTTTGCTACTATTACTCCGCCACGATGATATCGAGAAGATAGGGTTTAGGGTTTAGTCGGACAAGAATTTTTGACACTATTGCAATGGAATTGTGCATTGAATATTTTCGGAACGCCAATATATTGCAATAGCAGAATTGGGCCCCAGATAGCTCATCACCAACCTAATGAGTCGATCAAGCATATTGAAATTTGTATTCCACGGTTCAAGTTGCTCCAAAGAAAAATAAGTAGCTTCCACTGTATACAAGTACTGTTTGTATTTAACTTATCACCAGATATAATAAAATATAACGTCCAAAAATACTTAATACTGCCTAAAACAGTAAATGATCACTAAAATTAAAAGCCTTTTAAAGCTTTTATCCGTGCAGGAACGGAAAAAGAATACAATTTCCTGCGACCCGGCGGCCTGTCGTAAGAGGCGACTAAACAACCCACAGCTAGGTGGTAGAGTATTTGCTCGACGGGATGGCGACCACCCCTGGTCTAGAGTACGCCGCCATAACAACCTTGTGTTGTGTTCCGGCATTAGTGACCAGGTTCCAGTCTCTTTTAAGAGAGCAGCAGCGCATTTGTAGCACCTTTGGTGTTGCAAAACTCTATAGGCGATGGTAACCGCTTTCCACCAAGTGGGCCGTCTCCCTGTCTGCTGAACTCCTGCAAAAAAAAAAGTGGTATATTTAGGTAGTAATAGTGCATTACTTTACTTTTACACGATTTGGTGATCATGTTACTACTATATACTTGATCTTTGAATACAATTTTGAAGTAAAGCAAGTCAAGACTAAAACAGCTAGAACTATTGCAATTTTCGATTTTCTTTTTTTTTGTTACTTGTTTTTCTTAGTGACTAATGTATTTTTTTGATAACAGAGCTTAGGGTCTCGAAGTATTTTTTGGTGGTCATAAGATTTTTTGCTGATTAATACTCATATTTACACAGATTTAGCTGTTTTTATTGCCAAACCATCTGACAGATGAGTTTGGTAAATGAAATACGGCTCACAAACTAGGGACTGGTTACACCGTCAGAAATCCAGAGTGGTTCCAAAAGGACACTTACTATTGTCACATGAAACACTGTTCGGCTCGATTAACCCAGCAGCCAGTGCTCTCCGTAAGATATCACACTACGAGGCCGGCGACGCATAACCAACTTTTAACCACAACGATGAAAAGAAATGTATACATTACCACATTTTCAGTTGATGCTCATCAAAGCTATATCATATCATGAAAGTACAATACTACCTTTTCTATGATAATATTTTCTTTAATAGTATATACAAAACCATACATATTATCTACTGGGATCGATCTATTATCACAGACAGGACTATTGTAGCCAATAAGCCTAACATTTTGATAATAGATCTGGGAGACGTACGACGCTCGTTGATATAAGTATTCCACATGACTGTAATCTCGTAAATGCTGAAACTGATAAATTAACGAAATAACTAGACCTCGCACATGAGATTACTGACATGTGGCATATGGAGTCAACGATCATCGTACCGATAGTGGTGTCCGTTGACGGTTTACTAGCGAAGAGCCTCGACCGACATCTAGAGAGGCTCTCGCTGGGTATATATATTTAAAAAATTACAGGATCATCCATTATAACGAGAAACAATTTTTATTATATCGTTTACGTTTGTGATCTTAAAGCACTTAAAACATCAAACCGATCAGCATATGTGTATGAATATATATCTTCAGCTTCTTCTACTCCATTAGGGTAACTTTGTTCAGCGGATATTTCAGTCAGGTTGCACCTTGGATCAGTATCCACGTGTTTATTTGATTGATCAAAACTCCTTTCATCATTTCTACGTCTCTCAGTACGCGGAGGTGGTGCTGGAGGTTTTATTCGCGAATTAGGTAGAGCTTTAGGATGCTGTACACTATTAGCATCAATATAACAATAAAGGTGATCCGAGTTGTTACTCTGAGTGTTTAGATTCTGCCTTGCTGTATGCGAGTAAGAAACAGAATTTAATGTTGATTCCTGAAAGAAAAATAAAAAGTTATATAAAAGATAATTGCGTCAAGTTTGCATTCCTCAATAGTCTCTGTAAGTTTTACAAGAGCAGTAGACGTTCGTCGCTTCTACGAAACCATTTCAACGTGTGTAGTTCTTCTATGTTTGAACCCCAGATAAGCGGAGACAGTCGATTTAAATTTTAATAATCAAAAATTGCCTGGCAATTTTCTTGTAATTTTATCTGCTAAGAAGTTTCTATAAGATAATTTTATATTTTTATGCATTAAAACAACTGTTTAGAATGTTTACAATTTACTCTACGCTTTGCTAATGAAAAAGAATAAAAAGAGAAACAGACTATTATCTGACAGAGAAACCACGTAGCAAAAAGAACTTCGGAATTATGATTTTCTCACCTTATTACGCCTCTGGCCTTTTTTGTTTTTTCTTACACATAATACGAGGACAATTATGGCTACTATTCCAACAACTGCAGCAACGGTAAATATCACTGTCTTCGACACTGAAATAAAGTCCGTTGTTATTTGTAAAATCTCTGGAGTTCACTGAAATTTTATTCTTAGTATTAACATGCCGTGTCTGTATTCTGTACATTGAAGCTATTGAAACAATATTTCTTGTCTATTTGTACTTTTGTCTCTTTGTTCCGGATTCATATAAAAACTACTAAGCCGATTTCGATGCGGTGTCCGCTGATCGACAGCTAATTCTTAGATTTACTTTTTATTCCGGGAATCCCGTGGGATTTTTTCTGGGTATAATGTAAAATGGCCAGATAATAAAAAAAATGGATTCCAATGTGTTTTTTTACTGCTCCATAGCAAATTGAATGTAATAAAATATATGATATTTTTTATCCCAGGAATCCCGCGGGAATAATTCTGGGAGCGGTATGTAGTTGTTCGGGTGTGTAAAAATTAGCTTATTCCGACACATACATACATACATAACTTCACGCCAGTTCCCTTGCGGGGTAGGCACGAACAACAGAGTGCCATTTAGGCTTATTCTTACACACCTCACTTGCCTCTTTGACATTCATAATTCTTGTCATGCAAGCTCGTCTGTTCTTAAGGCTCCTGACATCACCTTCTGCTAGTACACGATCAATTTGATCATGGAAGGTGTGTCGTGGCCTTCCACGACTTCTGCATCCATCCATTTTTGCATTGTATATCTGTTTGCTCATTCTTTCATCATGCATTCTTTCCACATGCCCGAACCACCGGAGCATTCCCTTCCTTACCTTCACCCCGACACTCTCTTTCAGACCAACTCTCTTTCTTACTTCGGTATTCCGACACAGTTTTCAGTAAAACGATAGCTTACATTCTTTTTCAAATTCTGTGGCATTTTGTGTCCCGGGAATCCCGTGACAATTTCAAGTCAAACGTAAACGAAGTCGCGGGCATATCTTAGTTATAAATAATATCAGAAAGTCTCGTTTTGTGTCCTGTTGGGATTGTAAATGTTATACAAATTTCGATTTTCGAAAAACCATTTTGAGGAATATGTTGGTCACAATATCTACCTTGTTTAAAGGATAGGATATTAATTATTTTCTTATATTTAGGAAAATTAAATATGTTTGACTTCTACTTGACCTTCAATTACGAATATTCATCAAAAAGACAAGTCGGCTACTTGTTTTTTTGACAACGCTAATAACTTGTAGAATAGCACCAATCGTTGATTATGAATAATTAGGTAATTACAAAGAACACCATTCACCTCATACTACTTAACCTAGGTTACTGAGAAGGACGTTGAAGTAATGAATTATATCTCTGAACAAGCGAAGTCCAAATTCTAAATACTTAAAGAAGTCTTGAGCTTGACTGTATAGTCCACGATCCCAGTTACCCCAGACTTACGTGACTTTAGGAACGATGACATTTTTAGAATCGGTAGTTTAACATAAGCTTCGAAAGGGATGGATACTCGCTAAGCTGAAAGCGGAGCCATTTTTCAGGTAACATATATCAAAGGTGGAAAAAAATCATGCTAACTTACGTCAAAGTAGCAAGGCTAGTTTTTACATATGTCATATATGATATTGTTATAAAAAAAGATATACACTTCCTGTGGGCCATAACTTTTGACAGATACTTTAAAAAAAAGTGGAAACTTACGTTATTTTAGGAAGGCTGAATTTTATATATATTATCAAGTATAATATTTTAAAATATTTTCCAATGAGCCAGACAAATCTGACGGGCCAAACATCCTCCCAGGCTCGTTAAGAGTTCCGCTGTGCGAGGAAGCGCGAGCGCATTAGAGCATTAGCGAGTATCCATTCTTTCCTAAGCTTATGTTAAACTACCGATCCTAAAAATTTCATCTTTCCTAAAATCACGTAGTCTGGGGTGACTGGGATCTCACTCTGGTATCTTCATTTATGTGCCCGAGAAATCTGTATTGTTGCATGCCGAGTACTCTATCTTAGCCATTGACAATATCCATGCATTCACACGTTTACTCATTGTAAAAATAGATCTCACCTGATATATTATCTGTAAGTATAGTATTGACACAATATTTATCTCTTTGTTTTATCACATCAGGATCATACAAGCAGTTTACATATTTTATGCATCCTTCCCCATCGTCGTTTGAAATTGGCTTTACTGGAATACATATTTAAATTTTTTAAATTGTGTTCAGATAAATTAGCTTCGAGGCGTTTTTGCGTTTGTAGTAGTGTACGGTCAGCACATAAATAAATAAACATAATTTTTAATACTAAATTTCTTCAACTCCAAACATTTCGTACTCATCATCATCCTCACTTTCATCCGATGAATCATCTGTGTTAATTGTAATTCGTTCTGATATTATATTTAAAGCCTCATTTGCCCTTAAATTTCTTTTCCTCTTCAATAGCATGTAGACAATCATTTTTCCATTCCTTTACAATTATGTTATTAAATTTTTCCTCAGCTAATGTCATTATAGCATTTGTGTTCATTGTGTATTTTGTTTTTGCGACGTAAGTTTTCGCTATCCCCAATATATTTTTAATTGGATTAAACTGAGGGTGATATGATGGTAAATGGAGCACAGTCTGACCGTATTGTGGTAATATGTCGTCTACAAATATACAATGCAAAAGTGGATGGATGCAGAAGTCGTGGAAGGCCACGACACACCTTCCATGATCAAATTGATCGTGTACTAGCAGAAGGTGATGTCAGGAGCCTTAAGAACAGACGAGTGTGCATGACAAGAGTTATGAATGTCAAAGAGGCAAGTGAGGTGTGTAAGAATAAGCCTAAATGGCACTCTGTTGTTCGTGCCTACCCCGCAAGGGAACTGGCGTGAAGTTATGTATGTATGTATGTATGTATGTATGTACAAATTTCGTCTTATTTTTCAGAATCAGTTAATCAAGTAATTAATTATTTATCAAACTAAAACCAACTAGTCAGACCTCACCACACTTAGCAATGTTAATAATTATTATTTATTTGACTTTCACCATTGACTTTTGATTGTAAATATATTTTCTTCTTCAAAATGTAACGAACCTCTTTTTGCTGATTGTACAAGTAAATTTAAATTTCAAGTTTAGAATTCCTTGAAACATACAAATACTACTACAAACGCAGAAACTTCTCGAAGCTAATTTATTTGTAATCAATAGTTGCTGATTCAAATAAAGTATGATAAGCATATTCGAAATCTTTAAGTTAGTAGAAATGCAGCTACTCATACCACCTTAGCTTGAGAGAGACCTCGTAGGATATGTGGGACTTCTAGGCAGAAAGGCTACCTAGTCTATATTCATATCAATAAAAATCAATGTTTGTATGTTTCTCCTCGATACGCTCGAAAACCATTGATTAGATTGTGATGAAACTTTGGTTACTGGCCCAAAAATCTTTATATATAGGTATAAAATTCTTCTATACGTGAGTATGCCACTTAACTCTTCCTAAACGACTAAACCGATTTTGATTAACTTTTTTGTGTGAGTTGAAGTGGGTCCCGGGATGGTTTCGATTCACGATTAGTCCCGTTAGGTGGCGCCTCTGTACTCCTCCTAAACGACAGGCCCCATTTAGAAGATATTTTTGTGTTTGTTCAAATGGATTTGAGAATAGTATAGATTAACGCTGTAATGACGCTTCAATCGGGTTCTAGATTTTTATTTTTTAAGGGCAGGACAACGTCTTCTGCGTACAGCTAGTCCATTATAAATCAGACATTACGGTCATCTTCTTAAGGAGACGTTATGGTATCTGCAGTAAGGACAGTATTATGCCCTGACGCTTGTAGCGATAATTTATTGGTACCCTTGGTGGTAGATAGGGTACATCTATCTAAGGAGATGAAAGTGGGAAGTGATGAGCAAAATGATTGTATGCCCTCTACAAAAGTATGCCACACCTATTATAATTTCAAATATATTGGTGATGTATAATTATTTTTTTTACTGACTACAAGGAAATTATAGGCTACTTCCAATCTTAGTAGATTTCTTGCATTTGAAATAATTTTAAAACTATAGTTTTGAACTAAATTTAAAATACACAGAATATACGTGAATACGTGAACTGTGTTAAATCTAGCGTAACATTTAAGCTAAACAGTTTTAAACTTTATAAAAACAAAAACAAAAAACTCTATAAAAAAATCTCTGAGTAGTAAATTCATCGTTTAATTTTGGACAAGTTTGATTGATTCTGATTAAAGCCTACTGGAAAGTATTGGTGTGACTTCATACTTACTTTTTATTCACTTATACTAAAAAAATATCTACTTATTAAGATTATAGCTATCAACCCCCAAACATAATAAAACACTCACCATTATATAACTGACTGCCATTTACCATTGATTTATTTCCACTATGAATGAAAAAAATTCTTACAGTTAGCCAATCTTCATAAATTGTCAAATCTTCTTTATAATCGTATTTTTCAATACAATCAATGAATTTCTCGCCATGTTCTACTGTTACATTGTTTGTATGACATGCTCTTGTACTTTTGAAAATAGTGATATTTTTATCTCCATCTGAAATTATGATAAATAAAATTTTAATGCTATTAAATTCTTCAAGATCTGCTGGATTATATTAACTGCTGCCGCAGTAGTAGCTTTAGCTTTAATTTTTAGTATAAAAAAAATTGTTATTGACGCGAAAGCTGTGTTATTTTAATGAATTATTTCATCTTCTTATAGTTTTATGAACTCCTACATTTTGATTAGACCAGAGATCTCTTTCACCTTCAGTTTTATTTTTCATATCGTCGGCGTCGGTGCATCTTGCAACAAAATTTTCTGATAACATTATTTTTTCGTCAAAATTATTTATGTATGACGAAGAAAATAATCTAACAAAAAATGTAGTTAAAAGGTCCTGATGTCGACGGTATGATCCTCACGAAAATATCATACTTTTACGACCTAGACGCCATTAAAAAGACAAATTCACACCTGCATACCTGTAGAAACACATTTTATTACCTTTCGGCATATGGACTTCTTTTGTTTACTTTTTGTTTAAAATTTGTGATTAACAAAAACAGCCCATTGTGTATTGTAATCTTTTACGGCCTATTGTTGTATTGTGATGTGATCACTGCCAGGTGTCTCGGATTTAAAAATACAAACTAATTCTAGGAAATTCGGTCCACGCGCCCCGACAGACATATTGCATCTGTGCAGTATAAAGCAATGCCCTAATTGAGAGATCAAGCAGTCTAGCGATAACCACGAGTGAAGCAAGACGTGTGTACTACATTCGGTAATCTATTTAGTGACGAACTTTGCGCGTTTTATGGAATTACGATCTTCTGTATTACGTTTGGATTTGTTGCTCTGTTATATTTGTACCTATGTTATACGTGTTTGTATAATTCTAATAAACTATATAATAGTTCCAACGGTATTTTATTAACTCGTAACAATACCCTGTCTATCTAATCTTCGAATTTATTTATTAAACAACAGTTTCGAGTTACAACAGTTACAAAAGTTTGTGTAGCTATAGAAGTAGTTTAAGTTAGAGTAGTGAATCGTTGTTGTATGCATTGTGGTATGTTGGTAAACACTAGATAAATCGCTGGAGCCAAGCTTGGCTATTAGAGTGGTATGGAGTATATATAAAATAATACGAAGATGAACTGTGCTCTTGATGTTTAATGTTTGCGAGCGATATTTGTTAATGAATTACAACGATGGCACCAAAAAATTGCAACAATTCAAACACCTTTTTGGCCATAGAATTAATACGCTTAGACCAGAGTAGGTGTCAGCAAAGTGAAGCACTTTTAAGCAGGGCCTAAAAGTTTTAGTTCGCTTGTTGACGCGTCAGTCCCATCTGTTCACAGACAGTGTCCCAGTGTTATGAGCTCTAAGACTTCCAATTCTCCACTTTTTGGAAACACTATTTTTGAAGTGAAACTTCTATATAGACGGGTATTAGGATTTTTCTGTCACGAAACACGAAAAAGCGTTACGGCCGCGTGGAGGGCAGGCATAAATTTAAAGTAGACTGTGGGTGCGTTGTTTAGTTCCGGATCGAATTCAGTTTTTTTGTTTGATAAAATAAAATATGCTTGAATAAAAAATGGATTTATTAAAATGTACCTAACCTAACCAAATCATAATTTGCAGTAAACCTGCGAAAAATCGGAATGTGTGCTGGGACACATAGTAGAAGTGAAACTTTAACGGATAAGTGGAAAAACGAATGGCAAAAGATTTTAACTTGAAATTTTAAGGGCAGGTTTTCAAATTGGACAAGTACATTAATGATCTGCCCGTAAAACATCACGTTAAAATTTTGTTGCGATTCGTTTTTCCACTTGTCCGTTGAAGTTTCACTGCTACTATCTGTCCCAGGACACATTTCGATTTTTTTGCAACATTATTTGTACATTATTAGAGTAAACGCGGTCGAGATGCGAGCACTGCGCAAAATTTGCGGAGTGACGCTCGCGGACCGCGTTCGTAATACCGAAGTAAGAAAGAGAGTTGGTCTGAAAGAGAGTGTCGGGGTGAAGGTAAGGAAAGGAATGCTCCGGAGGTTCGGGCATGTGGAAAGAATGCATGATGAAAGAATGACTAAACAGATATACAATGAAAAATGTGGATGGATGCAGAAGTCGTGGAAGGCCACGACACACCTTCCATGATCAAATTGATCGTGTACTAGCGGAGGGTGATGTCAGGAGCCTTAAGAACAGACGAGCGTGCATGACAAGAGTTATGAATGTCAAAGAAGCAAGTGAGGTGTGTAAGAATGGGCCTAAATGGCGCTCTGTTGTTCGTGCCTACCCCGCAAGGGAACTGGCGTGAAGTTATGTATGTATGTATGTATGTATTATTTGTACCTTTGCGTGCGTGTCAGCGAAAATGATTGCATGATGATTACGCATCGATTGGTTCAGTGCTTCAACTCTGAATCTAATTTTGTAGGAAACTTTCTCTCTAGGTATTATTATAATATCGCAAAAAAGCTCGAGTGGTTGCCTATCTCACTTCGCCGGAATGCTCATCTTCTCAACTTACTCTACCGTATACTGTTTATACCTTATACCCCTCCTTATCTTAAGGAATGTTTTAACTTCCTTCATACTGTTCTGACACTGTATTATATGTACAATTGCTTACCCGTGCAATTGTACATTATATAAAACCAATTTGATTTTCTCTAATAAAGAGAGAGCATTATTAACCATCAGTGCAGACGTATTTTTTTAATTAAACTCTTACAGTAAATACATTTGTTTTTTTTTTTAAAGGAACCACGGAGCACCATCCTAACAATACGTCACGTACACTTAATTTACGCTTCGCTCCTCTTAATGCCATCTCCTGTTAATGGCACCTGCACACTCTTCAACATTTTATTCCAACTCCTTCGCCATGCAGGCTGTTTTATTTTGGAACTCTTTGCCCATTGACATCAGAAAAGCTATATCTTTTGCCATATTTAAAAACTCACTTCATCATTATGTTAGTCTTACGCAATAATGTATGTGCTGTTTACAATACTTTAGACTGTAATCTGCTGTCCATGTACCTATGTCATTTTCCAATTTTGCCTTTTTCTTTGTTGCATAATAATTATAGATAATTTAAGAATTTCCTTTGAGTCAGGTTGCCTGGAAGAGTTCGCTTTTAGCGATAAGGCCGCCTTTTGTTTTACCAAGTAACTATTGTCTTGTTGTGCATTTTTTGTCATTTTTGTTTTGGTAAACAATAAAGTTTTGTCTATGTCTATGTCTATTATTACTCGAAGTTTTTGTCTATATTCTTCTACCCCACGGAAACGACGTCATTTATCGAATATTCTAAATGTTGAACATATAAGCTGGCTTCATGTAAAATCTTATTTAGAACTGCTCCGTAGTTTTCGCGATGCTTTAACAGACAGAAAAATAAATGTGAAAAAATATTTTCGGAACATGCTGATCCGAGCCCCTACTGATATTTTGCTCTCTTTTAAATTCATTGTACAAACACGACCCTTCCTCAGATTTATCTTCTTTACATAGCATAAAATAAAGTCGCTTTCCACGTCGGGCTGTTTGTCTGTCTGTATATCCGCGAACTCCTCCTAAGCCACGAAACGGATTTTTAAGCGGTTTTCACCATCAGTTAGATAATTTTTCACTGGAGATTTATAATTGAAAACCTAATTAAGTGTTTATATAGTCCCAGGTATATCCGAATATACTCGGAACTTCGTCCACGCTTGACTTGAAATTCCCGCGGGATTCCCGGACTACAAAGCACTTCAGCATTTAAAAAGAATGTAAGCTATCGTATTAGTGGCAACCGAGTCGTAATAAGGTAATTTTTATGCACCCGAACAACTTCAAACCGCCCTCGGAAAAATTCCCGCGGGGTTCCCGGGATAAAATATTACACATTTTATAACATAAAATTTGCTATCGTTCAGTGAAAAAATCACTTTAGAATTAGTTTTTTTTTACTTGGCCATTTTAAGTCATTCCCAGAATAATTCCCGCAGGATTCCCAGAATAAAAAGTATCTCAGATTTTAAATCTAAATTTTTTTATTATTTTTTTTATTGCAGGAGTTCAGCAGACAGGCAGACGGCCCACCTAATGCAAAGCGGTTACCATCGCCTATGGACATTTGCAACAACAAAGGTGCTACAAATGCGCTGCTGCTCTCTTAAAGGAGACTGGAACCTGGTCACTAATGCCGGAACACAACATAAGGTTGTTATGGCGGCATACTCTAGAGTAGGTCTAGACCAGGGGTGGTCGCCATCCAGTCGAGCAAATACTCTACCACCTGGCACATTTTGCTGCAGTTCAGCGAAAACCGCATCGAAATCCAGTAGTTTTTATGTGAATCCCGAACAAACAGACAAGAAATAAAAAAAATCATCGTGTTCTCCTTCGTTTATATAGTCTACTCCAGTTGTTTTTTTTTTATAATCACTATGCTTAACATAAATATTAAAACCAATAAAAAAAAATTGAAATGTCTAAACAACAATCTTCTTAGACGAGATAGAAAATGAAACAACTTCGATCTAAGTAATTTTAAACTATATTGTCAAATAGTTAAACATAATTTTCTGTGGACCAGTCGGTTCTGTGGCTTAGTTTGAAAACGTAACATGTGCTCGCGGAACGTTAAATGAATCAATTTAAAAACAGGCGAACATTTTCATACCACGACTGTACATAGGGAGGAAATATTAGTGTAATACTGTATTTTGTTATTATTATTATTAACATGTCTACGGACTCGAGTTCCGTACCTTTTTTTTACTATTTAATTTCTATGAAAAATTTTAGACTCCATACACGTTTATTGTTTATTTTTGTTACTGTGTGTGACATTAATTTAGTGATTTATATGTTATGGTGTACCTTAAGATTAACTTATTACATTAATTTATCCTATTTTTAATACTAAACTTATACTAATGTAGAGTGTATCTGTTACATGCTGGTGTTGTGAGGAAATGCATGTGCAGTATTGGCCTTATATCTATACTTATATATAGTCCTATCTAGTGCCATGTGTGTTGGTTTTTTCTTTTCTGTGCCTGGGTTATTAATTTTTAGGCTCTTTGTGTGTCTTGGTTTGTTTGTGAAGTGTGCGTGTAATGCAATGCGATGGTAGTGCGCGTTGGTTTGAGTATGTGTATAAGTTTTATTGTTAGTTATGTGTTTGTGACTTTGTGTGGTGTCATAATTTATTGTTTAATTGTTGTGACATGAAAAATTTTCAGTTGGTGTTGATGATGATGGATGGTTTAGGAGGGGGATTATTGGCCCTCCATTAGGTGTTGGACCACCGTCTTGTCTCTCATGCGTATCGCTATCTTTATACTGTATTACGCCAGTAATACTGTATTACACCGATCAAGCCGGCTCTAACGGCTGCTGTAATCATGATTATTGCAATGTGGCTTCACCAATACCACCTACCTTTCTTCCGTTCAATTGATTCTGGTAGGGCCATAAAAAGTTGATATATTCTAATAATAGAAAGGTAATCATTGTACACCAAACATCCGAAAGCGTCAAAAGTTTTGATTCTATAATTCGCTGTATGTGTAGTTCGTTGTTTAAATCCTATGGATATGCTAGGACCTACAAAAAACATTAAAAAACTTAACATTTGCTTAAGACCACACGACGGAAGTGAAAAAAAACTTCATCGAGACGATGCTGGCCGAGCGAGTCGACTAGAGCCGAGTTTATCCGAACAAGCGTTACTTAGCTGAGTGTGACGGCTGTCTCAGTCAATAGCCACAAAATAAAGTGCTCAGCGCACCTGAAGATGTTCCTACTTCAGCTGGGGAGTTTGTTGCACCGAGTCTTCTCCTCTAACAGTATTCCGATGAACGGTCTGTGCATGTTTATTGGGGGTTTCAGGTATATTTTACAAATATATAACGTCTGCACGTTAAGACAGAGTTAGTTGAGTTTCAACTGCGATCGAGGCATTACTAATGTACATTTGGAACGAAATCTCACATCGATAGATTGCGCGTTTTGTGTTATTTCGATTTTCTGCCTTACGGTTTAGTAGACTGTTTGTAAGCACTGAATTACGTGTGTGTACTCCTAATAAAGTTTGTGATTTTCCGAAAAGACAATTCAATTCATACCCCGCAAATATGTTTTTATTTATTTATTTAATTTGTATGGGAAACATACAATAATTAATATTCTTATCGTTATATCAAACAAGTTTCCACTAAAAAATAAAAATTGGCTCAAACAGTTAATTAGAAAAAAATATTACAATTAAACGAAAGTTACATAAAATGTCTATTTAATATACATAAGGTCAATAATGAACAAAAAAAATTAAAAATATTATAGATAGATGTACTTACCTTTTGACGGTCTTACGCGAACTTTCAGATATTTCACAATATTCCGATGTTTAGCGTCTGTTCTGTTGAATGTTATTTCCCACCATCCATTCCTTGCCATAGAGATTTCCTTTGTCTGAAATCATACTATAATAATAACTGGTGGGTTGCTTGATAGAGGATAGGTAGGCTAAAAAGAAAGAAAAAGTTAATATGCTTTATCTGTGATTTTCAAAAACTCCCCGATACAAGAACAACAAGGGAAGACCGTGCTTACCTGACACCTAAGTGCCTTCAATGACGTCTTACGGACGGCGTTTGCCGCTGTGTTATTGCACTTTTTTTATTGCAGGAGATCAGCAGACAGGCAGACGGCCCACTTGATGGAAAGCGGTTACCATCGCCTATGGACATTTGCAACAGCAAAGTTGCTACAAATGCGCTGCTGCTCTCTTAAGGGAAACTGGAACCTGGTCACTAATGCCGGAACACAACTCAAGGTTGTTATGGCGACATACTTTAGACCAGGGATGGTAGCCATCCAGTTGGGCAAATGCCCTACCGCCTGGCTGTGGGTTCCTGTTACGACAGGCCGCCCGGCCGCAGGAAATTGTATTCTTTCTCCGTTCCTGCACGGATAAAACGTGAAAACTGCACGTGACGATGGTAGGTCTCCTGACGGCATGACTCTAATTCCCTGGCGACGTGAGAAGAATCTGATCTGAGATGCGACCTGTCTGATTTGCTGTGTACCACAGAATAAAGAAGTTCGCCGCGCTGATTCTGTGGTAGTGCGATTTCCTGTGCCCTGTAGACAACGTTGCCTGTGTGGGATTGTAGCCACGGATAATATGGTTCGATAGTTATGGACTGTATTGAGAGAGATATGAACCTGATCCCTGCACTAGAAAGCAGAAGCTCCACCAACCTTGAGATCCACCCTCTCCTGGCTTGGTTCAGGTTACAGCACACAGAAGAACACTGCACGGCACTAACTTCACTTTGGAGTGATTACTTTTTTTGACCAGTATTGATTGCACAATAAGTTCTTGCACGGCCAGTAATTAACAATTAGCGTATAATATGTTTCATTAATAAACGCACGGCGCGATCTATGTTTGTCAAAACGTTGACAGTAAGTGTTAAAAAAATGGCTGCCTTGACCCCCTGTGCATTCGCCTCATTCAGAAAGAGGGTAGACAGTTAAATTGATGGAGCAATAGGAGGAGCCTACATTATACTAGACATGGACCAAACATTGCTTGTATCTCATTTACCAAATACGGCTATATCAGCCGACTCGGCGGAGGAAACAGCTGAATCATTCAAGTGGCTCAAATGTACAATACTCAATGAGAGTAATTTTTGGGCCTTTTGCTGTTAAAACGCTTAAACCATGGAGTCTTGATGAGTCTCTAAAAAACGTCTCAAAACGCCACGATCAGAGGGCTGGTACCCCTTTCACATATCGGGCCAGTGTTGCGATCTAACGAGGTAACGTATCCAGCTTTCTTGGGAACCTTACTTAATGACTGCGATGATCTAGGCTCAGTATTCTACTCCTAGAGAAGCCTCTGATATGAGATGCGACCTGTCTGATTTGCTGTGTAAACACCATAGAGTAAAGAAATTCGCCGCTCTGATTCTGTGGTAGTGCGGCGATTTCCTGTACCCTGTACACAAAGTTGCCTGCATCTCATTTACCAAATACGACTAGATCAGCCGGCTTCGTGGAAGTAACAGCTGAATCACTCAAGCTTCTCAATTATACAACCCTCAGTCAGAGTTAATGTTTGTGCCTTTTGTTGTTAAAACGCTTAGACCGTGGAGTCTTTATGCCATTAGTCTCTAAAAAACGTCTCAAAACACCACGATCAGAGTGCTGGTTCCCACCTCGCAGAACGGGCCGGTATGGCGATCTAGCGAGGTAACGTATCCAGCCTTCTTGGGAACCTTACCTAATGACTGCGGTGATCTAGGCTCATTATTCTACTTGTAGACAAAAGGGATTATAGTCGGCATATATTAACTTAACAAACGTGTAGTACCCTATACTTTATTTGACAAAACTAATCATGAAACTTATAAAAAAGAAATAATTTATATATACATACATATTGTCAAGCCTGTTTTCAAGTGGGGTAGGTAGAGACGATAGATCTCCACCTGCTACGATCCTGACAAATACTTTTCGCTTCATCAACTTTCATTAATCTTTTTATACATACACGCTTATTTAAACTACTTTTTACTACTATCTAACCTTTCTTAAAAATATCCTCAATTTGATCACGGTGAGTACGTCTTGGTCTACCGGCACCGAGTCTGCCAGTCACATTGCTGTCATATACTTGTTTTGTGATTCTGCTTCCATTCATACTCTCTACATGCCCAAACCACCTTAACATTCCTTTTTCAACTCTTGTCACTACATCTCCTTTCAATCCTCAACGCTCCCTTATTACACTGTTTCTTATCATATCACTTTTTTTTTTTAGCCAGGGGAAATCCGCTTGAGGATCATAAGTCGCGACAAGGGCAGAACCTTGGGGGGATATTCGCGACCCGTGTGTGGGATTCGCCAGATCGGGGGTGGCACTAGCATGCCCAGTCAGAACTGGTGCCATGCTGTTGCCACCCCCGGTTAGGGATACCCACTAAAACCCCTGGGTGTTCCGTCCTTCGCCTTATGCCAGGGCTACGGGTATATGACCTAGCCTCTCCGCAGCCCTGGCAGGCGTGGGCCCCCCTCACGAGGCCTCTTCCATTTCCGGGGACTTATCCTCCGGCATCATCATGCTCTCTTTGGCGTGGGGCGGTCTGTAACGCGCCCCACGGGAAGAGAGATGAGCGCGCACGGAACACTCGCGCTCTCATCTCGATGGCATATGCGGATGAGTGAGAACCCCTATACCCCAAGGGGCCCCACCCGCGCCCTCCGCTTACGGTGGCCGAAGGTCGAAATCCGCCCTCCGGCGTCGGCGCGTCCTCCTTTGGTGGGAGCGGAGCAAAGATGTCCGCTCACGCTCCCGCTCCGCCTCCTCCTTCGCAAGCATAACGCGCTTGCAGACTTATCATATCACTTACATTAACCTTCCATATACTTGCCAAAGCTCTCATTTCAACTGCATTTATCCTACTTTCATGCTTCTTCTGCCATACTCTACTTTATGGCCTCCTATTTATTGATCAGAAGACTCGTTTTATATTAAAGCAAGAAATTATTACAAACCTGAACATAGCATTTACTTGCATTTCCCAATTCACATTTAATTGGTCCCGTGGGTACCGGCTGTCCTCTGTTTGTGTTAATTCTGTGAAACGTTAAATTTATATAATGTTTTCATTAATTTAAAATAGTATATTCATGGATGTTCCAGTGAAATTCAGACACAATACGCAATTCCGTATCTGGCCTTTTGGATAGTTGCCTTCGACAACAACAACGACACAATATACGTAAACGTCACACGTCACATTAGCAGTGACAGATAAAACGTCACTTACGAACTTCAAGTCACTTCATACTTGATTACTTCATTAATATACGTTTAAAATTTGCCAGCGTAACGAATTTGTAAAAAACGAATTATACGAAATTTATACGAGAAAAAACCTCTCATCATTTTGGATATCCTTCGTTTTTTTAATTAATGCATATTAAAGTATAAGGGGTACTTACATCAAAATTATTTTTTTTAAATTTTTGTCTGTCTGTCTGGACTTTCACTGAGAGATACCTGATGTTACAAGAAGTAACTTAGGCTACTTATTTTTGTTTTTAAGTTTTTTAGGATTTCGCAAAAAATATTCACGCGCATGAAGTATATAATAAACTCTTCACTATCAGTCGAAGTGTAGGAATTTGATTGAAGCAAATCAACGAAGTTCTTGGTACAACTCGAACCCACATTTCACTAACTCCGTTGGCTCAGTGATCGCTACTGTCCCCTGTCCTGAACGACGTCTTGGCAGCGATACTTAGCACGGCCAACCGATCGCCGACCGACTGGTCGCCCCAAGTATGATTTTTTCATACCCCAAACATCCTTCATCCGTTATACGTGACCGAGCCAGCGGAGACAGCGAGATTTTATCTCTCCAACTATATTGGGCTCGGCTACTAGGTGTTCTATTTTGACATAACACATAATTATTGTTGATTTTAAATTATTATTGTGTGTATAAATAACTAATAGAAATAAAAAAAAAATGGAATTTTTAGAATAAAAAAATTACAAAAATGAAATAACAGTTATAATCTCTCTTGGCCATTTGAGGCGGCGAGGAGGTTGGGGCCTCGAGGAAAACCTCTTTGCCCCGGCTTTTACTCGACGGACATCTACCCGTCGGTGGCGGGGTTTGGAGCCATTGGAGCTTTCCTAACGGTGGTCTCTCAATGGCTCTTGTTGGCCAGTCTGCGGCATCTGGTGGCCTTCGCCGGCTTTGCGCTGGCTTCGTCTGCGGGTTAGTTGGCCATTCGCTGGCGTTCCGTGGCCATCTTGGGCTTAATAAAACTCTTAAACTTTTTCACAATTAAATTAGTGCTATTTTTTTATGTCTCACTAGAGAAGAAGGTGACGGAAGCTCCGCTTCGCTTCGCTACCGCCTTAGCCTTCTAACCTATACTACAAAAGTTGGGATTTGTTCATAATAAATAAATGCGCCCTATAACTATACCTCACCCTAAATGGTGTATGCGTTCCGGCCAGGATTCGAACCCGCGCCCTTTGAGTTTTGGACGCGTGCGCTAATTAAGTTATTTAAGGTACCGCTGCTTAATTACTCTATTGATTGCTTACTCGAAATCAACTGAAGACTCACCTGATACTATTGACATTATAAGTAGTCGTATTATAAACGGCTATTCTTGCTGGTAGTCCTTGCATTAAAACAAAAATGTTATAACTTTCTGGTCTTTCACGTATATGGTTGATTGGAAGAATGCTCCATAATGTTTCTTCTACAACCTCAAGTTTATAAGCTATTTCAGGTACCATTTCTGAAACTTCATTATAACATTATCTTCAATTATAACATTATCTTCAATTATAACAATTGCAGATGTTTTAAAATATGGTCGATTTCAGTGTCTCAAGCATGGACGCAAGGTTGCTAGGCTGTCGGTCTTCTATCGAATACATATCAAGGAGTGTTCCTAAGTACCATTGGACAATCAGAAACATAGATTTGCGCCACTGTGACATGGTGAAAACACCACCAGTCAGGATGAAGCGCTTCGCTTTATCTTTTCTGGTGCGCACTGCCGAAGAATGGAATAATTTGCATGAGTCAGTTTTTCCTGACAGATACAATCCTGGAGTCTAAGTTACGAGTGAATAGGTATCTTCTAGATAAGCGTGCTCCATCCTAGACCGCGTTGTCACTCAACATCATGTGACACAGCGGTAGAATACGAGCCTTTTTTTTATTGCAGAAGTTCAGCAGACAGGCAGACGGCCCAATTGATGGAAAGCGGTTACCATCGCCTATGGACATTTGCAACACCAAAGGTACTACAAATGCGCTGCTGCTCTCTTAAAGGAGATTGGAACCTGGTCACTAATGCTGGAACACAACTCCAGGCTATTATGGCGGCATACTCTAGACCAGGGGTGGTAGCCATCCAGTCGGGCAAATGCCCTACCACTTGGCTGTGGGTTGTTAAGTCGCCTCTTACGACAGGCCGCCCGGCCGCAGGAAATTGTATTCTTTCTCCGTTCCTGCACGGATAAAAACCTGTACAACCTATACAATCATAAAAAAAAATATTGCAAAATTGTCAAAAAGGCAGACGTCCTACCTAATAGAAAGTGTTTACTGTCGCCTGTAGATGTTTGCAACACCAGAAGCGGAGTCAGGGTATTGCTAGCCTTTAGGATGGAATAAGGAGAGGAGATAAAGGAGTCAGACAGGAAGAATATGATAGAGGGGATGAGATATGGGATTGTAATAGAGAAGAGGTGAATGTAAACGCCTATGGTGAGGATTGCGGTGACAGAAAGAAGCTGAAAGCACCATTCTGAAGTTCCTCGGAATACTCTCCATTGTACAGATGTTAGAATATACAGAGATGGGTAAAGTCTCTTAGATGGCCAGTCGTACGTTGGACGTAAACATCCCCAGCCCGAGAAAAGGGCCAACCAAAAACGAAGGTGGGCTCCGCCAGCCAGGTTAAGTCATCGACATTGGCTTGGCCCCTGCCCCTGATTTCTGGTGAGAAGGAGAACATTAAGGTAGGTTAGTGGGTCTTATGTCTTATATCCCAGCAATGAGGACACCTCACAAATGGATTTCACCTCAAAAAAAGCTTATCCAAGCCTTCTGTGTGTTATAGACTTTAATTAAAAACGCAATAAAATTACCTGAATTTCCTTGAAGAATAAAATAAACAGCGAAATGCATAAAAATGCTTTTGGACGCCATATTTGCAGCACTACCAGTGATTGACGACAGAACAAACTTTTTTGAATACTTGGCACATGTATTGCATTTCTATCAATACATCGATAACTTATTTGCAAATGTATTTATTTTTATATTATTTCTTACAACATTTCACAAATATTTTTAATTCAATAATTAATTATATTTTCATATAGAACAAATATTACTGATTTATAATAAAGATATACAAAAACTACGGAAGCTTAAAATACAAGTCCGCACGTATCTTTCCTCCTTAAGAAACTGAATTGTAAAATGAAATAATTAAGAACCATAAAGGCGCTTGTTGACAGGAAATTATATACATTATCCTTTATTTGTGTTACGTAAATAAATGATTTCATGAGAAATGTATGTAATATAGATATTGCGGAAATATAAATACATTCACATTAATACAGTCAGTATTGTTTTTACTTGGGGATGCAAAGGGTGCGTAACCTGAGCGCAGGGTCGTATGTCGATTGCCTTCAATAATAGTACATTATGGTACTAGTGTGTAACATTGGTGATTACCGCCGAGGCGCCATTGAGAGTCGAGCCGTAGGCGAGGGTCTTAAGAGAGCCGAGGACGGTAATCATCAATACACACGTGTATCATAAGACGTTTTTCAACACACTTGTGAACAAAATAACAACAAAAACTCATTTTATTTAGTAGATAGAAAAAAGGTATATTTGAGTGAAAGTTTTATTTGTTAAACACGTACGAGTTAAAATTATCTATTTAAATAAGAAGTTGCATGCAATGAGCAAGCAATAGGAACATTAATTTATTTGTTCTATAGAACACGATCTTTTTTTTGAATAAAAACTTTTTTAAGAACAAAGCAACTCAACCAATAAAAAAAAATAAAAAAATCTATAACTCACTTGTGAGTTATAATTTTTTTTACTCACAGTTTGATTATGGGTGTCATTCAAAGCCAGTCAGCGAATGCTGGTTGATAACAACCAACGCTGGTCTTCCGTCCGTGCCAAGTAGTAACGTCACTTTCACAGAAAAAAACAACGATAATAAACATTTAAATATTTATTTCTAAGAAAATTCTAGAGACTAATATTACTTATAGTGAGAACAACAACATGCAAAGAATAGACAAAATATATATTTGACTAATATATGTACGTAATATGTGTGTATGTATGAAGAGATTAATGAACGTACATGAAGCAAAAGATATGTCAAGATCGTAGCAAGTGGAAATCCATCGTCTCTGCCTACCCTATGGGAAACAGGTGTGATAATATGTATATATGTAAAAAAAGTAATTAAAGAACGTCATAATTTTTCAACATGTGACTAATGAGACATTTAACCAATTTGTAGTAGGTTGCCTGGAAGAGATTGCTTTAAGCAATAAGGCCACCCATTGTACTACTGTACTTCTAATTTTAAAATATTGTTACAACCTAGGCGCCGACAAAAACAAATTCACACCTGTATATCTGTAAAAGCACATTTATTATCCGTCGGAATTTGAACTAATAACATTGAAACTATTGTAATTCTTTTATGATCGTCTTCTTTTGTTTACTTATTTATTAGCATATGGCTCATTGTTGTATTGTAATCGTTTACAGCCGCCTGCGGCTGTAATCATTAGCCAGGTGATATGGATTTTAAAGTACAAGCTGATTCTAGGAAATTCGGTCCACGTTGCAGGGCGGACATATTGAGAACCACGATCGAAGAGAGACGTGTGTACTACAATCGGTAATCTATTAGTGATGGACTTTGCGCAGTTTATTGAATTACGACCTTTTGCATTACGTTTAGATTTTGTTGTGTTTGGTTATATTTGTACCTGTGTTATACGTGTTTGTATAGTTCTAATAAACTATATAATAATTCCAACGGCATTTTAATTCGAGTCCGGCTAAACTCGTAACAATATAAAAATGTGTTACTGTTGTTATGTTGGTGTACAATAAAGAGTATTGTTGTTGTAGCGTCATATATAATATGTAGACTACATTTTCCTGTAAATCTTTGCCCTATAGATCCAGGTATATGAGAAGTATGACTGACATACAAATAATAGTGTTCTATTTTTGACGAGGTGTCATGTGCAAGAGCTGCCTGATCTACTTTAATCTTTACTGCCTCTTTGACCTGTGTATCCATGACCATTCTCAGTTTAAATATTTCCTATTTGGAGAATATTTGACACAAACCAACAGACTGACAAATAAAATATAAAAAAATGATATTGTTATAGTTTTTAAGCTTTACATTCATAGCATTAACTTTTACATTATTATTTGCTTTCCAATAGTACTGAAGTCGTGGTAGCGTAATGGCTAGTGCACACGTCCCAAACTCAAAGGGCGTAGGTTCGATCCTGGCCGGAACGCATGCACCACTTAGGCAGTTTTCTGACCTAATGTGCATATTGTTACAATTACCACGTGCTAATAACGGTGAAGAAAAACATCGTGATGCAACCTGCACATCGAGATAACCGATGTGTCAAACCTGCCAAGCCGCCTTGGACAAGCGTGGCGGGTATACTGTCTGTTCCCCCCTCTATAGTGGGAGGCCCGAGCCCAGCAGTGGGACATTTATGGGCTGTTATTACAATAGTACTCATCATATTTTCTTTGTTTTGTTTTGTTTATCCGTGTCACTGTAACGTCCCTTTTCTTTTATTATTTTTTTACCACGGGAAATCCGATTGAGGACTAAGCCGCGACAAGGGCAGAACCTTAGGGGGATAATTCGCGACCTAGTGTGGGATTCGCCAGATCGAGGGTGGCACTAGCATGCCCAGTCAGAACTGGTGTATTGCCATTCCCCGATAAGGGATACCCACTAATACCCCTGGTTGTTCTGTCATTCGCCTTATGTCAGGGCTACGGGTATATGACTTAACCTCTCCGCAGCCCTGGCAGGCGTAGACCTCTTCTACTGCCGGGGGACTACTTTTATCTCCTGGCATCTTCAATCTCTCTAGGCGTGGGGCGGTCTGTAATTCGCCTCACGGGAGGAGAGGTGAGCGCGCGCGGAACACTCGCACCGCCATCTCGACGGCATGTGCAGGTGAGTGAGAACCTCTATAACCCAAGAGGCAACTCACGGTGGCCGAAGGTCCTGGCTGGCCCTCCGGTGCCGACGCGTCCTCCTTTGGCGGGAGCGGAGCAGTGATGTGCGCTCACGCTCCCGCTACTGTAACGGCCCTAGGGGAAGACCAACGCTGGTCGAGCCAACTAGCATCATGCTGAGTTAGGACCGATTTAAAATTTCATTTCCTAGTTGTATTTACTTTTTTTTTATATACATACATAACTTCACGCCAGTATCCCTTGCGGGGTACATACGAACAACAGAGCGCCATTCAGGCTTATTCTTACACACCTCACTTGCTTCTTTGACATCTTTTTTTTTTACTTATTAATAAGTATGTTTTGGTTTGTATGTAGTTCTAAATAA